>CM029117.1:20384279-20971779 GCA_016859345.1 Istiophorus platypterus
CATCAATGTGCCAACAGTGAAATCCAATCACAGAAATAATTTTAAAACAAGTTACATCCACAAACTCTGTTGCAAAAGTGTCATTTTCTGGTCAAGGGGGAAACTTACTTTCCCAGACTTGATTTATGTATGATAAGATTTAGCTTTAAATCTTATCATACATGTCAGAAAACAATGCAAAAATATTTATGCAGAGTTTGGGTTCAAACCGAATCACATCCTTCTGTATTATTTTACCTGATTCATACTTGTCAGTTGTCAGGTACACTAAACTGGAAAAAGGATTAAATTACATTGAATTAAAAGAAGAAATATTATTGTTTGATTAAAAGCAAATGATGAGAAAGAACGTTCCACACTAATTTGATTTGTGTAAAAATTACATTTCTCTGTACATTTGGCCCATGTACTGTTATAGGACCTGTGAGTGTCTTTAATCCATGGATTTATTATTATATTTTCCCTTCTCCCCTTCACTTGCTACATGCTTCCCATTTCCTTTTGGCTAATCAATGTAAAATATGGACAACTGCTGCAGTTTCATTTATCTGTATATCAGTATATATTTACTCAACTTATCATTAAAAATAAATTGACAGTTCATTACTCTTTTGGCCTTTTGATGTGTTGGCTGATGGCTATGAGTAGTTTCTGTGCTCATCCACTCAACTTGAACTCCCCCATCCAAGTTTACTGTGTACTGTCATTTTTTAAGCAGAAATGGCAAAAATCCATTGGTACCAATTTCTCAAAGGTGAATATTGGTGAGTTTTCCAGTTTTCTATCACACTTAACTCAACAACTGGATTTTTGTAATAATTAAGCATTTTCACTACTTTGTGACATCTTAAGCACTGAAATAACTGATTATTGAATAAAATGACTTTCAGGTGTATTTGTTATGAAAACAATTGTTGGTTGCAGCCTTAAGTACTTCTGTGATATAATAATAAAACCTTAATGAGTTTTGTGTGTGTGTGTGTGTGTGTGTGTGTGTGTGTTAATCACTGAACACGGAAAACAAACGAAGCAGTTTGATGAAACACAACTTTACAAGAAACCGGCTCAATATAAACTAAAACAATGAAGGTCTTAAAACTAGAGTTTGACACAAGGCCTTGCTACAAGATGGAGGACCCCTCGTAGCTGATAACACTACAGAGGGGCACAATTTTTTAACAAATTTAACAAAACTATTCAGAAAACACACAGTTTAAACTTGGGACTTTTGGAGTCCCCTGGGGGTCAGTGGCCCCCCGGTTCCCCAGTCGGAGATCCGACCCTTACCATGAGGTTCGCTTGGTTTTAAAGGTGACGCCGCGACCACGGCCGTGGAGCTTCGCCGATCGAGGCCTCTGTTTATCGTCTGACTGACGTTCAGCACCATCACAATAACAGCTGTTGTGTTTTGCCATCAACAGTCACACAGTGAAACTACGTATATTTCCCATTCAACCTGAACCCAGCCTGTTATCTTTTATTAGTATTTGTATTGTTGATATCAAACGTACATGGCAGCGTTCACCGTTATTGCTCTTGTGTATGGATCATCTCTGCGACTTGGGTGATAGGTTTATTGATCACTGATTAATGTGTTTTGGGTGGATCGTCTGATGATCATTTTGCTTCAAAGAGGGCGCCTCTCCCCCTCTGTACCTCTGCTTCATGACGCTCCAGGCAATCATGTGATCCGACCCGGAGTAAAGCGACACCGAGGAGGAAACCGGACACGCTTCAATCTTCACTTCAAACTAAAAGCACCGCATTCCTCTCGCCCCTGATGAGAAAAGATAAATGTAAAGATGTTTGATTGTTTGGGGATTTGTCTCCTTATTTATTTTTTTTTTTGCCTTTAAGTATAAATATGTAGCATGTAAACGTTTATGTGTGTTACATTAAAGGTGTTTTTTTTGATAGGGAAAATTACAGGAAAAAAAAGTCTGCAAAAATATTGTATTTATCTTTAACTCTAGCTCTATTCGAATGTTGTTTTGATTTATGGTGTGCTACTTTAGAAAAGGCTCCAAATCTTAATGTTTTCATGAGTATTAAAATCATACCAGTAATTTATTTGATTATTCTGTAATTTATTCAGAAATGTATTTGATTGTTTTATTCTATTTATAGCTAGTAGTTATTGTAATGCTAGGTGGCTGTGAAAGGTTTTGTTAAATGACACATGCCACATTGTAAAAAAAAAGTAAACTTTTAAGAAAAAAAGTATTGATGGCTCACATCTTATCCACATATTAGCCTGCTTTGTATTTAAACACAAACCTATTCACTAGTCATTTTGACTTGTGAATTTCTCTTTAAGAGGTGAGATCAACAAAAAAAAACAGCTAATGCCTATATACTTTTACTTAAGTGGGTTTTTGAATGCAAGACCAACCTGTAAATGAATATTTTACATTGCTGTATGGCTTTTACTTGAATAAAGAATTAGGGTACTTCTTGATGTCTTCTGAAAAAGAGGCTGGCTTTTGTATATATTAAAAATGTGTATGTTTTTTCATATATTAAACACAAACTTGAGGCTCTGAATTTTGTGTTGGGTTTTTTTTCCAAACACAGGAATTATGTACACTCTCATGTGACTTTTTAGTGTTTGTTTAGTTAAATGGTTAGTTTTGCTAGCTGTAGTTTTTGCTATCTTTGAACTGCATTGCATCGTAGTAAGACATCTTTTAAAAAAATTTTCACTATGTTTATATCAATGCATGTAGATTAAATATTAGAAAAACCTCTCATTGTAACCTAATAGAATTCAAAAGTATCACAAACCACATCCTCCAAAGTGATCATGAAACTAGCTCAACACATCTTTTGCACAATTTCAAAGGAAACTCAAAATGGTAACCTTCGGGAAAGTATGATTATTTGCAGGTATTAGACTGTGTGGTACGAATATCTGATGAGAACAAATTTATGAAAGTTTTATTAAGTTTAATTGATAGTTCTGTTCTTGGTTAATAGATAATTTGATAGTGCTTTATTGACTGGTTATAAGCAATTAATAAGAACAACTTTCTGGTTGCCAGAGTGTGGGAAATCCTCCTTTAGGATGACAGCTTAGTAATTTTAGCTAGCATTGTATTCAATTAGGGAGATTTCTCCAGGTGCGCCGTTTGTAGTCATTTTGTGTCTTTTTACGGTTGTTATGTGTCTCTTAGTGGTCATTGTGCATCCCTTTGCGATTGCTTTGTGCCTCGTCGTGGCCATTTTGGATCTCTAGTTGCATCTCTTTATAGCCATTGTGAGTCTCTTTATGGTTATCTTATGATTCTGTTACTCTGAACCTCTTCGAAGCCGTTTTGCGGATGTCTCGCGTCTCTTCTTCTGTCGTTTTGTGTCCCTTTGCGTCTGTTTTCTGCCCCTTTATGGTCCTCTTGCATCTCTCCGTGGTTGTTTTCTGTCTCTTCGTGCTTGTTTTGCATCTCTTTATAGCCTTTTTGTGTTTCTCTGTGCCCCCCCCCCCCCGGTGGTCTTTTTTGCACCTTTTAACTTATCTCTTCGCCTTTCAAACGAGAAACATCCCCTCGACTCTTTGGGCCCCTGGGACTTCTCCAGGGTTAGGCCTGATCACTAACCCATCCGGCACGCACCCGTTGCTGTTCAAATGTGATCCGTAAAGCAGAAGTAAATGGTTCAACCGTTAATAAAGCCATTAACCGCAGCTCATGCAGCATTTATAGACGGTCTTTTATCAGAAAACGGCGCAGACTGCTCCAGTTTCAGCCGAGCGCACCCGATAAAAATGGAAATCGAGCGCGCGTCGGGGGCGCGGGGACGTCGAGCGGGGCTTTATTATGAAAGCGGCAACCGGAAGCCGCGTTCCCCTGTCCCGGAAAACTTGACCACCGTCCTTCGTTCCCAGGGTTCCGTGAGAGCTTTTTTTGCCCCACCCCACCTCTTCAGCGCTATCTGCCTCAATGTACAATTCTCAGAGAAAAACGGGGGCAAAAATAATCCAGGGCAACGCCGCGAAAGAAACGTTTTCCATCCTCCACCGACGGGTCGAAGGGAGCGGACTCGGCCTCTCGGCGGCGAAGACCAGCGTCTCTCGCCGCTGGATCAGTGATTGAAAACACCGCGGGTACGTCCATGTATCATGCACATGTAACCACAATCTGCCACACGGATTCAAAGGGAATACGAAAAGCCGAGGGACCTGACAGCGGGCTGTACCTGCGCCAGACGGGGGAATAACGGAGGATTTTCACGGATATCACCTGGAATATCGCCGTTATATTCAAGGACATCCAGCTGCCAGAGAGAGGAGGAGGAGGAGGGGGGAGAGAAAAAACAACAGAAAAAAAAACCCCAAGAAAAACCCGCCTTCGCTCGTCCCGGAGTAGCTTTTACCGATGTGAGGGGAGAAATACAAATTAACGTCACGGACAGAATAAGGACGGAGAAGGGGCCTTTTCTGGTTTCTGGTTTTTATTATTATTATTATTTTTTGGTTTTTTTTTTGGGGAGGGGGGTTGTTCTGGTCAAACCCTCCGAAAAGAGAAAAAAAAAGGCGAGCGCCAGCATCTGTCGACGGAGGCAGCGGCGTAAAATTTGACCTCGGCTAAAAACAGGATATTATTGATAAGGTTGCTACCACCTCCTCCTCCTCCACCACCTCCTCCTCCTCCTCCTCCTCCTCCTCCTCTCTCCCTCCTCTTTGCACCCCACCAACCCCCCTCCTGGAAAAAAAAAAAATAAAAAATACCCCCGAAACGGTGAATAATGTGACGGATCTGCGACAGAGAGAAGCCCCGGTGTAGCCCGATGATTCACGTGCCGTCATTTTAAGAGGAAATATTTATTTTTTGTTTTTTATTTTTGTTTTTATTTTGTCGCCCGCCCTCTGCTGTGCTTTATTAGGTGGGAACGGATTGCAAAAAAAAAAAAAAAAAACCCAAAACGCTAAAAAAAAAATAATAATCTAAATATATATATATATATATATATATATATATATATATATATATATGTATGTGTGTGTGTGTGCGTGTGTGCGTGTGTGTATTTAAAGGGGGGGAAAAGGTGGAGAAAATAAGGCTCTTGGTTGTGAGTGGAAATGAATTGAATGGCAGTGTGAGATATCTGCCGAAGATGGGCTCCGGGGGAGACATTTGCTGAGAGAATTAAACTATAATAGCGTGAATATATATATATATGTATATATATGTGTATATATATACATATATATATATATATATGTATATATATATACGTTTGACAAAGCCGGCGTTTGAATTTATTTAAAGATAAAAAACAAAAAAAGGCAAAAAACCAGCTTGAAGGAAACGGGAGCACCGACATTCATTCATGTGCAGCATCGCAAGGCTGGAAATTTCACGTCCACTCTCAGTATCAGTGTTGATGACTTCATTGCGGATTTACAGTGAAAAAACACGGGAATCCAGCGTCTGAGAGGGCGGCATCGTTGCTCCGCTCCTTTCTCTGACTGATCCCTGGTTGATTAATTGCCAGTAAATAGCCACATCCATCCACACGTTACATATTGAGCCAGAGCCCACCCGTGGGGGCCCCCACCGTCTACCCGCCTGACAGGTTCACATCTGTCTCGTCTGCATCTGGCAACGTAAATGTCACCCATTTTGAGCCAGGTGTTCCTGTGCTGGGCCGGTCTAGGAATTTAGGATCGATTTGATTTTTTTCTTCTTGATCGACAGCCTCCATCCCTTCTTCCTCCCTCTGCCCGCATCCACCTCGCCCACCCACCCACTAACCCAACCAACCACCCTGCCTTCCCCCCCAACCTGAACCTATCACTGGGTTTTTGGGAAGATGGGCTGTCTTGGCAATAGTAAGACCGAAGACCAACGAAATGAGGAGAAGGCCCAGAGGGAAGCCAACAAAAAGATAGAGAAGCAGCTGCAAAAAGACAAACAGATATACCGGGCCACTCACCGGCTACTACTATTAGGTAGGTATTTGTGAAATTTACCATTAATATCTTTGTGTATGTGTTCTTTTTAGGTCTGCGGGTCCATTGTTGCACCAGAATAAACAGTACAAGTGTATTTTCACCTGTTTATGCACATGCAATAGCCACTGTTTCGGACCGAACTCATGAGAAACAAAAAAGAAAATTTACGACAACTTCCTCAGCCTGAAACGGCGAAGCAGCATCAAATGATGCAATGACATGAAGTCACTACGGCGCTGGTTTAGAGTCTGGACACAGGACAGCTGAACATCAGGCCTGTCTCCCATGTATTCGTGGGTTATTATGGAGCATGATTACAGAACATGTGAGACACGGTGGACAGACGCACAGGCAGACAGGCACCATGCAGAGGCTAGGAGGCCAACAAAAGGCATTTTGCATCGTTTGTTTCTTCTCTTCACACATGTAACCTTCAGCGTGTCTGACCTGTCATGTTTGTGGGGGCCGTTTGGATCCCGGCTGCTTTGGCCTTGAGGTATTTAGGCCTAGAAACTTCAAATTGATGCTGTTTTTTTTTTTTTTTTAAGACTCACCTTTGCCTGGTCCTCTTCACACTCTGGAAAAATGGTTCTTCTCTAATCAGTCCTCTGGAAACTGCAATTTTTTGAATTCTTAACACTGTCTGGGGGTTTGTTGTCAAGGCCTCCATGTCATGCTACAGCATATGAACCTGAGGCCAGCGATGGTGTCCTGCTAAACCTCCTGGAGTGACGGACAGTAAATTAGGATTACTGTTAGGATTACTGTTAGGATTATTAACTTCCCCTGAACAAATGTCCCGTTCATTCTAATCTGAGATTGATCCCAGATTTGCACACTCACACTTGGGCTTCAAAGAGCAGGCCTGTAGCCCGGCTAGCTCCTAGTTGTTTGGGTTAGGAGATGTCATGGCCTGGCCCCTTTCATTTTCAGTTTTCCAGGGTACATGCAGGACCTTCTTCTCTTTTCTCCAAATCATTGTATCATGCTAGAATAATGAAAAATGACATTTCCTGGATCCTTAACCATATATGTAGTTTACAAAATTCTGCTTAAATACAAAGGTTGATTACATGGTTTCATTCCACCGTTGATAAGAACCGACAAGCCTCACCCGGTGCTTTGACTGGTTCTTTTGAGGTCTCACTATCTCGCCCGGCTGCTGGGGTGTTGCTTTTGTGTAACACACAGCGCTGCAAAGGAGCGAAGAGGTTAGGTGTGGGACAGTGTGGGTGCCGTGTCGGACGGGACCTCTGCATTTAGAAACACAGCCCTGACATTCAAATCAGGTTACGGATAAAATCTTTGGCGGCCAAGTTTGTAGCTCTTCCACTTTCATCATCTACTTTCCTGGTCTTCCACCAAGCCACCAAAATGCTTTGCCCTCCGAGGATTCCAGTGTCCAGTGACAAGTTTTTAAACGGTCATCCACTAGGTTCAGACAGATCCCCGTCTTGGGTATTTAAGTCTGTGCCTTTTTTAAAAGCAGCTTTGTTTTTATTTGTTTGTTTTTTGTTTTGTTTTGTTTTTTTACAAATCATCAATATCTTCTGACACATCTCTCTGTCCTCTCTTTGCTTTCAGGGGCTGGTGAATCCGGGAAAAGCACGATAGTCAAACAGATGCGAATATTGCATGTTAATGGCTTCAACGCAGAGTAAGTGTTGGTTTATCTCCACACACCTACAATGCATTCAGTTGACCTGACAAACACACACACACACGCAGTTGTGCTGGTTTCGACAGGATCGGGTATAAAAAAAAAAATCTGTTGAACAGACACCTTGATAATGTGATGATGTTTTGGGTGAGGACCAGTTGGCGCATTCAGAAAATACAAATGATGGGAAAAGACCTTTGGTGATGCCGACGCCAAGCAGGTGGCGGCACTCCCCATCCACTTCCCTCAGCTACAAGAGTGAAATAAGTTAGTGAGGAAGTTTATTGTCAGCCGTGTGGAAAACTGTCAAAACTGGCAGCGTATAAAGCCGTCAGGACAAAACAGGAACAAACAACAAACAGCCAGCAAAACAAATTATCAGAGAGAAGTGGGGTGGGGCAAAGCAAGAACCGAGATTCGGTTTGTGAGAGAGACCGGATGGACTCAGTTTTCGAATTGTATTTTTGGCAGGTTTAGCTCACAGCACATTGAAAATGCATCATTTTACTGTTATTCCCCTTTAAAACCATTATTTAAGCTACTGTACAGAATAAAGCTGCGACAGTCAGTTGTATGAAATAAATAGTTGCCGATGAAAGAAAATTAATCAGTAAATATATCAATAAACGATTAATGAGCTTAGTTATTTTTCAAGGAAAGAAATGTCAGTATTCTGTGGTTGCGGTTATTTTACAGTGTGTTTATTATATTTATTCAGTTGATATCATAGTAAATTAAATTTCTTTGGGTTCTTGATTGTTTGACAAAACAAGGCATGTGATGAACTTAGTTTTTTGTTTGTTTGTTTGTTTTTAACAATTTTGTGACTATAAAAATAGCTTTTGTCCGTAAAGTAGTTCTCTTGAAGCTCCGCATTAACTTTTAAGGATAATAGAGCAGCTCCGAAGGTGCTTTAAGTTGTCTTGTTCATACAAAAAAGCTGAATTAGATTATCTTTTTGTTCAGAAATATGTTTTCAGCTGTCCTGGGACAGTTGTCATGTCAATTAGCAGCTGTCCTCCTCCGTTGGGAAGAGGAGACATGTAATGTTTATTTTTATAAATGAATTTTTTTGTAATATGACTCTGGTATATAATCAATCTGATAATTAATTGGACAACTCACAGTGAATTTTTAGACATGTTGATATATTAATCAGATCTAACTGATTGTCTTGCCAGGATATTTAATTTTTTTTCCATCAGCATGAAGGTGACAGACTCAGGTCATTGTTTGAATAAACTATCCAATTTGGTCCAATGAAGAAAATAAAGTCAATATTATGGACAGATTTTTTTGTAATGTTTTTGGAGTAAATACTCAAAAGTTATGTGTGACGCAAGAGGAATGCTTTATCTGTTTCAGGTTTTCATGGAAACATTGCCCAGGGTGTTTTCAAGCCACCCTGTCTTGTGAATTTCCTAAAACTCAGTCCCAAGTTGATGCAATGGAAACAAATGTCACATTTTTCTATTCTTAATCATCTGTTTCCTAGAAAGGGGTTTTGGAGTAGGAGCATCATCATGTGCTTATTTTCAGGGTCCTGTCGAACAGATGCTCCTCGCAGATGCAGACGCTGCGGCGTAATGACAGATCCACGGTCACGTTTAACCTCCGGGGGTCTGTTGGTCCGTTTGGGGCCGGGAGGGTGGTGGGGGGGGGTAACCTTGCTGCCCCCCCCCCCCCCGGCTGCAGGGCAGTGCCAGTCTGTGCAAGGTGCTGGGAGGATGAGGAGGATGAGGATGGGGGGGTGTGTAATGGGGAGTGACACAGTAATATAGCAGACAGACAAGAGGAAGGAGGGAGAAGAGGTGAGAAGAGATTGGTATGGCACGTGGGTGTTTCTTTTTTGTTTTGTGTGGTTTTGTCTTTGGGGGGGTCCTGGTGTGAGGAGTGTAGTCCCTCTGTCTGCAGTCATGCTGCCGTCACTCTGAGGGAGATTAAGGAGCTGGGAGGGAAGAAGACACGTCTTTGAAGCCAGTGCTACTGAGTCTAAAAGTTGCCCTTCTGATGACGTTTCTTAGCTTGGTGTCTGGTCGTCCACAGTTTTGAAGCAGGATCGGTTACCTCTTTTTACAGTTGAGTCAGAACTAATAAGTGTCAAAAACTTGATCTTGTAAATTCCTGCATTCCAACCTAGAGCATTTCTGTTTATAGTGAATGGAAATATACTGTAATGGGGATGCAACAAATGTCCCTTCAAGCGGGGCTGCAACTAAATATTATTGTCATCATCCATTAATCTGCTTGGTATTTTCTTGATAAGTTGATGAATCGTTTGGTCTAAAGAAACATCCAGAAATACCTGTCACAGTAACAGGTATTGTCTGATCAACAATCCCAAACCCCAAAATGTTCAGCTCACTATAATGTAAATGAAATAATTGAAAAATGACTTTATACGATTAATCAATTATCAGAGTAGTTACTGACTTTTTTAATTCTTCTATCAACTAATCGGTTAATTGACTGATCATTGAAAATTCATCATAGTTTCTCAGAGTCCAAGGGGACATCTTCACCAAAAACCCAAAACTCAAAATATATGGGGGGGGGGTGTTTAAATGGCTTAAAAAATAATCGTTAACAAGATTGTTGCCATTTAATTTTACGTCGATTGACTAAAAGATTAATCAACTAATCATCGCCTTAAGGTTTTCATCCCTAAACACTGCAGCAGCTTTATTAGTGTGACAAGTATACTCTCTTTAGAGCACCAGACCTGTTCGAATCGCTGAAAAGGCGGAAATGTGGGCGACGACTCAGATGTCTCGAACCAGGCTATAAAATGTTCTAATTATATAAGACTTTCTTCCACATGACTAATGATGATTCTTTAAATGTCTGAATATCTCCCGAAAGGACCAGCAGTCACATCTAATGCATTTTCCCATAACTGAAATCGAGGTATGAGGTCAGAAATATGTAGTTATTTCACTTTGTCCAATAAAAACAGTCTTCTTGGATGTTTCAGATGTTAAAATCTAAACAGATTTGAAAGCAGAAACTTTTCTGTCGTCCTCTGCATCATCCTTAGTCAGGACCTGGTTCCGATTACAGTGGCGTGCTCCGATGCTGGTAATGTCACATTTTTCAGCAAAGTCACTTCAGAGAGAACATTTTTTAATCAGAAGGTCTTCATCCGCACTTTATATTTGAAACCGTTCTGCCGAGCATGAGTGTGACAGGCTGGATTTCAGTTTTTCGCAGCGCCGCGACGTGAACAAAACTTTACGGTGACGCCATTGTTCACATGTATGGGGACGTTGTCGCTTTGAGATGTTTCAGTTGAGGAAATCTCACCATCCAAGTACCTGATTGTGTAAACAGCTCCGTGTTTTTTTCATTTGGGAGATTTCAGTATCAAATCTGAGTTTCAGTAGTCAAACTCGGCCTTTTGTCAGGACATTTGAAGGAATTTAACACTTACACTAGCAGACCTGGTTTCTGAAAGACCTGCGTGATGTCGGACCTTTACTGCTGCTATCAGACAAGCCCACAGATTGCATAAACTGAGTGCAGTGCAGTGCGGGGATGCTGGAATTCAGTTTGTCTTTACAACAATAAATGAACAAAATATGGAGCCTATCGTTGTATTGGCTAATACTTTGGATTCTGCTTTGTGCTCATGGTGGGTTGTAGTTAAAAATTGGACTGAAACACTGGCTAATATGTACAGTAACACCCTCGCTCTGCTGTTTTCTGTTTTAATAAATGTTTTTGAGCAAAATTAAGACAATATCTGCTGGCATCATATAGTGTCAGCGACGGCACAAAATCTGGGACTTTGCACCTTGTCAGCAAAATAAGTATCTGCGCATCTGGAGCAGCCATGATACAGGTGTCTGATATAATTTACCTTCAGGCTGACACAGAGATGCTGGATAAGTTTATATTACACAACACATTCCCACTAAACCTACGAAGCAGAAAAAAAAAACATTTCTTTACCATTCTTTTGGAATAACCAGTTATTTTCAAGCTGCTTGTTTGGGATTTTAGAAGAAAAATGATCCTGTACGGCTGCATTATCCATATTCTGATTTACAGAAGTTATATTTCCACATAGCTTATGAAGAGGTCTTATCTTCTTCCTGTTCTCCATGAAGCCATATTTTGGAATCAATCAAGTTTTTATAAGCATGTAAGCAAAGTGATTAAATTTATTCACGGTTGACCTTCATTGCTCAAGTCGATAATGCTGAACTCTTTTGATTAATGCTTTTCTGTTAAAAATAACATGAGCTTTTCTTTGTTCATTACAGGGAGAAAAAACAGAAAATTCACGATATTAAAAACAACATTAAAGAAGCTATAGAGGTAAGAAATTGAACTTTTGCCTCATTTTCAATGATAAAATCTGATGTTTGAGACTTTTCCTACCATGATGGTAACCATGGTAAAGATTTAATCATTTTGAGGGCTGCGAGCGAATGTTAAGATGGAAAATTGTATAAAAGGGCAAAATCATGGACCACTATACAATCAATTTTCCACTGAAAGTTGGTGTGTGTATAATGGTGTCATGTCAAAATTAATTATCTATAAAAACTCTTGAGCGTTTATGTCAAAGTCAGGATATATTATTACCGACATTTCAGGCGACAAGAGCCTTGCTTAACAACTTACAACAATTTTCAGAAGGGTTTTAAAATAGCGAGTAATGAACGTCAGGCCACACTGTGGTGAAACCAAAATGAAGCTCCTCATATAGCGTAGACGTAAGCGGGTTGAATGTTCGCCCTGTTGTCCTGTTGTCTCGGTGTTGACGTGCTATTAAATTTTCTTTCTCTCTCCTCTTCATGCAGACGATTGTGGCCGCCATGACTACACTCACACCGCCGTGCCAGTTAGCCTGTCCTGCAAACCAGTCCCGAATCGATTATGTCCTGAACCTAGTAAACCAGAAAGATTTTGAGTTTCATTCGGTAAGTTGCATGTTATCTTCTTGGAGATACACTGGCTCTCTGATTTCTGTAGCGGTTTGTTTCTTCCTAATTTAACTTGCAACTCTTGCTTTATATGAACAACCCCACAGTTTTATAATGAAGTGACCAACGGTTGAAACAAAACTTAGGGCACATTTATATGTAATTTTACTAACTGGTCCAGCCATTTGTGCACAGTTTTTCTAAAAAGCGGATGGTAGGAAAGTGAGATCAGCAGCTAATCGGTGTGGTATTTAACCCCGCGTCACTGGGACAGTAGCAGGTCCTTCAGTGTTTTTTAACAAAAATGCCCTTCTCTGGTTTCTGCTGAAGTCTTAAATGTGAATATTTGCTGGATTTCTGAGTCTTCTGTCATATTACAAACAAAAAGTTTTGGTTTTGGACTGTTGGTTGGATAAAATAAGACATTTAAATATGTAAACCTGGGCTCTTGAAGACTGAGGAGCATTTTTACCATTTGTATGTATATTTGTGTGTATGTGTGTGTGTGTGTGTGTGTGTGTGTGTGTGTGTGTGTGTGTAAATTGGGTGTAAAATTGTTATTGAAATATAATTACAACAGCTATTTAGCTTGAGCCTGCTGAACCCTGCAGGTCTATGGACTAGGTGTGTTGTAGGTGAGCAAGATAGCTCACACGTCAGCCTCTGTCAGTCTGTTTGGTGTGTTTGCGTAGTGATTCAGTAATTAGCAGGTGTGCTCCCACTTGGGAGGCTGTCGATTGAATGAGCCTCTCACCTGAGAGACCCACACTGCCTATTAACGCTGATTGTCTGTAATAACCCTAAATGTGTCTGGAGGGAACCGTCCTCCAGAAACACAGAGCCTCAGAGGGGACGCGCCCCCCGATGCACCCCCCCCAGCCGCCGTCTGCTCCCAGCGGCCTGCTGGACCAGATATTTATTTATTTGCACTCATATTTATTCGAATTTACAATAGTTAAGAGAAAACAGCATTGCCATACGTTGTGATCCCGCAAAACACTTTCAATAGACCAACACCCTCAGTTATATATCAGTTGGATTAACGAGTCCAGTGGTCTGGTGTCACAAATCGTAATAAGACCGTAACGGAGCCCTGTGCACTTATATTAATACGTAACGCAACTCAGAACAATCCGGGGAATTCAGTGTTACATTTATGACCAAACTTTTCAGTAGAGCTGTTGATTAATTGATTAGATTAGAAGATCAAATGAAAAATAATCTATTACAGCTTAATTAAACAATTTATCATTCAAGTAATTTTTGAAAAAATATGCAAAGCATTTCAGGGCTCGAGCTTGTTACATGCTTTCCTGTGATTTATATCGTAAATTTTATATTTCTGGGTTTTGGACTGCATATTGAACAAAACGACATTGGAATATACCATGTTGTGCTTAAGGAAACTTTGATCAGTTTTTTTCAGTATTTTCTGACGTTTTGTAACAAATCTGTAAAACAAATTAATCTAGAGAAATAATTGGCAAATTAATAGATAATGAAAATCAAGTAGTTGCATTTCTGTTCTTCTAAAATAAGATGTTGTTTTCAGTAAACCAATGGTAAACCAACGCTTTTGATTTAGCCCTAGAACAAATGTAATGCAGATATTTTCATAGATATTTGTAAATCCACATATATGTCCTGCCTTTTAATATAAACACTTTGTTGAATTATTTTAAATTCCAGTAAAGATCAAATGGTTTTGTTTTTTGCAACTGAGAAGAAGTTTCAATCAAGTATTTATAGAATATTCACTCGTGATATTGTCCGACTCTGGAAAATGATCTATTTACTTTTTAAAGCTACTCTAGCAGAAAATGAATAATATTATTTATGTTGCTAAATAGCTTTTTAATCATTTTCTTACATGGGAAAGGTGAGCAGAGGAAGAACAATGTGTCTTTCCTGCTTTTTATTTCCAGCACGATTGCTTCAGTGTTGAAACATTTTGGGTTGTTTTTTTTTTTTTTTTTCACAGTGTAGATGTGTTTTTAGCAGCTGAGTTTCCAGTGAAAAGTGAGTCTGTTTGTGTGTAAGCAAAAGGAAGTCTCCTGATATTGTCTCTGTTACGTCATGGCAAATTTATTATGCGGGCCTATCTGGAACTGACCCTTCCCCGGGGCTGTCGGCCTTTCACTAGACTTCCACTGAAAAACCTGCAAGGTCTTGATTGAGCGGGAAGGCTGGCGCTCAAAACTTGGATCTGATACTGAGTTTAGTCTTTCCTCATGCGTGATGTGGAGGTTTAGAGCAGGTACAAACGCGGTTTCAATGCTGTCGGGAGTTGCCGGGTGCTCTTTGAGATAGCGGCGTCGGCACAACGGCTGTTGCTGAATGAAAGCCCAAGTTTGAATGAGGTATCACGGGCAGAAAGTTTGGCTTTGTCCGAACTGAATCTTCCTGTTGAGGCGAGTGGTTGGTTGCTTAGGAAAGAGAATGGAGTAAAAAACTATATGATAGGCTCAGCTTTTCCTCTAACTCCTCCACCATCTCCTCCTCCTCCTCCACCATCTCCTCCTCCTCCTCTTCCCGCTCCCCTTTGCCTGGCCTTAGGGCCTACTGGAAACCAGTTGGACTGGTTGACTGCCTTCAGCAGGGGAGGAAGAGAGAGAGAGGGAGAGGAAGAGAGAGAGAGAGAGAGAGGAAGAGGGAGAGGGAGAGGGAGAGAGGGAGAATGAGAATAGGCACAAGGCCTGGATTGAATCTCCGCAGTCACTTCTTTATTTCATTTCGGAGCTTTGTGTCTGATCAATAATCCTCCTAGTTATTATTCACCAAACATATTTTGTCTCCTAATATACTAACAATAAAGTGGACCATGTCTTTCTGTTACAAACACAAACTGTTTTTCGGGCCTTTTTGATTCCTTGATGGGCCGCTGCCATATCCACCTGTCTTTAGCTTCCTGGCTCGCGGTATAGTACAGCGATGACACTGTCTATCCTTAAAAATCCTTGATTTTACCCCAGAAAAACAAAAAAAAAATCCTTTTTGAATAGGAAAACAATGGAGTAACCTCATTGAGACCAATGGAGGAAGGATCCCCTTTCCAGGCAGTTGGTCTTGCGTAGATACAGACAAAACTCTCTTGACCCTCTGCACACTGTGGCATAATAGTTTCTAGAGTCCTGAATGTCTTTTTCAGTTGGTTGTGGTGAACGTGCAGGGAATTTTAAAATGCTTTTTCCTAGTTCTTTCAGATATGCTCAAAAAAATATTTGAAATCTGACAAAAATGCTGCACTATTTTCAAATTTTATTGATTCGGTATTCAGCACCACACTGAGAAACTAGATGTGGAAGCCTCTTCATTTATAAGAAAATACTGAAGAAGTTTTCCCACCATTACATAACACACAATTAACTACTGTAAAATGGAGCTGGTGCTCTCTTTCTTGTTCATATTGTCCTAATGTTATTTATGATATCGAAGCAACCCTTTGCTGGGGTGTTGCAAAGTGTTCTATGAAGACGATCTTTGGCTGCAGGTGGTCGATGTTGACATGAAATAGGATTATGCCAAAATGAATATTCCCTCTCTGACAGAGTTTCTCTTTTACAAATGAATGAGCAGGTAGTTGTTAAGTTCCTGCTTGTTGCATTAGAGTTCGTTTTTTTTTTTCTGTTGGTTTTGTTTTGTTTTTTTTTTAAAGTTGTGCTCGACTCAAGAGTGAAACTTAAAAAACATACTACTACCTAATTTCCATAGACCCCACCTGTAACATAAAGTGACTCAGTGTGGCATATTTTCTAGCTCTCGTCCAGTTGAAGATAAAATCTTCTCCTTCTGACCACATAATTTCATTTTTTTTTTCTTGTAAAACTTGACTATAACAAGCGTGTTCTCAATACTTGCAGCAGTTAACACTTCCTCCATTTCCCTCCTAATTAGTAATATGTCAACCTTGCGTCAACCTTTCATGGAAATTTCCTTATCTTAATTAACATTTAAATACCGGCTTATTTTCAGGAAATTATGAGGTAAATTTCCAGAAAATTACCTGGAAATTACGTGACTCCAAAAATAAAGCATTACCTTTCAACTTTAATGTGACTGGCTGATGCACGATCCATCAGTATTGGGGCTGATACTAATTCGGCATCAGTGTATCTTTACTTTTAATAACACAAAAATATGTAAGAGATATGTTTAGAAAGTGCAAGAAAGTGTCGGGTTTTATTGGAGGCTCCTCCGTCTGCGAATCCAGGTTAACTTCTATAAAAACCCGACAGCCTGATGTAATGTACAGTATTGAAATAACACCTCTGGTATGTCACCTGGTAGATTACTCAGAATATCTTTTCCTCAACCTAATTCTATAAATGGAATTTGACTAAAAATAAATCCTGCACGCAGGGTGTCTGTTCTCACACCGGATCGCAAACTACGTCTGCGGTCAGGCCAGCTTCTCAGATTTTTTTCCATTCTCCATAAAAAAACAAAAAAAAACAAAAAAAAACAACAAACAAACAACAAAAAAACTACTATAAGAGATGTCATAACATGTTTTTTTTCCCTGTCACACTCATGTAGCTATGAATAAACTTCATGGTGGAAAAAACATTTGTTCTTAAATTGAAGTGATGACAAAGAGAAACAGATGGAAAAGCCTGAAGCTGAAAATTCATGACCTGCTGTGTGGTACTTTATTATTGTGCGGTGACTCTGGTACTTGAATATTCTCTCTTCCTTAAATAGAAAAAAAAACAAAACTCAGAAGGAAGTTTAGGTTCCACACTGAAATTCAAATTGACTTTCTTTGATTTGTTGACCTGTTAATCACAAAGGTTTGCCGCTCTTTAAAGCCATGCGGGAAACATCTATTTTTTTCTTTTCATTTCTTTTCAATTTTTTTTTTGGTTAAAGAAAAACCATTGATCATTTTAATAAAATTAAATTATTTTTCTTGCTGCATTGTGGTTATTAAATAGCCACTGTTAAGTAAAACCAGAGCTGCAGCTATTGTTTATGTTTGGTGTTAATCTGACTCTTTTTTCTGATAAGTTGTTTAGTAAATGTCAGACACTATATAGAAGAGAAATCCTTGAACCTGGGGTGACGTCCTGAAATTGTTCCTGTTTCGTTTTTCCAGACCTCTGATCTTATACAAAATTCATATATGGACCTTGAATAATAATTATTATTATTGTTATGTTTTCATTTGGTTTAACCATAATTCATTCATCCATCCATTTTCTGCTGCTCATCCAGGTCCCGGTAGAATATCACTTGGTGATATTATTATGAATTATTATTATCATTATTATTATCACAGGCATTACATGCCTCCTGTGTGGTGTTATAAAAAGGTCTTAAATAGTCTGAAATTCAACCTGATGAAAACTGAAACCTTGTTCTTTTATGCATCCTCCTCTCGAGTCTAAATGAACCCAGAAGCTTCTTCTGATTAGAGCTCTTTGTGGCCGCCTGATTTAGCTAGGATTTGTCTGGCTCATATCCTCGGTAGAAAATCAACAAGAGATAGAAAGAAGAAGGAAAAAAAAGCCCGAAGAGAACACACACGAAAACACATTATTTTACTAAAAGCATAAACTTGCGCGTTACGTTATGCCACACAAAACCATGACGAGAATTGAAACTGACTCCTACTGATTGCTCTTTGAGTGCAGTCATTTCTTTCGCTAATTACAGGCGGCTGCTTCAAAGAAGTGACAGCACGTAACAGCGTATCCGCGTTACTCCTTTTTGATGACGCTGTGTTTTGGCTAATTACAAATGGCGCCTGTTTTTATACATGGAAGCGCCACCTTGTCCCATCCATGGATCAACCACTGACGCGGAGGTCATCGCTAGATCCTGCTCACTTGAACGAAGTATTTTTAAGAGTTTTACCCTCTGGCTTCATAAAGGCTTATTTGTGCCTGATCGCATTGTATGTGAGCGACGGAAGATCGCAGTGAGGAGATAGGCCCCAGTGTGGTGACAGCCAAGCCTTGTGTCAGTACAAAGCTCTTCGTTTCTTCATGAACTCGGTGAACTGTTCTGCTTCCTGCCTCTGTCAGAGCTGCTCATCTGCTGCTGCTCCTCTCCGAGCCGGCCTCAAACTGCGAGCGAAGCCGGGGAATATCGCTGATTCCTTCCATCTAACCTTGAGGGTTTTTTTTTTTTTTTGATCGAGACCCAGACGAGTAATACGGTCGTAAGCCAGGGACACAAGCTTGTCCAGAGATGCCAACTTAGACCCAGATTTCTCATTCATTACCATTGACTAATGTTTAAAGCGGATCACTTGTAGCCTGCTGCATTCGCTATAGTTTATGTGTGATTCTTAACAACTATTTCCAACAGTATTTCTCTTCTGATCTCTTCTCATCAGGGCTGCAACCGAAGATTATTTTCATTGTCGATTGATCGGTCAATTGTTTTGTCTGTAACATGTCAGTAAAATGCCCATTAGTTCAACCAGTCCTTCTTGACTTCCCCAAAGGTCTTGTTTTGTCCAGTCAGCAGTCTAAGAAAAAATATGTAGAGTTTGCTATCATGTATGATAAGGAAAAGCATCCTCACATTTGATAAGCTGTCTTTTATTTGCTTTAAAAAAATAAATAAACAGTTATTTAATAATCAGAATAGTTTCTGATTAATTTTCTGTCAGTTGAATAATGGATCCTCTCTTTTCTGGGAAACCCATAATTTAAAAAAAAAAAGTAAAAGCTTAAAGAATTAAAATTTCTTACAAAGGTTCCTGTTTTACTCAGACATGCCCTGCACTTTTCCTCTGCCTCTTTTTGTGATATCATGTCTTTATTTTCCGAGCCAAAAAAAGAGCCTGACTTGCAGTTATTTGTAGGTACGGTATGTTGTTGATCCAGATCCCTCTTTCTCTTTCCAGGAGTTTTACGACCATGCAAAGATCCTCTGGCAAGACGAGGGTGTGCGGGCCTGCTGGGAAAGGTCCAACGAATATCAGCTCATCGACTGTGCACAGTAGTAAGCCTCATTTGCTCTGCGCTATACATACACTTGGAATTAAACATATTTCTATGCACACACAGACAAAAACGCACACACATGCGCGCCTGCGCACTCACTCACTCACTTACACACGTGTTTACACACACACACACACACACACACACACACACACACACACACACACACACACACAAACTGTTCAGTGTGCACACTGTGGGGTGTTCGGGTGTTCTGCCATGTGGTTTATGTGAGCGCTAAGTGTCAAGGTTCAACGTTGCCCTACTTAGACAAGAACATCAGAATCTGTTTCTATTTTGGTTCATCAGATGTTCGAATGAGGAATGAAACATACATCACTTTTTAAAAGATAAAACTGGTGATGGAGTATTTTTTTTCTTTATTGTCAACAAATCCCTTGAAAACACTAGAAGTGACAATTAAAAAAAAAACAAAACAAAACAAGCCTCTGTCTGGCACTTTCCCCACCTGTAGGCTCAGACCATCTTTTCTTACTAAAGAGTTAATCTACAAAACAGGCATGAAAAATATTATAAAAAAATTTCGAAAAAGGTTTAAATAAGTTCCTAAAACAGCTGGACTCTGTAGTTTTTTGACGGCATTAGTAAAACCGGAGTAAATTTTGCAATTGTGCATTTGTTGGGGACTATTTTCCACTCTGGGTTTTGGCACATAGCATAGCTCATGTTCATTGTAATGAAGAAACCCGTTAGGGACAGTGATACCAGTCTGTTGATCTGTCCGCCGCTTTTGATCCAGACTTTAATATCTGGACAAACATCGGATTGATTTAGTTTTATTCCAGTCATTTGTGGTCCCAGAGGATGAAATGTAATAACTTTGGTGATCTCCTGATTTTTTTAATTTTAATTTTTTTTTCAATCTAGCGCCATCATCAGGTCAAAATGACAAATTGTCCAATACTTTGGTCTACTTTGGTCTACCATCAGTAAATTGTGTTTGGTGTTGATTAGCAAATGTTAGCGCACATTAAGCTAAGACGGTAAACATTAAGCCTTCTTAACATCAGCATGTTAGCATTGTCATTGTGGGCACGTTAAGATCATGACATTACCATTAACATGCTTAGAGCACAGCTGTGCCTGAGTAAAGCCTCACAGAGCCTGTAGCATGGAGCTCTATGGCACAGAGGACTAAGTGTATCAGTCTTTGGTTACACAGGAAATTCTTCTTAGTAGGATCAGTTTATTATTGGTGTTTGTTTTGGTATTTCTTGGGGGGGATCCATCGCCGATAAGAAACGCGTAGATCATCACCGGACGTCTCCTGTAAGATTTTTGGTTGCTTGTCTGAACGTCCCCTGCTGTGTATCGAGCAGTAGCAAAAGGTGGCACTTTTATGTGTAGCCTTTTTCTGTTGGGTTGCGGGCGCGTTAGCGGCCTCGCTGAAAAACGAAGACACCGACGCGGTGTGTAATGTCGGTGACATCAACTGTGATCGTGGCCGAGCTCCGCCGACTCCTGAACTTTTTCGTTGCCAATGTTTTGCCTATTGGAATTATTTGTCACACACGCTGAGGGATTTTATTTTTCTCCCCAGACCCTCAGCTTCCTGACCCTCCTCTGCCCAGACCTCCTCTGTTCCAAGCTCTTTCTTTCTGTTTCTCTTTCTCCCTTTCTTTCTCTCTTTCTTTCTTTCGGGGTATTTTTTATTTTTTTCTCTTATCCGCCTCTTGATCTCAGTCAGGCCTGCCCCCGTTGTGAGGCATGCACTGGTCACATGAAGCCGGGGCTCTTGGAGGGTGGAGGCTTGCTGACTCTCGTCTATGTGTACATCTGTGTTTGTGTACAGTATGTGCTCTTGCGTCGACATGCATGTGTGAGGTAGTCTGTCTTTGTATATGTGACTTTATGCAGCCGTAGAAGTAGTGCTCAGTATCTCTACTCAAACAGACGACACACCTGCATTATTGGAGTGTTAATACTGATGTATCAGTACCTAAGTGATGTTTTACTCTTGCAGCTATTCGTGGTGGAGGCAGGATTAATTTATAATGTTTATTTTCATTATATATGAATCTGATTAATTTTTTTTTCAATTATTTTTTCAGCCTAAGAAATTAAAAAAAAAAGAGAGAGATAATATGACAATCCCAACTTCATAAAACACAAGGTTGACTTCTTTAAATGTCTTGTTTTGTCTGATCAAAAGTCCAAAACCAGAAGATGCTCACTCTAGTATCATACACGGTAAAGAGAAATGGCAGATCCTGCCATAGGAGAAGCTGCAACCCGAGAATGGGCTGTGAATGACTGAAATTATTAATTTATTATCAGAGCAGTTGCTGATTATTTTTTCCGTCAGTCATCTAATCGATTAATCAGCTGGTCATTTTAGCACCGCTTTATTAAAAGTAAGGTAGTCTGGTGTTTCCAAACCAAGGCTCTGAGCTCCAACATAAGTCATACAAATTAAATCTGAGGGGTCATGAGATGATTAATGGGAGAGGGAAAAAAAACAAAGCTCTGATACAGAAATTCATAATCAGTTTTGAATTTAATTCATAATTTGGACTTCTCTCTAATCTTTATTTTTTCATATGAAATACTGGAGAGTTTTACCTCTGGGCAAATTTAATAGTGAAAGTGAATATTTGTCTCTGAAATGTAGTGGGGTTGAAATATAAAATAGCATAAAGTAGAAGTACTCATGTAAAGTTAAAATTATACTTAAGTACAGTGCTTCAGTATACAGCTACAATGATTCAACTGATTGACTAATTGATCAGAGGAAAAATAATTAGCAACAATTTTGATAATCCATTTGTTGTTATCCTGTATTTCATGATTTTTCATGGGTTGTTTCTAAAGCAAAACAACCCAAAAATTCTGCTTCTAGTTTCAACATCGCAACTGTCGGTTGCTTTCCCTGCCCCGCCTATGGGTACGGCTAACCATCATATTCATTATCGTTTAATCTGCCGATTATTTTCTTGATTAAACAGCTGGCTACAAAACATCAGAAAAAAGCAAAAGCTGCCTGCTATAATTTTCCCAAAGTCTGAGATGATGCATTCGAATTTCAGACTGAAACAAGTCAAAATTGCAAGAATATTCAGTTTTTCATAAATGACAACAAAAACAAAAAGGAAGCAGCAAATTTTCACATTCGAGATGATTTAATCAACAAATGTTTGGAGGATTTGCTTGAAAATAATTAAATTGATTAATTGATTATTGCAATAGTTGCTGATTAACCTCGAATAATTGATTAATGGGCCAATGGCTGCAGCTGTTCCTACGTGATAGTAAATTAAATGTTTTCCAGTTTTGGGCTGTTTGTTGCACAAAACGGGGCTATGGCTGGGGAAGTGTGCTCAGGACTTTTTCCAGTATTTTCTGACATTTTATAAACCAAATGTTCATCGATGAATGATGAAAATAATCGTCAGGTTATTCGACAATAAAGAACGATTGTTAGTTGCAGCCCTGCCCTTTATGTACTTTGTTACCTCACACTCCCGACTCCGTGCGTGTCCTTGTAACTTGCATTGCACGTACGGCCCCGTGCACGGCCACAGGTGCTTGCCGGTTGCTGTATGTGGTGCGCTTGTGCTTGGCGGAGGGGGGTGGGGATCAGCTGAGGCTTTCTGTAAGATGATCATGAGAAACCTTCTTTCTGAGAAATGAGATTGTGGACAAAGAGAGTTGCAAGCTAATGGAGAGATGGGACGGTGGGGGGGGAGAGGGGACGGAGGAGGCAGCTTGAAATGGAGAAAGAGAGAGGGCTTCCCTGCATTGCGGGACCTCTCCTCTCCTCTCTCCCACACCCAGCAGCCCCAGTGTTATGGATCAGATGCTGGGCTGGGTGGCCAGACCGGAAGTGCTCCCCTCCCCCCTCTGTGTGCTTATGTAAACGGAGAAGCAGAGAAAGAGAGAGGGGAGAGCTATTTTTAACCCAGGCAGGCTGCAGAAGGAGAAAGAATGAGCGTGTGTTATAGGGAAAGGCAACTTCAGCATTATTAATGAAGGTTGTTAGCGTTAAATGAAAAACGCCGACCCTGGATCGGCGCGGGGGAATCGGGGCCACCTCGCACGCCCTCTGACTCTCCGTTAAAAAAAGAAAAAAAAAAAAAAAGGAAAGAATTTCATCCGATTCATTTTGTGATTAAAGATTTTAAAAAAAAGTTTACAAGGCCGCGTTTGCAGGAGAAAGCCACTGAGCGTCTTTTTGCTCCGTCATGCTCCTGTATGACGGTTTTTTGTTGTTGTTGTTGTTGTTGTTGTTGCTGGTTTTTGTTGACACCTCCTGGTGCCTTTCATGGTTTTTCATTGTAAGTACGTCGAGTTCAGCCTGCGCCGGTTAGGTTTCTGTGACTGTGGGCGAACGGCGTATTAGGCCCAAACAGTGTGACTGTGACCCCTAACAGGACAGAGGCGAAGGGTTTGCTTTGTCCCAGAGGACAAGCCTGTTCGTCAGGTTTCTGTTGTTTCATCCGTAAAGAGATCCTGAAACATTCGCACATTCCTCCCAATTGTAAATCACCTCCGAGATCCCAAGAAGAGATCTTTCCTTACAAGGAATCATCTGAAAAATGAAAATGCTTTTAAAAACATTTACACATTAAAGTTTTTTAGATTTTTCTTTTTGTGAGTTTAATATCCCTAATCATCTTTTTCATTCAGTGATTAAAAGCACTACTAAATAACTATTTTACAAATGAAGACAAACTGCAGTGTCCTAGTTGGGATAATCAGGAGTTCGAAAAATGCATTTAAGAATAAGTAAATGCATATTCAGCATTAGGAAGTTTTAATAGATATAATTGATGAATAAATCTGTCCTAAAGATATATCAAAAAAAAAAAAATAAGTCTGGCACATAATCCCCTGACGCTTTTGTAGGAATTAAAGGAAAGAGGTGTTGATTAGTGAGTGTAAAAGGTGCTGGTAAGCAGATTGTGTTACCTTCACACAGAGCCTTGCTAGCGTTTCTTCCCTGCTTTCCATCTTTATGCTAAGCTAAGGCAAGCAGTTTCTGGCTGTAGCTTCATATTTACTGTACAAACATGAGAGCGGCATCAATCTCCCCACCTATCTCTGCAAGAAGGCAAACCACTGCATTTCCAAAAGAATGCCGAACTATTCCTTTAAATGGGAAAAGGAGAGATATTTTTGAGAGGAATGTGGCATAAAAAAGAAAATAAATGCAAACACATGGAACCAAAAGGAACCTGTGAAGAGCAGTAACTATTGAGACATTTCTGTCCACTTGTGATGGTGAATAAAGTTGTATGAAAGGTGCCTTCGTTTGCAACTTGTCCTTTTCACCTTTTGAACTGTCGAGCTTTGGAATTCTTCAGAAAATGCAGTGCACAGTGACACGCTGTAAATCAGTTTATGGGGCTGGATAAAAAACAAAACAAAACAAAAACAGAAAAGATTTTCCAGTTAATTGAGATTTTTATTCAAATGACCTAATAGCGATCCATGAAATCCTGTGACCAGTCTTTGCATTTGCATCAGTAAACGTACGCCTGCGCTAAATGTTGTGTGCACGTCGTGCTTGCTTATCCTAAGTGGTTCAGTTATGGCTGCGTGATGTGAGAAATGTCTATTTTGTGGAAAGCAAGTTATTACAGTGTGCACAAAAAAAGTTATCTTTAAAAAAGCAACGTAGGTGATAGCTAGTTACTGTATATGAGCGGCCTGGGGTCCTGACGGTCCTGTAAACCACTGCACTTAAATGGCTGTCGTGACTCGGGACGGTTAGCGGACTCTGGCCGTCTCGAAGTGAATCTGGAGATCGCGTGTACAGATAGACAGCTCAGATCTGTGCGCCTGCAAACAGAACTGGGCTGTCGGCAGATCTGCGGCAGATATGTTTTCCAAAGTGTCCAAAAAAAGAAAATCAGGTTTGCAGGATAAATGTAGATTTAAGTTCTGAAACATTTAGCCGCCTCATGGACAGTCAACAAAAAACTGGATTAATCCGAGGTGGGATGGAATCTTCTGTCATTGTATATAATGTATATAATATATATATTGTATTAGCAATCACGATATTATTGTATGCTTTTGTTACAGTAAAGTTTCTGGATTTTATAGATAGTGTTTATGGTTAAAATAACCGGAGAAGAATGTGTTTTTAAGCTGCTCCAGCACATGCATATGAAATAAAATAAAAGGGCCTCATCACATTGATGCCAATATTGATAATCCAAAAAAAATTTGATATTGAACTGATCGGTTCTGTTCATTGATATCCAATACTGTGCTACACTACACACAGAGGTGTTAAAGCAGCATGCATGCAGGTTTGAAAAGTCTTACAAGACACTGAAATTATTTCCCACAGTCTTGCATTTCATTTACAAAGGTCTAATATTTTTCTTGCCTGCCGTAGCAAGACATTAGTAACAACTTGACTTTTATATGTGGCTGCGGGCTGTCAGGAGATGTTAGACGTCGTTAAACTACAAGTAAGACTGATGCGAGAGACAGCTATTACATGTTACTGTTATTTTTCTAATTATTACCGTCATCATTACTGCCAGCCGCAGTAGCTGAGGAGCCCATAGGCACGTAATGGGCAGATGTCAATTTTAGGAAAAACTTGAATTAAGCGATTATTTTTTTAAATAGGTTAATCTACCCATCAGTTAACCGCCACTTATCTGGGTCCAGGTCACGATAATTGATTAATTATATTACTGAGAATTATTGACAGCTGAGAAGCTCTGACAAAAACCTGATTTTTAAAATGTCAATAAAGTCATGTGCTGGATATGTAGTCGCAGGCCTTGTCGTTCCCCGTTGGTTTGATCATGAAACGGGTTTTAAATTTCTGTGTTACTTTAACTTGGTGATCGCTCCAGAAAACCAGTAAAGGGAAAGGTGCCTCGGAAAGAACGTTACGGCAAAATCTCCGGTGGAAGACAAATTTCTATCGACTCACGTTATAAGTCCTGTTGTATTGTCCAGCCTCACAATCGATTAACCGAACGGCAATTTATCGACAACCCCCCCCCCCCAACACACACAGACACACGCACACACACACACTCTCACACACACACACGCACACACACACACGCACGCACACACACACACACACCTCTGTGATGTGTAGTGGTGTTTCTGCCGGGAAAGAAAATGGCTGGGATCGAGTCTCTGACTCATCGCGAGAAGCGAGGGGGAGAGTGGGGAAGTTCTTACTTTATTTGATGTTTTCTTTCTCTCCCTCTTTCTTCTCTTCCTCTAACCTTATTTTCTCCGGTCTCTTCTTTTTGTCCATTTTTAAATCTTCCTATTTTTATCTCCGTCGCTCGGTCTCCCTGTTCTCTCGGCCTCGTCGGTGTCGGTTCATTCTTGACATCCTATTTTGACCCTTTATTTTTTTTTGTAGTTTATTTTCTTTCTATAAGCTTACGTTCTTTATTCTGCGCTCTATCTGTATTTTTAATTATTTTCCCCTTATTTCCTCGTGAATTTTCTCCTGTTCTTGCATATGTTCATTAATCCTCCCCTCTTTTTATTATTCTTTATTTTTAGTCCGCTCTCTCTTTTTTTCCTTCCTCTCTGTTCGGTGTTTGCTGCTCTTCCTCTCTTTTTCTGTCCCTCGTTCTCCTTTGCCTCTCTCTCTCTCTCTCTCTCATTCTTTCTCTCTGACTCCTGTTAAGTCTTAATTTGTTTTTTTGTTCCCCCCCCCCCTTTCTCTTCCTCTTGTGCTCTTTTGTCGATTCATAACTTCTTTAATTCATTCTTTGTTCCTTTTTTCTTTCGTGCACGTCTTCCCCCGCTCTCTCTCTAACCCACTCCATTCCCTGCATTTCTCTCTCCCTCCCTCTCTCTCTCTCTCTCTCTCTCCGTCTCTTTGTTGCTCGGTCTCTGTGTCTCTCGCCCTCTCTCCTGTCGCTCTTTCCTCTCTCCTCTATCTCTCTCTATCTCCCTCTTTTCTCTCTCCCTCTTTTCTCTCTCCCTCTTTCTGGCCTCGCTCCAGTCGCACAAGATTTGGAGCCGATTGTCTATTTATAGCGCCTGTGGTTCAGTCGCCATGACGACCGAGCTGGAGGCCAGGGCGCCGGGGAGCTATTTTTGGAGCGGCGCTGTAATGTCAGACACAGCCTCCTCTCTCTTTTCTTTCCTCCTCTTCCTCCCTCTCTCTCTCTCTCCCTCTCTCCCTGTGTGTGTGTGTGTGTGTGTGAGTGTGTGTTTGATCAAGGATCGGCCGGTGAAGCCTTCGCTTTGCTCGGCTTTGCGGCGCGGACGTTACAGAGTGGCGGTAATGGCCGGGCCGGGCCGGGCCGGGTCGGCCGGGGCTCGAACGGGCCGCGCGCCGTCTCTTCCCCCCTCTTCTCTTCCGCCAGGAACGTTTTCTGATTCGACTCTGGCGTTTTTTTTGGGGGTTTATTTGGAGGCTCGTGAAGCGCGAGGTTTTCTCTTGATTTCAGTGTCCTCAAGTGACAGATTAAAGTGTTATAAAAGTCGCTGTTTTGCTCTCTGGTTTTTTGTTGTTTTTTTTTTTTTTTTGCGGTGCCTAAAACTGGTTTTTCGAGTTTTTAACTAAATGACACAGTTTGATGGCATCTGAACTTAAAGAAAGATTTAAAGTTAAAGCGGCTCTTTTATGGCATTTTGTTAGTTTTCTTTTATGTATTTTTTTTGTGAAACATGATTTACACGTGTCAGATCAGAATGGACTAAATGCATTATCTGTCCACATTTTAACTCTGTTAAGTATACTTAATAATTACATATTAGTATTAGTAACATAAATAATAAACACCTTTTTAATTTAATGGTGACTTCTCAAAGATATATCCAAGGGGATACTATATTTTCGGTCTCTATTTTTAACACTCCTACCTGTTACTTAAGTTTATTTACATAACAGGAACAATTTAGCTGTTTTATTCTAAACTCTTTAAGTATTTTTACCAACACATCTCAGAAATATTGAATTAGTTTTCTTTGCCACAGAATAGGTGCAGTTTTATCTCCTGCCTCTTGAAAGCAGATAATGTGAACTTTACAATAAATTGCATGTTGAACTTCGGAACAGCTGGTAGACGTAAATGAACTTGGACAGATGTGGGAAGAGGTGTGTGTGTGTGTGTGTGTGTGTGTGTGTGTGTGTGTGTGTGTGTGTGTGTGTGTGTGTGTGTGTGTGTGTGTGTGTGTGTGTGAGCCGATGCAGGGCAAAAACCTTGACGGTTACTTACATGTCCAGAAAACATTCTTTAAAAGAAAATGTAGTTTGGTTTGTTGTCACAATTAATTGTTTGTTTAATGATTAAATGCATGTCTGGCCAAAAAGTTTTAATATGCTCACACAAAGTTAATATGAGATTATTACATGATTTTAAAATTTACCCAGAAACATTATGTTCAGCAGGTTTAAACACTCTACCGGGACCTGCACAGCAAATCTAAGCAAGTATATCAAGTATAAATGAAGCTAATAATTCAGTTCATTCTCCAGTCCAGTTGTGATTGTGTGACTCCGAGTGGCCTGAATCCCGTTTAGAGCTGGAGATGTACACTAGCTCATAATCTGGTAATCCTTTGTCCTGATACTGCCACTTTAACCAGATGACTGCATTATGGGAGTATTATCAGCTTTGTTAGACCGATACGCCGCTGTTGATGCTGTAGCCTCTTAAGTCCTTCCCAGCACGTGAAGATCTTGGTTTGATTTACTTCTCTGCTTTTGCTGCCGTTGCTGAGAGGTGGACCGGTGTTTTAGCACAACATGTCTTCTACAGCTGAAATATGTTGGTGTTTTCTGGAAGTGCTGCGTGTGTTTTCAGATCAGTCTATTCTGGGAAGGGGCTCGAGAGATTATAGAAAATAGTAGGAAGATTAAGGAGAAAATTCTAAGAGTAGTTTTTTGTAGCATACTTTTTAGAATTCATTTTGGAAATTTGAGTTGATTTTTAAAGCCCAAATTGATATGTCTTTTAAATTACAAAAATGTAAAAAGGACCTAAAAAAAAAAGAAAAAAGAAATGATTAAAAACAAAGAATAATTAAAGCGATCATTTAAAAATAAATATAATGTGTTAGTTTTCGGTTATTCCTATATAAAAGCTTCTCACAATTGTTGAACCTATAAACCAACACAGAAAGTTTAAAAAGAAAGTGCTCTGTCTTTTCTTTTAAAAACTGGGTTATTTTCAATCGCCAGACAAGTGTCCTGTGTGTATTTCCAGCCTTTAAGTCAGCCTGTCTGCTACCCCAGAATAACCCTGACAGGTTATACATAACACTGCAGACCTCTCTGTTACTGGGGCAGCCACTATTATTTAGTCCAACTTACTAGGCACGGTTATTATTGGCACTTCTCCTATTAATAGAGGGAACTTCTAAAAATTGTGCAGTGTGCTTGTCCTGGGCGTGCCGACGCCCCAGACCAGAGCTGTAGGTAAACAAGAGTTTGGCCTCGGCAGATGTCGGCGGCAGCCATGTTAAATCTGTCGTCATTGGGGCTATAGCCTTTACATTTTGTCACATCCAGATTATCTATGTTGGTTTTGTTGGTTTTTTTTTTTCTTCGGGAGCTGAGCATGGGGATGTTGTGGGAGGATGAAGTCAGACTCTCGCAGGGTCTGAGCTGTGGAAATGAGGCAGAAACGGGGCCGCTTGGCTGAACAGTTGTCCACTGAGGGCTCTGGGTGTGCTGGCACAGCAGAGGCGCTGTGGTGTGGGAACAGCTGAGCCACTCGGCCCCTGCAGAGAGCCGATGGTACCAGACTGGTTGGCTGCTTAATAGTGTGTGTGTGTGTGTGTGTGTGTGTGTGTGTGTGTGTGTGTGTGTGTGTGTGTGTGTGTGTGTGTTGTTTTTTTTTTTTTATGAATATCTGTGTCAGTGTGCCTTTGTGTGGAGATATTCACATGGCTGTCTCTTTGTTCCACATACTGTTTGCCCTTCTCTGTTTCTCTTTCAGTCTCATACGCTGTATTCTCTTCCCTGACTCAGTGTCTTTTCCTGTCTGTCTGTCTGTCTGTCTTTCCGTCTGTCCAGTACTGTACTTTCTGCAGACCCAGCCCCTTGTTCCTCTCAGTGTGTTACCTGCAGCCCTCTTGTCACATTTCACCCCTGCCTGCCACATTCCTAGTTATCTCAGAGGGGGTTACATACCTTAGCCCCGAGAGGCAGCTACCAGCAGAGCGTCTTGCCTTGCTAGTTGTAAGAATGGCGGGCAGGCAGTCAGTTGAAACACACGACCATGCAGATCTCAAACGGGGTGGGAAATTCGTACCTTTGTCTGTGTTAGCAGACACTTTAGCAGGTGCCCAGACATCAATCTAAATCAGTGGTTTCCCAAGCTTTTAAACCGGTGAAGCCTTACATGGCTTTCCCCAGAAAATTAGTGGAATTGGGACCTTGCTATCTTCTTTGTCCTTATTTTATTTGAATAATTTTTGAAGAGGTAGGAATATTATAGATTCACAAGGAAAAATGTCTAAAACCTCTAGGGAAATTTTTTTTTATATATATTGTATTGTAGAAAAGTTTTTTTTCTGATAATCATGACGAACCACCTTCATATTTATCATGCAGCCCATAATGGGGTTCCTGACCCCCATCCTGTGACCCACTTCTCTGAAGTATTCTATCCTAAAAATACAGGAGAGCATTGAGAAGTGGTTTATTATCTAAATTTAAATTTTATTTATTTATTTATTCATTTTTTTTCATCTATTTTTTTTTTGGAGTCTGCATTTGATCTGGCACCGGTTTAAATCAGCAGATATCTACAGAGATGACCCAACCAGATTTTTTTCTTAAATAGGTGAGGCAAGTAAACATATATCATTTAAACAGTGTTTTTTTTTTTTTTGTTTTTGTTTTTTTCATTTCGTGGTCTCAGTATCTTGGGTCTTCCTATGTCAAATGATAGGGACCTATGAAAGTATTCTAGCCAACTGAACTGAGCTGAATTCGATGCACATGAGGAAAAAGCAGTGGCTTTAACGGGCTCTTCTGCAGGCGTTTTCTATGCAAATGTTTAAGCACAGGAGCAAATCAGTGATTGGGTAATTCAAATGATATTAACTTGGTGATTGGTACAGATCCTCATGAATTAGTAAAGTTAATCATCTGCTGCACACAAAGAAATGAGTTATTTTCTTACCAGTGTACTTGCAGATGAATCGGCTGCAGATGATTCCTCACTGCCACTGTGCTGTTGCTTCACCCTTAAGAGGAATTGTTGTGAGAGAACCTGCAGTGCTCGGGCCTGATCGATGCAGGCCAGTGGGACACTTGCCGCTGTAGCATGAAGATAATCACTGAATTCCTCCCTGTGTAGCACCACTCCTTGTTCCACCGCTGAAACCAAACCACTCCTGTTCTTCTTCCTACATGATGTTTCTACTCTACATCTGAAAGTACTGTCAGGGCAGCTGGGACATTTAAACCTATGTCTCTTTATTGTGTGTGTGTGTGTGTGTGTGTGTGTGTGTGTGTGTGTGTGTGTGTGTGTGTGTGTGTGTGTGTGTGTGTGTGTGTGTGTGTGTGTGTGTGTGTGTGTGTGAGAGAGAGAGAGAGAGAGAGGCCTGTGCAGCAGCTCACATTTGCTCTGCGTTTACAGGTTTAGCAATACAGCCGCCCACATGAATGAGGGTGAAATGATTCCTCATTTGGTTTTATTTTCTATTCTCAAAACTTCTTCAGCCTTGGACACACACACACACAAGAGAAATTTTTTCTTGTTTCCTCATGTAAAAGTATCCGCAGTCTTACTTGAGGCCTGTTTTGAGCACTGACTTGTTGCAGCACACGCCTCCAGCAGGTGACCCTGTTACAGTCATCATGAAAACATCAGGGCGACTTGCACACCTTGGAAAAACAGCAGTTATGTAGGCCAGAGCGTCGGAACAATTAACATGTGTTTGGGTAGGCGCTCTGCTAATCTGGAGGCACCGTTGGCCTGCATACCCACCCACGCACATACATACTGCCACTGCTCATAGATGCACGCACGCGCGCAAACACACAAGCACACACGCACACACCTCTCCTCCTGTGCAAGTACTACTACAGCAGCTCCATTGACGAGGCTCCTCTGGTCTGACAGAGCAAACGGCTGTTGGTGACTCAGACTGGCTGCCTCAGATCTCGCTGTGAATTAAAACACACGCCCCCTGGTGCCTGTTCAGGGACAGGGCGTCCTCCATTTCTCCTGCTTTCACTAATGTACCATACATATACTGTCGTGTGCGTGTGCACGTGTGTGTGTGTGTGTGTGTGTGTGTGTGTGTGTGTGTGTGTGTGTGTGTGAGTGTGTGTGTGTTCTGTTTTATCGATGAACATCACCACAGCATCATACTTTAGATTAGTCACTATGGAAGCCTTTTTATATTTCCTTTGATTACTAAACATGGCAAATAAAAATAGATATGTTTTACTGTGTTACTGTTAATATATTATGAATCGCTCTTTCATTGTGTGTATTATGCTGCTAATAAGTCTGTGCAGGACAGAAGCTGAGGTCTAACCCGCTGTATTTTTCTGTTGTTTTTGCAGCTTCTTAGACAGGATCGATGTGGTCAGGCAGAATGACTACACACCCACCGATCAGGTGAGATGTGAACCACACAAACACCTGCAGTGTGTTATGCTGAAAATCTGTATCGTTCACACATGTCTGCCAACATGTGGGTGCTGCAGTGTTGAAACAAGATGGATTTAAAAAAATATTTATACACAGTTTTGTCACTCATCAAGTAAAAATATAAAACACTCTCTTTTCCCAGCATCTCTGGGGCTTCTTTGCGTTTTATCCTATAAATTAAACTACAGAGTTCTAACCTATAAGTTGGACAAACAAGATGTTTGCATTCAATTTCATTTTTCAGAATATTTCTCATGTTGTATTGACTAAACAATAAATCAGTTAATTTAAGGAATAAATGTAAAATTAATTGATGATGAAAAAGGGCAACGCTTTACTTTTAAGTCCCCCTATCTAACATTATTAAATAGTATATAATGGACACTGTAGTGTATTTGTTGGCTTATTAATGTATTTGTCAACATCTATAACTTGTACTTAAAACCCATAAGTTTAGGTTGCCGGTTAAACAGATAATGAATGATTGCATATAGTAATACACAACTTTAAAAATATGAAATGTGACTTCACAAGAGAAGTTGTAGTTATTGACAAGTGCAGTACATTATATATCATAGTGTCTTATAACCTTATAGGACATGTAAAACCTTATAAATGCCAAATATATATATATATATATATATATATATATATATATATATATATATAAGTAAATACAGTATTATTGAAAAATGAAGTATTTTCTTGACTACTTGTTTGGTCACTAAAATGTCAGAAAATGGTGAAAAATGCCCATCAAAGTTTTGTGAAGGCCTAAAAAATGATGATTTTTGTGATCATTCAACAGTCCAGAATTCAAAACTGTCCAATTTTACTGTCACACAAGACAAAGAAAAGCAGGAAATCATCACAACTGAGAAGTTGGAACTGGGCAGCATTTGGCATTTTTGCCTGAAAAATGACTTAAACAATTAGTCGATTACCAGCATAGTTGCCAATTAATGTAATGCAATAAACTGTAATTTTCAACATGATGCAAGTATTTACTTGATATTACATCTTTAATTATTTGTTTACTGCGATCTGAATTACAGCATGTTTGGTCTATAGAAATTTAATTTCACCTGTTGATCACTTTTGGTTTCTGTTGTGTTTCCTGAACTTATGATCTTCTATTCCCCCTCATGTTTTTCAGGACCTGTTGAGATGCAGAGTACTGACATCTGGGATCTTCGAGACAAGATTTCAAATAGACAAAGTCAATTTCCAGTGAGTTAAGATAACATTTATGTCACTTATTTCAACAGTTCACAAAAATGAAACATCTCACGATATCAAGTCCAAACTCTGGGTTTTCAGTGTAAATTAAACTTTAAACTTCCTATTTCTCACAGTATGTTCGATGTTGGAGGTCAGAGGGATGAACGTAGAAAATGGATCCAGTGTTTTAACGGTAGGATGTTTATTGCTTCGACGGCTTTAATTATGAAAAATGATCTGTAACAGGTAGTTATCGACTCAGTGTTTTATTTTTTAGGCATTAGCTCTTAGCTTTGTCAGAGTTTTTTTTATGGTTTTCTTCATCCTAAAACTAATGCGTGTGTTTGTGCGCACATGCTTGTGTATGTGTGATACAGACGTGACAGCTATCATCTTTGTGGTTGCGAGTAGCAGCTACAACATGGTAATCAGAGAAGACAATCAGACCAACAGACTACAGGAAGCCCTCAACCTTTTCAAGAACATCTGGAACAACAGGTTAGTGTCCTGATTTTTTTTTTCTTCTTTTCTGGATTTGGTTAAAATAAAATAAATGAGACTTTTTACCTCCATTGTCATTTTCAGTCACAATCTGTGAGGGAGACAAAAATGGTGAAAATAAAGCTCTTTTGAAATATATACATACATTAAAAATGTATCCAGCATACATGAGTACCTCCATACAGAAACCAAATGGCCTAATAATGCTGCCCTACATTCACTATACATTTATAACTCCCTGTGTCCTGTAACCCTGTAGTTACTGAAGAAGAAAAAGTTTATCTGTTGATAAAAATGTTTTTCCCTCGTTCTGTTCCTGGCCACTGTGCTATGATGACAATTCATACATTTAAAAGTTACCCCATCAATACTCGTACTCATTCATACTGTCTGTGACTGTGACTGATTTTACTGGAAGGTTCCTATCATCCAGCAGTATATGATCTAGAGCAGAGAATGTATCACTGGCCATTTAGGCATTTGAGTGTAAAATGGTTCTATCTTTGGATCGATATTCAGAAAACGTTTAATGGTTTCTAATTCTGGTGCTTGTGCACTCGATAATTATGATGATAAGACCTCATTAATGACACTTAAGCACCGAATCCTTCCGCTTTCAGTTTCTGTATGAAACAGCACATGGTGAGCACAGCTAAAGTTGCCTTACACCAACGGTGGGCAAATAGTGGTCCTGGGCCAAATCCGGCCCTCCAGGAAAGTTTTTGTTCCCAAACAAAAACTGAAGTTCTGCCTTTCATAGTTTGCCCCAAAAACTTTGGCATCGTTTTTCAAAACTCTTTTTTTAGGAAGCAACTAAATGAAAAGGCACATGTTAATCCCTCAATGTGATAAAATCAGTGATTTGTGTCTCAAACACAAATATGAAGCACCCTAATAAACATGGGGTGCTGATAAGAACTGTATCTTATTGAGTGTCGATAAACCATCAATTAGAATTGAAGTAATACAACACAGAACATGTGTCTCAGAATGAGGAGGTTGAGAAAAAATCTGATAAACTGCCCCGGTTGATTTCACTTGAGTCAGCGTTGGCTGGGACCAAAGACTACAAGTTTAGAAATAAGAGAATCTGTGAGTTTGTCGTTAGAAAGAAGCGAGTCTCCCAGAAATCCGTAGCCTAGTCCTCAACCTCTGCTGCCTGGGCTACATTAGCCGCTACTAGTATAGCACACCTAAATCTCCAACCAAACTTGTCAGTGATCAAGGGTCATTTTGGGAAATGTGTGCACCAGGTTTTGACAAGGAAAAAGAACATGTGGAATAAAAAAGACAATGTCTGTTTCTGCTGCATCCATTTTGATCTTTTTTGTTTTTCTTAAACTGTCCATTGTTGTTTTTCTTAAACTGTCCATTGTGAGTCCAGCAATGTTATAGAAGAGCAGAGCTAATCAGTGGAGTACTCTCCACTGAAAAACAAAATATGCGGGACGCTTAAAAAAAAATCAAACCAAAACACTGTGTGTGCAACAGGATTGGGAGAAAATTTTTTACATTTTGATTATGCTGTCGTCATATTTTTTCTGAAAGATGAATGAATGAAACGGTTCCGCTCGTGTTGCATGTACAGTTTGAGGAGACAGTGATCGGAGTCCTTCTTTGCCACTTCTCTCCCTGTGAGAGCATATGGACGGTTTGTGGCCTGTTTATGTTTTAGACCTTCTTGGTCTTCAGCCAAAGCCTATGAAAACATAGGAAAACATGCCACTTGAAACGTATGTAGTCCAAAAAAATCTGCCGCTGAACTTGTTCTTCATTTCCCTCCACAGGTGGCTACGGACCATTTCTGTAATCCTCTTCCTGAACAAACAGGACCTGCTCGCTGAGAAGGTTTTGGCAGGGAAATCTAAAATTGAAGAGTATTTCCCGGAGTTTGCACGCTACACTACACCTGATGACGGTGAGAGGTCGACACTGATATCTTTGTGTCCAACATATAACACACATATCCATTTTTCTCTAGGTTAAAGGGCCAGATTCAGATGGTTCAGTGTAGATGATGATGATGAACCACATTTTGTCAAAATACAACAGTGTTGTTAAAAATAGGCTGAGGTTTAAAAAAGCATTTAGCTTTATCCCAACCAAAGTAAAACTTAGAGAAACAGAAAACTTCAGACAGTCGTCTTGAAGGGTAATTCTGGTTAAACCTAGAATTACTGCTGTAGTTTTCCCGTGCAATGAGGAATAATTACAGCCATTTGGCCGTGGTCAGTTTTGGTTTTACCTTCAAATAAAATGATATAGATAATCTGACTAAAGCGCAACATTATTTCCGACCTCGCTGAATGTCAGACTGCTTGTTTTTCTGTTTGTTTCTTTTATTGTGGCGATGTTTCTGATTTTCAAGATAAAAGTAATCAGTTACTATAAGCGATGCTGCAGACTGTTCAATGGCATTGTGCAAAAGTGATTTAAATGTGACCACATTTTTTTCTTCTCCAAAAGCAATACCAGAGCCGGGTGAGGATCCCCGTGTCACAAGGGCAAAGTACTTCATTCGGGATGAGTTTCTGGTATGTACGAATTTAGAATTTGATCAATTTCCTTGTATATTTCATATTTTTATCTATTTACTTGTCTAGTCCACTGAACAGTGTTGCATAGTTTGTGATAAACAAAGCCCTGATGTTACAATTGCAGTTTTATCAATTTCTTCCTCATAGGGCCTTTTAACGATTGACTATCATGGCACTCGCTCCAATATATTTCTCCCCTCTGTTTAACTCTTTAGAAAGGGCTTTTCCTCCTTTTATTTTGGTAGCATCAGTTAAGTTGAGTTGGATGAAGTTTCACCAATAAAAGACTTAAAAGTGGATCGGTAAAGGTAATGGATACATAGTTGAAAAAGTGGGTTAAAAGTAATTTATGAATGGATGAAATACTATAGTTACTTAAAGGTGATGGGAGACCAGGTGGTAGTAGTACAAACCCAAACTTGACTAAACCGACCTAAATAATATCCAATTTAAGATCCATTGAAAACCAGACATTCATAACATGATGGGTGGTGGTGGTGAAACGAGTTCATCTGACAGCGCTGTGGGGACACATCACACAAAAAAAGGCTGGGAGTCGTTGGCTCATAACACGAAGTCGTCTCTACCTCTGTGTCTCTTCCAGAGGATCAGCACAGCCAGCGGGGACGGGCGGCACTACTGTTACCCCCACTTCACCTGCGCGGTCGACACAGAAAACATCCGCCGCGTCTTCAACGACTGCCGCGACATCATACAAAGGATGCACCTACGGCAGTACGAGCTCTTGTGATGGGCAGTGGCGTCCGGTCTACTTATCTACCTACCAACCTACCTAACTACCCCCGACCCCCGAACCCCCACAACCAGTTAGCCGATCACCCCCTCCACCTCCACCAACTTCACCAAACAACTGAGCGAACAAGTGAGCAACTGACCGCCTGCCCTCGCCTCCACCCCGATACAACCTCTCCCAGTAACACAATTTCAGAAAAATCAGAACAGTGGAAAGACGTTTGTTTTGTTTGTTTGTTTTTGTTTGTTTGTTGGTTTGTTTTTGTTTTGTTTTGTTTTTTAAAGGAAACACAGTTAAGGCTACACCAACAACAGTTTCATTAACTATTAGCCAGGACTGATGGCTGTACTCAGCTACACTTTGACCCAGTAAGGACTGGAATCCCTCAGTGCAGGCTATCCCTCCTTTTAACTCTCTTTCTCTCTCTCAGATATATGAACACACACACTCGCAGGTACACACACACTACAGCATAAGACATTCATAACCGTTAGATAGGTTTTAATGTCTCATATCACAGTCATACACACAGACACAGAACCTTTTAACAGTCGGCAGAGGCTGGATTAGATGATGCATCCTGAGAGAGAGGTAGTTTATTCACCACACGATGAAGACAAACCAGGAGGAGGAGAGGAAGAGAAAGATGGACATTGAGGGTGGCAGACTGATATAGAAGAGGGCTGTGAGACTTTTTTGTGCCCGAGGACGGACTAATTGACTAATGGCTGCCTGTGGACATGAGTGTGACTCGAACATAAGACCCACATGGCTCACATGACCTGTTCTTCAAGAAACCAGTCAAGGAGGGATGGCAGGAAACAACAAAAACAGGAAAAAAAAAAAAAAAGAAAACTACCATACAATGCATAAATTCATGCATAACAGTGAACTTCATGCAGTGCAAAAAATCCAAGCTATATATATATATAGATATTTATATATGTGTGTATATAAATATGTATATATATAAATATAAATATTATATATTCCTGTAATAACACAATTCAACTTTTAAGTTTTTGTTAGTTTTTTCCCCATGTCGTGTGTTGGTGTACAGTGTGTGTGTGTGATCTGCCATTGTGCACCATTTAAACCCCCCTACCCACACATATATACACACACAACTACAGACACCCAAAGACATACACACACACACACACACACACACACACACACACACACACATTCTGGTCCCCCTGCACCTGCTGCTATTGGAAAATAAAGGAGAGATTTTATTTAATAAGGAAAACAAACAACGTGAAAGGAAAGCATGAAGTAAATGAAATGACTTAACCGGACTGGATGCAACATTTTTACCTGGGAACACACACACACTAACAAACACACACGCTCCAGCCCTCACCAGCCCCCTCCTCCCTCCACACAACCTCCCCCTCACCTTTCGTCTTGTTCTCTCACCCTCCGAGTCCCACCTCCTCCCCCCTCCCGGCTTTAAGTATGTCTGTCTTTATTTTACTGCTGGACTATTATTCTTGTACAGACTGTAAAATGTATTATTTTGTACAACTTTATTGAAGAAAAAAAATAACTTGTAGAAGATCCCTGTGCCTTGATCACGACTGTACGTGTAAAAATGAGCTAATATGTAAGTTATGTTTCACTGCGCTGTACAGCTGGACGGGTCTGTCCCACCTCGTCTGTGCTAGCTCATCCCCTCCGCTGGGGGCTGGGGGGGAGGGGCATCGGATCGGGGCGGAGGCATTTCGTCTGTTGCTTAGTTTCCATTTTTATCCCACATTTGTTTGTTCGTTGATTCATTTGTTTTGCTTTGACTCTCCTCTGGTTTATATGATAGGATTTGAAGAAAAAAAAATGAAGAAAAAAAAAGATAATCAGACACACCATCTTAATGCTGTGTAGTGAAAGATAATGAACCCTAACACAATTTAATATATATAAAATATATTTCAGATTTTATATTTTATATATATGTACTGTACACTTATATCTATCTCCCTTGTGAGCTGTCCCTCAGCTTTCCTTTGCTTTCTGTCAGTAACATCTGCATACATTTTCAGAAGGTGGCAATTCTGGATGCAGTGGGATGGGTATTAATTTCTTTTTTTTTTTTTTTAATTTTAGCTTTAACTCTTTTGAAGGAGAGGGAAATATCAATTGCAAAACGTTGCTTGTTTCTACATAAACCAAATTCTTTTTGCTTAAACAAGAAGAAACGGTTGTATTAGTGTTTGGTTCATTCCTAGGCTCATTATACTAGATCCTCTCACCTGAGGTCAACATCACATACACTCAGTTGCCAGTTTATTATGTAAAATCAGCTGAAACCAATGCAGACTGATACAGGAGTCCTGCAATAAATCCTCCCTTCTTGGCAGTTATAATGTTCAGTTAGAGGTGTTTCTTACATTGTGTCCACCCTGTTGACTGTATATCAGTGAGGATTGACTAAATATTAGAAACACATCTCAGTAAAACACGATATAATTCATGATGATACTAGTAATGATGATGTTTATTAATAATAACACTTATCAAAACTAGATTACAAAATGCTTTAAGAGGAAAAAGAAAATACAAATATAAGATATTATATGAATATAACGAGAACAAATTACCCAGATAAAAAAAGGTAAAAAGAAGCTTTTCGATAAAATGTTTTGAAACGTTTTTAAAAATGGATACCGATACAACACATTGCAGCCTCCAAAGTGAACATGAAGTCAATATAACACCTCTCTGATACAGAACAAAAACTGAACGGTGTAACCGAATAGAAGAGAGGATTTATTGCAGGACTGTTGCATTAGGCTGCAATAGCATTAGCTAGATATACCTAATAAACTGCCAACTGAGTGTAAACAAATGTTTTTGTGACACCCATCAGTTTTGAGGAATATCATGGTTTTTTCCTGCACAACTCACTTTTTGTGCTATGTGGAATGTATTTCATTAATCATATAGATATAGTGTCAGAGCCATGTTCCCTAAACTGACTTTTTTTATTCATGAAGATTTTTGTCAGTGATACAGATGTGGTCTCTACCATGTGGCCTTGCTTTGAAGAAGACACCACAGCCTTATTTCTCAAGTCTTTCAGAGTTGGATGTTCAGGATGTACACCCATAAGTTATCAGTCCCTGTGGTCTGAAAGGCAAAACCAAGATTTTTATTGCAGGTCATGATAAACTAAATACACCAGCTAAGAAGAAGCAACATAATCAAAGAATTTAAAAAAGAAAAGGAACTTTTGGGCTTAGGCCTGGTTGACTTTGCAAAGCGCCACAGAGCAAGTATAGATGAGGTTGTAGATCGGCTTGATATTTGACAAACTACATCCAAAAACACACTGACTGGCTTCCCAGGGAACACATCAATATATTGTAGTTTGTAGTATATAATTATTTTACCTCTTTCAGAATGATTTGAGTCTCCAGGTTTACCTCTGTGGCTTAATCTGTCAGATCTGCTGCAGTGATAATTTGAGAAGAGATTACATTGATTATTTCTATGTCAACACCTCCTCACCTATGTTCTCCTTCATGGCACACAGGCTGAAAAATAAGAGTTTAATTTTAGCTCAAACTGAAGAAAAACACATTTCGCCAAATTTTTTCTTTTTTTTGCCATTTTGGCATCAAATGTTTTCAGTATTTCTACCTTTTCCATGTGTTTAACTTTCTTTTGCGTTTTGTACAAAGACTAAGAGACATACACATACATACATACACACACATTAAGCATACAGAGGTGCTTACAATTAGGTACAATAGAGTCATAGATTAGCTGAGTCCGTTTTCACATTTACCTGGTGTGTTCAAGGACACAAAATACTTATTGCAACCAGACAACCAGGCCTGTACATGCCCTGCTTATTGTTGATGGCACACAGTGAACTGCAAAAGGAGTAACCTGATGCAATTACTTACAAAATACATCCAAACTCTGCTATAATTTGTTAACAGCTCCCTGGATCAAGAACACTAACACCTGGGAAGACTGGAACTCTTCCTCAGCTGATTAAAAGAAATTAAACTGTTATGCATTTACAGCACAGTAAAGATAGTCTTAACTGTTGAGATTTAAGAGGAGACAAGCGGTATGTCACATGCTCATTTCACGTTCATGGAAATCTTGCTGATACCTGATCTGTTTCCCTGTTGGTGCAACAGGATTATGAGACGAAGCTTTTAATTCACAATCCGCTGCCACTTCCGGGGTCACTGTGCGTGCAGGCCAACAGTCACGCCTCACAAAGAGTTGCACTATTGTTTCTCTTCGCAGTGACTTAATGCTATTCTCATCTATGCAAAAAATGCTGAAATGAAAAGTGTGTAATGAAAGTTCAAGCCCCTCTGAAAGCTCAGGTGAGACTACACCCGTTATCAGGAGATGCAGGGAGGTTTCACATTCAACTGCAGATGACATGGGACCTGTTGCAGCTAGTTATTTTGCACGGTATTGCACCACCCACCATGTGGGAGAAACTGGGGTGACATTTTCAGCTCAAGTCATTTACTATGAGGACCGTTAAAGGGAAGAAAACTCCTTGCAGCGCTTCCTGTTGATTTAAACTTGCAAATACACAACATAGCCAATGGTATGGTGACTCCTAAATATAATAACCATGAACATGAACCATTAACATCTCACTCCCAAAACATGGGCATAAATATGCAGCTATACCAGTGTACACTATCCTGATAAGTCTTTCCACAAGACTTTTGGGGCTGCAGGACTTTTCCCCTATTTGGCTAAAAAAGCATCAGTCAGATTGGAAAGCGGTGTAGGATGATAAGGCTCAGAGACAATGTTCCAGATCATGCCAAAGGTGTTGGACGGGGCTGAGGGTAAGAGTCATCATGTTAAACCAGGAAAAGGTCTTCCCTAATCTGTTGCCACACAGAAGTGCACTTTATGTCTAAGATATCACTGTGTGTTGTCGCATTAAAATTTCCCTCAGTGGGAACTCAAGGGGCTCAGACCAAACCATGAAAAAGTGCCAGTAAGTAGTAAAAGTGTGTGGAGAGGACTGTCAACATATTTTGGGCCATATGGTATAAACTGCAACTGCTACAACCTAATCAGTGATGTCAAAGCAGGTGTTTTACACATCTGGCAAAGGCAAAACTAAGCAACTGTTATAATGAGTTCAAAGCTCCACCGTTACCTGCGAGTCTTAGTCCACGCGGAGCCCTACAGCAGCAGATTTTTCACTTTACAGTCTCTACTGTTAGTATAATGCAATGGAATGTCGATGCTATATATTTATTCAAAGCCCATTTTGAGAGACAGCAAAACAATGTCTCGGCAGCTTTTCACCAAAAACAGTGTGTTTCTTGAAGCTTTCAGAGTTTTAGCCACACATTATTGAAGTCATGGCAATGTCAGCCACTTTCCTGGTATTTTATTCATAACTGTTAGGAATTGATGCAAACCGTGGCCATAAGGGTCTTAATTTAAAGGCAAATCCAATCATCGTTGAATAGGTGATGTTGAAATTTAAACAAAAGTGCTTTTGCAGCACTGAAACGCTTTACTTTGAACCCCCCCCCCTGAACGGATTTATGGATCTTAATTTAAGCTTTGTTACTGAGCGCTAACGTGGCCGGTCGCAGTTGTGAAAGGCGTCGTTCTCCGCCGCTCCACAAGAGGGAGCCAAAGTTAAAAGATAAAGAAATTTTAAAAACCCCTCAAGTGGGGAAAGAAAAAAAAAAAAAACACGTGGGCCGAACCGGAAGACGAGAAAAAAAAGAAAACGCGTTTCCTCCCGCAAAACCACGCCTCCGCGTTTCCACGCGTTGGCGCGCTTCCCCCTCCGCTCTCTGCTCCTCCCCGGGTGGTGGTGGTGGAGGACTGACTCCGTTAGCGGGGCTGCTGCGAAAAACACGGCGAGCGATGAGTGCGGCGAGTGGCGCCCGGTCCGGCTCGGCGGCCGGCCCGGTCCAGCAGGGGCTCAAAGAGGCTCTGATCGAGACGCTGACGGCCATCCTGTCCCCGGTCCAGGAGGTGCGCGCCGCCGCGGAGGAGCAGATCAAAGTGCTGGAAGTGACAGAGGGTGAGTCGGTAGCCGGTCCCCGGACGCTAACGTGAGAGGGGGGTGGTGGACGGCGGCTAGCTTACCCGGTGTTTCTTCCCTCGTTTTTGACGGCGTGGGCCTCCGCGGGCGGCGGGCGGACGAGGTGACGGGAGCCCGCCGCTTCTCACCGGTGCTAATCCCGACCACCGGCGGGGCTGAGGAGGAGCTAGCGGTGCGAACCTTGACGTTAGCCGGGGAAAGTGCCTTCTGCTCCCAGGAGCTAACGTTAGGCCGTATCCCCGCAAGTTAGTCATGTCTAAGTTAGCCTTGAGGGGGGGGGGGTAAAAACCAAAACTCGTGGAAACGTGCCGCACTCACCCGGGCTCTGAGGCGATCTCCTCGCCTCGATCGCCCCAAACGTGATCGGACGGGTCGTGACCGCGTCGCCGCCGGGACGAGCTCGGCCGTTAGCTAGTCGGGTAAGTCGCGTCCCGAGGCACATGGGCACCGAGCGGACCCCGGCCTCGGCAGCCCGGGGACGGGGAGGACGCCGGTTGATAGCTCCGGCCTCTGGCTAGAGGGAAGGAGGAGAAGAAGAAGAAGAAAGGGAAAGAAAAGAGAGAAAGAAAAGCTCGGATTTAACGCGGAGTTACGACTTCGTCGTTTCCCACGATGCGTGGGAACGTAGCGCCGTAGTTTAGGAAACTATAGCAACACACGCACTCACGCACCGTCCCGGTCTCGAGCGCCCCGGGACCCGAGGACGTCGCCTGGAAACGGCCGGAGCGACGGCAACGGTCGTCCGTTGGACACCAACCGTCATTTGACCGTTAAAAGCGCCGCTTGGCGGGTTCGCACGCTGAGGTGCCTCCGCCGGACCCCGAGAGTGACGTCACAGCCGAGAGGATGCTTATCAACTTAGTCCCGCGGTTGCCATAGCGACCGCGGGATGCCCGATGACACATATATACATATATATACATATATTTTATTTTTTTTTTCCCGCGGTGTTGTCTCCCAGGAGTTTCTCCCGCGGATTCCGCCCAACAGGTTGCCTGCTTCCTCCGGGCATCAGTGGAGCTGCAGCGATTAGTCGGTTAGTCGGTTAGTCGGTGCACAGAGGATGAATCGGAGGCGGCTTTGATAATCAAACCACAACATCCTCCTTTTGTTTCCAACCGCTCAAATGTGAGGATTTGTTCCTTCTTCTCTGTCCACCTACGCCTGATGATTGAATGTCTTTCGGGTCTCCGGATTGTCTTTCAGGCGAAGCGGGACATCTGAAGACGTAACCTTGGACTCTGGGGAAAAGGGGCGCAGGAGTTTTTCCACATTATACGGGACAAACAATTCATTCAAAAAAAAAAAGTCGACATATTAATTGATCGTTATAACGATCTTTAGTTGCAGCCCCTTCAGGATTCACATAAGAGAGGGGAACACAAGGACCACTACTACAGTCACTGTTGGTTTTCTTTGTTTGTTTTTCTTTCTTATGGCTGAGGGGCGAAGCAAAAGTACCCAGAGAGACTCTGAGGCATTGTTAATTAATCCATTCATGCATATCATACCATATTATTGAATTACTACAGTAATTAACTACCCAGAAGACCTCTCCCTTGTTCATCCCCCATATTGAGTTAAAAGTAATGTTTGAGCCTGCATAGATCTGTCATTACTAATGGTATTGTGTTACGACTCATGTAAAGATGCCACAAACCCTAGTGTCACCCTGTGTCTCAATTTTATAATTATTTGAAAACAAGTCATGTGTTATGAAGCTGTCTCCATGGCCCTGGCTTGGTGTATATGAGCATCATTGCATAAAACCAGGAAAAGGTCTTCCCCCAACTACTGTTACAAAGTTGGAAGCAAACTTTTTGTCCAGAATATCATTGTGTGCAGTCCCATCGATTTCTGTAATGGAAACTAAAGGGACTATGAAAGAAAACAAACAAAAACCAATGAAACAACACCCACAAAGTACACAAATGTACACACACAGGTGTCCACAATCTTTTGGCCACGCTACACTCACTGCTACAACTTAATTAATAATATATAGTTGTTTAAAAACAGTGAAAGAGTTACAGAGGTATCTGAAAGCCCTTAAAATGTCTTGAGTTATATTATATTATATTATATATTATTATATGATTTCTCAGCACACCCTTCTATTGGGAAATGAAACCAGTTAAGCTCTAAGGCCAATAAAGAGTTGAACGTCTATTTTTCCTATTGTTTTTATTTTGCTAGAGACAGACCCACCGCCGCCCCCATGCAAAAAGAAAAAAAAAATGGTGACAGTCGGTTTATGGGGGTAATAATGCCCATAACAGACTCCTTTTGATAAAGGACTAAAACAGGACAGAGTGATACAGTACCTAGAGGCTGTAGCTTATACTCCACTAGCCTTCCCATTGTCTGCCCAGCGATCCTCGTGCCCATGGTGAAAAGCAAATTGTGCACACTGTCGGCTGTACTGCAGCGTCGCAGCGAGGCTGACCCTTTCCGCTGGCCCCTCTCTAAGGCTGCCGCTCTGCAGGGTTGTCAGCACTAACATTGTCTTCTGGCGCCTGATGTCACCCTTAGTAAAACCCAGCGAGAGAGATAGAGCCGGTTCAGAGCTGAGGTTGATGCTGATCTTGTGTTTATCTCTCACTCTGCATGCCTGCCAGGCCAGGTTCAAACCAGGATGTTGTCTGCAGTGTAGTTAATAGATTTTTATACCATTGATAAGCTAAATAAGCAAACCCTGAGACTCGTTGTCATACCCAGGCTAGCGATAGCACCTGGAAATTGATAAATTCTGCAATACAACTATAATGATTAGTCGATTATAATCTTGATTTGCCGGTTGAAAGAAGATTGATAGCCAGCTATTTTTATAATTGATTAAATGTCATTTATAAATCCAAAATGCTAAAGATTTGATGGTACACTTTATCAAATGTGAGAATTTGCTGCTCCTCTGGAGCTTTGATGATAATAAATGGAATATTTTTGGGTTTTAGGCTGTTGATCAGACAAAACTAGGGAATCTTGAACCTCAGAACATTGTGATGGGCATTTTTTCACCATTTCCTGATGATTTATAGACCAAATGATTAATTGATTAAAAGAGAAAATAATCTATGGATTACTCGATAACAAACATAATTATTATTTGCAAATTTTGCATATTTGGAAACTGAAATTTTCTTTTCTTTAGAGGACTTTTTTTTGTCAAAATATCCTCATTTCTGTCAGAAGATGTTTTATTTTAAAGACGCAGTAAAAGATAACATGTAGAGCCTCTTGTTTGTGGGCTTTTGGCTGTTTAAATGCCTACCACAATTTCTTTACTTGATATGATTTCTCCCTACACCTTATTGCAGTATGCCATGCTTTGAGCCTGCTGTTATTTTATACTGTGTTTTCGAAGCGGTCTGATTTTTGTTTCATGAATTAATTTTTTTTTCCTTCTTTCTAATTTTGTTTTGTCTTAGAGTTTGGTGTCCACTTGGCAGAACTTACAGTTGATCCTCAGGGAGCGCTTGCCATCCGTCAGGTGAGCAATAAAAAAAGGGTTGGGCCTCCTTTTTTTCACAATGCTAATTATATATTCATTGATTACATTATGATATCTGTGACTGTAACTGCTTATATCAGTTTTGTATTTTTTTTTCCTCATTTTGTGTGTTTGCAGCTAGCATCAGTCATCTTAAAACAGTATGTGGAGACTCATTGGTGTTCCCAGTCTGAGAAATTCAGGCCTCCTGAAACCACAGATCAGGTAAACTTTTATTCAACCTAGATCCATTTCTTTTTTCTGTTCTATATTTCAAATGTCCTTTTGCACAAACTTTTAATGTGACCTCTGAGGTTGAGCCACATTTTGTCCAACTCCCGCTGCCCTGCCCCAGGCTAAAGCTGCCATCAGGGAGCTGCTGCCAGGCGGTCTGCGGGAGTCGATCAGCAAAGTCCGCTCCAGTGTTGCGTACGCCGTGTCGGCCATCGCCCACTGGGACTGGCCTGAAGCTTGGCCGCAGCTCTTCACCCTCCTGATGGAGATGCTGGTCAGCGGAGATGTCAATGCTGTGCACGGGGCCATGAGGGTCCTAACAGGTGTGTAATAAGATTCACATAAAAAAAACCACACAGTTAGTCTTGACCTTGATTTTCAGAGGACATTTTTCCTTCATGACAACATCAGGTGATTTTTATTTATTTATTTATTTATGGGGGCAGAGACGGTGTTAATATTTAACATAAAATACCTTTTTTTTCTTAGAAATATCAACAATGCCAAATAGCAGTTTTCAATGTTGTAAGAAACATCCAAATTGCATAACTTTTATACTAAATTTTAACCCTTACATGCATGAGAAAGCACTAGGTTTACATATAAGCCTCCACACATTTACATTTGTAAAAACCCACATTCAGACTCCTAAGTCATTTGAGTTACTTACAATGTCCCGTACTTACTCAGATGCACTGATGTGATAGACTAGATCTGATATTATTTAATACCGATCTTTTGTTATAAAATTCTAACGACACAATTTTATACATTTTTGAGTCCAAAAAAATTAAAATTGGCACAACCCAAAAACATTGGTGTATTTATTTATGGAATAAGTAGCATCAGTAATGATTGATCCAGAGAGAAAAAGTTGGATCAGTGCATCCCTATTGTTTTATATGACGTTTGACAGATAGATGTGTCACTCCAGGGTTGTACTGTAGATTGGGAGTTACACTGTTATTTTTTCTGTCATCAATTTTCTTTGGTGCAAAGTTGACCTTTTTATTTTGATTTCACTAAAACACTTGAAACACATCTCAAACCTGTGAGAATGAGTAATCTGAGAAACAACTTTTTTTCTCTCTCTCTTTCTCCCCAGAGTTTACCCGTGAGGTGACAGATACACAGATGCCTCTGGTGGCTCCTGTCATCCTGCCTGAAATGTACAAAATCTTCACCATGGTTGAGGTACTGCTGCACCTCTTACCTTCTCTGGTCACTGAAGGTGTAACAGTAGATAATTGGTTGTAAAATTAAGTTAAGCATATGAAGAATATGCGCTCAGAATATGGCTGCATCTCCTGTAGTAACCAGTTATAACATTTAGGTAACTGCAGTTTATTCTTTGTCTGGGCAAAGATGAAATTTAGGATAATTTTAATGTTCTCTAACGGTCGCAGGTTTACAGTATTCGTACCCGCTCCAGAGCAGTGGAGATATTCACCACCTGTGCCAACCTGATCTGTGCTATTGAAGAGCTTGAAAAGGTGAGAAGGTCACAGTAAGACACGTGATGATTTTCTTTAATATACATTATGAATGATTACACTACGGATTTAGTCTGAATTGGTTGTATGATGGAACCTTTTTTCTTTTGATTGGACCTCTTTCAGTGTGGGAAATGGTTCATCTGGTTGAGTTGGCAGCTAATAATTAACTTTAAAAGAGATAATTTATGCTTGTGTTTTATAAAGAGAGGAAACAAAACATGAATGAGCAGCTTGTCAGTGCTGTGTTTTAATTCTAACTGTACCTCTCCTGTGCGTGTGCGTGTGCGTGTGTGTTTAGGGTGCAGCCAAAGCGTTGATCTTCCCTGTGGTGCAGCAGTTTACAGAAGCATTTGTGCAGGCTCTGCAAATGCCTGATGGACCCTCGTCTGACAGTGGTCTGAAGATGGAAGTCCTCAAGGTGAGAGACTGTATAGACCAAATGGTCCTGAAGTTAGGATATATATCCTAGACGTTATTATGTACATTTAGTTGCAAAGTAGAGTCTGAAAAATTAATTTTATCAAGTTTTGTTTTTTTTTCTCCTGAACAGAATTTAGAAAAGAGGACTGAAATGTAATTTTTTTTGTTCAAATATAAATGTAAAAAATACGACATTATAAAGTCAGCTGTCATTGAATATATTTCTTAAATGTGTGGACTGTAGTATGATTATAGCACATGATTATGGGTAGTTGTTGGTTACAGTATATAGCTGGTAGTAGTTGACATATTCCTTCAAGAGTTAAGAACCTGTGAAGCAGATTGTAATTAGTATCAAAGGAAAATGTGTTGAGCTACATTCAAACCTTAAATTTCGTGTTGTTTTTCCTCTTGCTTTCCCAGGCAGTGACGGCGTTGGTAAAGAACTTCCCCAAACCCATGGTGTCCTCCATGCAGCAGATATTGCCCATCGTGTGGAACACGCTGACTGAAAGTGCAGCTTTATATCCTTTACGAAGCCGACTGTTCATTAGCTGGTTCCTTGCTGGCATGATTATTGCTGTTCATGTTTGCTAAAGCATTGCTACTTCCATCTTTTGGGTGAAAGAACTTAGCTGGAGATTCGACTTCCTTTTTCTGCATTTCCCAAACATCTCATAGACACTTACTGTGGTGTGAGCTTGTGGCCTTGTAGTAAAAGAGCTGTCTCTCTAAACCTCTAATCCACCTCATTGCAGCAGCTCATTCTGCTACATGGAGGTCACCTGCTTACTCAGCAAAACCGAGACACTTTCACATATTTGGAGAAAGAAAGTGTTGCAGTGGGACGTGGAAAGTGATGTATTTAATGCAGAGAGTAAAATTGGCTTCCCAAATGAATTGTTCATAAATTTTAATTGGATAGATTTAATAAGAACAAGAAAAAAAGGCCTCAAATCTTAGGTCCCCAAAATTGAAATCAGTTTATACATAAAAGAGCAGCTGCATGATGATATTACTTTACTAATAAAACAAAGCTACAGATTACAAGGATTTTAATGTCATGTTGGCCTCTGTGAATGTAGATCTGTTCTTTTGCACAAAATAACTAAAGAACGATACATGGTACGAACTTCATACTTATACCACTGGTGCCCCACATAGAGTTGATAACATGGTAACATTTTGGAGCACCTATCTGCATAAATCTGCAGATTATTGAGGGGAAACTGATTTCTTGGAAATCACTGTAACTCTTCAACATTTTAAGCCAAGTTCAGATTGATACTGGACATGTAGCATGAAGAGAAAAGTTGATGTTGGTATGATAATCTTTACAGATTAATGACCTAATTGGCTTTGGGAGGAAGCTGATTTTGCTTGTGAATATGAGACGAAGAAAGATAAATAATAGAAACATCACACTTGTGGCACTAGTAACCCATATAGAATAGATAATCTGATTAGACTTTGTTATGCGTTGCTGTGTAAATGTTCAGGTTAATGAGATAAACCTTTTGTATTTTTAATATATATATATTTTTTTTATTCCTAAACATCTCTTGGCATTCTTGATGACAAACCACTAATCTTGTGATTATGGTGGAACATAGGAAAATCCAAATGCTCCTTGTTTAATTTTGTGTTCCTTGACTGGATGTCCACTTATGTAAGAACAGAAGTCAACTACACAGAGGAGGTAGATGACCCTATAGACTCAGACGGTGAGCAGAAGTACCGCCCTCCCCCCACCAACCCCTTAACAAGTGCTCTCACTGCTGCATGTAACAAGGGCTAGCAAGTTTGACAGAAGTGATCAGGTACTGCCTTTGTCGTAGGAAAACTTTTCTCAGCTATCCTCTGGTCTTGATGGTTTGTTTTTAACAGGTGAGGTTCTGGGTTTTGAGAATCTCGTTTTCAGCATCTTTGAGTTTGTTCACACGTTGCTGGAAAACAACAAGTTCAAGAGCACAGTGAAGAAAGCCCTGCCCGAGCTCATCTATTACATCATCCTGTACATGCAGATCACTGAGGACCAGGTGAGAGATAACTGCAACACATTTGTTTGAAATGGCTTTTGGGAGCTGAAAAAAAATTTACAAATACAGAATTTCTATTCATGTTGAATTGCTGCTGTTAAGCCTGATTGTTTGCACTTTTGTTTCTTCAGATCAAAGTGTGGACAGCTAACCCCCAGCAGTTTGTAGAGGATGAGGATGATGACACTTTCTCCTACTCTGTAAGGATCTCTGCTCAGGACCTGTTGCTGGTGAGATGTTCTAAAAACCTACAACTGTTACTGTGAACTTTCAACAATGCTGTATGATTATGTGATGGACAAAATTCTACTATTTAAAGCCCAAATTAAAATAACTCCCTCATCATAGCTTTCTCTTTCTGAGTTTTTGGTGAAATCTGGCTTAAAGAGATCTGTTCCCTTTTTTGTAAAACTGAGTGAGTTTAGATTTAACAGAAATTCACCTTTTTAGCCCGAACCGTGTCTAAGGAGGTTTTTACATCTGACCTGTGTGGTTCTTTTGACCATTTTTGAAGAGCTGGGCAAAGTTAAAATCTCTTTCTCTAAGGCAGGTCTGCAGAGGTTTGGTGAGCATTCCTCTCTGTTAGTGCTTGGTGACTGTTACTATGCATAGTCCTGGAGAAGCATGCAGTCTGTATGTGTAGAACAAAAAGGAGGATGATACATGAACAGCCTCCACTAACAATTGCCCTCGTTCTGCAAAAGGAGTGGAAATAGTTATTTACTATTAACAGTCTGGTTTATATACAATGTCAAGCATGGGAGGGCTGAGCATTGCAGTCACATGTAAAAACTGGCATCAGCAACTTCTAGCACTCCTATGTTGTCATTGATTTCATATCAACTCGTTGCTCGCGTGCCTACTTTGCGGCCTCAGGTCCACCCCTGTGAGTGTGTGTAATGACGGTGACCTTTGGCCTCTCTTTGCAGGCTGTTGCTGCAGAGTTTCAGAATGAGAGCGCAGCAGCGCTGGCAGCAGCAGCGACCAGACACCTCCAGGAGGCAGAGCAGGCCAAAAACAGTGGCAATGAGCACTGGTGAGGAGCAATTCTCTGCCTATGCTTCGGTCTCACTCTGTCTCTGACTACATCCCCATGTCTTAAAGAATTGTGGAGTTTGAGCCACAAACTGCTACAATAGATTTCAGTGGGTAGATGGGGTGGGGTGCCCCCGGTGCAGAGCATGATGTGCGGAGATGTACTGAGCTGCTTAGAATGACAAACTTTGCCGGCGACACATTATACCACCTGACTTCAGTTAATGTTAATTCTGCCAGTAACTTGATTAAAAAAACAAAAATAAACATGGCTGTTTGTGGTGCTCTCTTGTTCTTCTGTTGGTACTTGTCAAAGATAGTTCATGAGGGAAGAACCTTTGCTAAATAGCACCAATGTACAACCACAAGTTCTTTATTTCCAACAAAAATCCAACAGTGTGAGACATCTTCTTTCTAGCGGATCATGTCTCGCCACTGTCAGGGGTGGCATTCTCCCAACTGAACTTTCACTCTCATATCATATCAATAATTTTAGCTTATAAAGTTAGTATTTTAAACAATGTTTTTGAATCAAGAAACTCATTAAAAAAAAAAAATGCGTGTAATATTGCATATTCTGCAGCTGTGTTATTTAAATGTATCAAATACAGGTAATTTGATCAACATCGAAGTAATGAAAATTTAAGCATCAACTCCGACTCGGTATGGGCAGATACCCCACATTAAAGAAGTAGGATCAGGATAAAGCCCAAAAAAACTTGTTTTGGTAAATAACTGACATGAATAACTTGCATCCTGCTTTTTATTAAGTTATGTTTGATCTCACCTGTGAAGATCTATGCTGTTAAGTCAGAAATGTAATTGTTTTTGTTTGTTTGTTTGTTTGTTTTTAAACTAGGTGGAAGATCCATGAGGCTTGTATGTTGGCTCTTGGTTCAGTGAAAACCATCATCACAGAGAATGTAAAGAACGGTCGTATTCAGTTCGACATGCATGGTTTCCTGGCCAGTGTTATCCTCGCTGATCTCAACCTGGCAGGTGAGTCTACCAATACATCTAAAATCTAACACAGGTACTGAGTTGTTGAGGTTTATTATGATCATTGTCTCTCAAAACTGTCTCAAAGAATAACAAAGATAATTTTTTAGTCACTAAACATGGGTGATTGTTGTTTTTTTGTTTTTTTTTTCTTAGAAACACCTTACGATATACTTGAGTACACATACAAAGTGTTTCTACTTTATTATAATATTGGATAATTACTCTAAATTTTTTTTCTTTTAGTGCATCGGTTCCTCATAAAAACACATTGCTATAGAAAAACTGTAAAATTACAAATAAAAAAGACAAAATTGTGAAAAGTGCACTCTTCACTTCATCTTTCTTGTCTTGGTCACCACTGATGTCCCTTGTTTTTATTTTTTCTCTTGACCAGCGGCATCCCCGTTCCTCCTTGGCCGGGCTCTGTGGGCGGCCAGTCGCTTCACAGCAGCCATGTCCCCTGACCTCATCCAGCAGTTTCTTCAGGCCACCGTTAGCGGGCTTCATGACAGCCAGCCGCCCTCCGTCCGCATCTCCGCGGTCAGGGCCATCTGGGGGTGAGTTGTGCCTCTCTTTTTAACTGTAACTGTAACATTTCTGTGCTGTTTTGTGTTATTTTTGTGATATAACGCAGTAAGCATGTACAACTTGTTCAATTATCTGACTTTGATCAAGCTGTAGCCTGTGACTGCATCTAGGAACATGTTCAACGCATTAAAACACACAAAACTAAAATTCATAATAGTACTTTGGCACAATGGCAGAGTTACCACAAAACTGGGCAGATTCTGCCATGAACCAAAAAATTAACTAGTCACTTAAAGCCCTGAAGTTTACAATGACAGCAGTGGTAGACTTACCATTGAAATTTCCAGTAACTGTTGAAACCATTGGTCCTTGATTTTAGACAGAGGTTGACAATTATGCTTGTCATTTTTAGCCGGCAACTGTTAATTTTGTCTGCTGAAATAAAAACTGTTACTGACAGAATTTTTTCCATTTTTGTGTATCAAATATCTCTACATCTCCATTCACATTGCTTCAACCTCTTGATAAATCCAAAGTTTGACAGGGCTGCTGTAGACAGTCACTCCCCTGGGATGGACTTTTGAATACAGTAAATGGGCTTGTTAAACATATGAAATTGCACAGACTGATCATTACTGCATTTAAGGCTGAACAGTACTAGACCATTGATATCTTAATATTAATGTTTGTTTCTTCAAACAAAGGTAGATAAATAGCTGTAGATCTCCAGTTGACATCTTTGTTGTCTGACCTCAGTTGTACCTCATGGAAAAAGCTGTCAGTATGTTTGGTTATGTTACTGATTTGTGAATGACATAATGGAGCCATGCTGCTGATCCTAAATGAACAGGATGTCCTATAAATATTAATATATTTCCTTAAAAACCCCTTGATTTTTAAAAGCTCACTAAACAGTCATCAACATATAAAAATGTTAAGCAGATACTAAATGTTTGTGGTCACCTACTAACCATGTCATTGTCATCGCAATTCTGCAGGTACTGTGATCAGCTGAAGCTCTCAGAGAGCACCCATGTCCTTCAGCCCTTCCTCCCCAGCATCCTGGAGGGACTGGTCCAACTGGCCGCCCAGTTCAGCTCAGAGGTGCTTACCCTCGTCATGGAGACACTGTGCATCGTCTGCACTGTCGACCCGGCCTTCACCACCAGTGCCGAGAACAAGATCTGCCCCCTCACCATTGCTATTTTCCTTAAATATAACAATGGTACTGACACAGCTCCTCTTAACAACATCCTCTGTCAGAGTGTTATCGCTAACTTACACTATGCTCTCTCTCTCTCTTAGATATGTTAAATAGAAGATAGATTGTAAAGAAATTGGACTTTACATTTCCGAGTTTGTCTCTAATACTTTGACGTAGATAAGCTGGATACAATGATGAGGAAAAAAATACTTACACAAGCTACAATGACAAAGCTCTGCTTCTCAGAGAAGACCTGAACATGTTGAATTAGGAGATGAGTAGATTTGATCTGTCTCTTATCTTTTCTCAGGCTCTGTCTCCTTCTCTTCTCCTCAGACCCTGTGGTGGCATCTCTGGCTCAAGACATCTTTAAGGAGCTGGCACAGATTGAAGGCTGCCAGGGCCCCATGCAGATGCGTCTCATCCCCACGCTGGTCAGCATCATGCAGGCTCCCCACGACAAGATCCCCTCTGGACTCTGTGCTGTAAGTGGTACAAAGAGAAGCGAGGGTTTCTAAACAATACCTGCCAGGGAGGATAGGACACACATTAAAGGTTCCATATTTTACACTTTTCCAGTGCTGTATTTGAAGTTTTGATATCCATGAGAAGATATATTTTTGGATTTTAGTACCAAGATCCATCTAAGTATAGTTTTGCATCTCCTCTCTCATGCCTCTCTCTGGAGCTTTAGCAAGAACAGGGTCTGACTCTGAGCCTCTCTTCTGATTGGTGGACTCTTTTCTGAGTGACACAGGGCCAACCACAGGTAATGGATTGTAGCCTACCACTGTAGCTTGGTAAAAACAATAAGAAGTGAAATGAGCTGAACACATGGTCTAAATCAGACCAAAATGCTGTGGTATTTCAGAAACAAATAAACCATAGTCACTGGTCTCATATTCATTTCCTTGGGAAGGCAGTGCAGTGATATATTGGCTCATTTACCGGCTGTTTGCACTTCTCTGTGGTTTGACTGTTTTGATTCTTTGACAGTATTCGTATAGCACCTAGATCCGCGTTATAATCAGGAAAGACATAAAAATCTCACTTTTTCTACAAATGGGACTTTTCAGTGTGTCGTGGCAGTCCCTAATGATCCTAAAATCAGTTGTTATTCCATTCTGTCCTCCCTCTTTGGTCCATAACAAGATATCTCAACATCTGGAAGGTTGCCATGAAATTTGTATGTCAAATGACGTCCCTAGAGGCCGCTCTGGCCCTCTGTCTTGTGCCATTATCAGGTAAAACTGTACCCTTTTACCAGCACGTTGGTGCATAACCAAGTCTCTCAAAACAAACCGCTAGATATCAATTAAGTTTGGAGGAGATATTCATTGTTGCCAAACAATGAACAACAAATATTTTGTTTCTCCACCCGTTGCCCTTGTGCTTTGTCCAGCTTCGTATCATCGCTGCACCTCCTGATCATGTCTTCACGATAAACATCAATCTCCTCATGACGCACCAATCAGTAAACTAATAATCATACACTCGTATTCATGTGTATTTCAAAAAAGTTCATCTCTAATTCAACAGTGTTTAGTTAGTTTAATAGCCTGGACACCAGGCAGGGTGTGTACTGCTGAGATGAAAAAGTTGTCATGTGCCACTAGTAGCAGTTACCTCAGTGATCAAGCACAGATTAAAAGATGGATGTTATTAATGTGCAGGTTAAACCTGTAATATATTTTGTATGAACAGAGTAGAAATTTCAATTGGATATTAATATTCAACTTTGTAGCAAACTGTTGAAGATAGTGCTAAATTGTAATTTTATTATTTATGCTTCTTTTGCATTTGTTCATACATGCATACAACAAATATATTCTGTTGTTAGGTAAATCATGTCAGTCAGCAGCCAGATGAGCAATGAGCCACACAGACTATCAGGAACTGACCCATTCCCAGTTTCCTCCTAACCCTCACCTTTACTCTGCCTTTCCTTCTGATCATGTGGATTACTGAATCTGTGCATTTACATTGTTCATTTGACACCTCAATTTGTCAAGATTGGACATGTCTAAAAATTTTTAATTTTCTGATCGCTTCTCTTCCCCCCTTGTCTGTACAACAGACGTCCATAGACATTCTGACCACAGTTGTACGCAACACCAAAGCCCCTCTGTCTGAGATGCTGGTGTGCCAGGCGTTCCCTGTGGTGGCACAGTGCACCTTGCGTACTGACGACAACACGATAATGCAGGTAAAACCCAGCTAAGTTTTTTGTCTTGTTTGTTTGTTTTCTGTTTGTTTTTTCAAATTCAAGCTCAACTTTATTTATTTACACACGTGCATGTCGATTACAGCAGGAAAACAATGGTGTTGTCCAGCAAGTTTCCATTTTTAGTAATAATACTAAGGCCTTCAGTGGACCAAAATTTTGGGCCCAATCCAAAATATATCTGTGGAAAATCTACCCAAACCTGACGTGGATGAAATAATATTCAAAAACAAGAGACTATTTCCGAGGGGGACCTGAGCAGAAATTCAAATGATTAATTTATATGCTTTAAAGACAATTAAAAAAAAATAAAATAAATAAAGCTTCCACCTTTTGCACACAATAAAACATTCTGTAGTCAACTGGGCAACAGATGACATTCTACAACTCTCCCTCTCATCTGAAAATGCACTGTTTAGCCTCGCAGTGAACGTGACTTACAACGTGGTGAAAGATGAAACCGTGTCAACTCGAGTATTGGACATATTGACACGTAGACCCGAGACTCACGGCAGCAAAGAAGACCCAGATTAGACTGAGGGTCCCAGGTTGGGACCTGAGAAGATCTCTAATTCTCATCACAAAGAGCTGTTTTTGTATAGAAAACGTAAAGAATAAACTTTGAGTTTGTGCTGAATGAAAATTATAGTATGTGGCACATGATTTACTATGTTCAAAAACACAATACTAGAATGTATTTGTTGGAGGGACCAACACCTATAATGTTTAATGCTGCACCCCTGTCCCACTCCGTTTACCCCCACTCTTCCATCACTGTCCTCCCCTCTCCAGAACGGTGGTGAGTGCCTGCGGGCGTACGTCTCTGTCGCCCTGGAGCAGATTGCCCAGTGGAGGGACGAGCAGGGGAACAGCGGCCTCTGGTACGTCATGCAGGTCGTAAACCAGTTGCTGGACCCCCGGACCTCCGAGTTCACAGCTGCCTTTGTGGGCAGGTTGGTGTCCACTCTGATCTCTCGGGCGGGAACCGAGCTCGGGGAACAGCTGGACCAGATCCTCCGAGCAATTCTGAGCAAGATGCAGCAAGCTGAGACTCTGAGTGTCATGCAGGTAGGAGGGGAAGATGCTAACTAATATATGTCACGTGATTTACATAGATGCGATTGAGTTGTAATTTACTCGATTGGCTGTCAGTTCGCCATCCTGGGGCCTCATTTGTTATGTGAGTGTCAAAACAGTGTGTACAAAGAGGAAAATTGGTGTTTATCGAACATGCAGAGTTTCATGCAAGGAGGAATGACAAATCTCACCTGTCCAATACCCATCTGCTTGTGCACATAAACTTATACCAAATGAGGTCAACGACATCCCTTTTGAAAGTTGAAAGTCTAAGTAGCCTTAATGCTTAGAGTTGTGTGTTTTTAACAAAGTAGCAAACAAGGGAAACTAAGATGAAAAAATCCTCCCTCTTCTCTCTTCTCTCCAGTCTCTGATCATGGTGTTTGCCCACCTGGTTCACTCCCAGCTGGAGCCTCTGTTGGAATTCTTGTGCAGTCTGCCCGGACCAACAGGGAAACCTGCCCTGGAGTTTGTCATGACAGAGTGGATGAGCAGACAGCACCTCTTCTATGGACAGTACGAGGGCAAAGTCAGGTCAGACAACATTTTCATTCATGATTTTTTTATTCAGATATAACAATCTTACTACAAACCTTGGAAAGAATATCGGTGTAACCGACAATCAGTCAATAAGCAAGTAGTTTTAAGTACTACTTTTGAAAAATTATTAAATTTTAATTTATAGATATACTCTGATCCTGCATGGGAACCTAATTTAGGAACCGACACATTATAAATCACCTTAACTTTGCTACTGCCTCTGCTACACACAAGTGTGTTTGTGCGTGCAACAAATGAATTAAGTTCAGTTGATTTTATTTAATTTCCCTTTTCGGCCTCTTTACCTAATAAAAATGTGTCTATAGTTTGTAAATGTGTATATAGTTATAACATTCATTGTTTTCAGGTGGCACAAGTTTTGTGGTCACTGTTATCTGTGCCTGTACATGGCAACATCAACATTTCTCTATACTGCATGTTCCTGCTAGTTTTCCTGCTCCAAGTAGAAGTGAAACTGACATGTAGTAAAGGAATCTCAACAAAAACCCTTCTTTTCTCTGCCCTTTCCACATCTCTCACACTCCTGCCTTCTTGTTGTTTCTTTTTCTGCAGCACGGTGGCGCTCTGTAAGCTTTTGCAGCACAGCCTTAACACTGACGACAAACGTCTCCAGGACATTGTGGTGAAGGGAGAGGAGATCTACTGCCCTGAAGACGGCATCCGCACACGATCCAAATCTGCCAAAAGTAAGGCCCTAAATGAACCTGAGCTGTTGCTTTACTTGACTATGTTGTTTTATATTGCAAAAATGTAATTTCTTAGTGGTGAGATAAAGGTAAATTTTTAAGAATGAATACCTTATACATATATTTTTTTTCTACATTATTCAATATTTAACAATCCCACCTCATCCATACTAGTGATATTACAAGGTTCACCACCTTCACCTTGTGTTTGGCCACTACAGATCCAGAGCGGTGGACCAACATTCCTTTACTAGTAAAGATCTTTAAATTGATCATCAATGAGCTGTCAACGGTAGTGGAGGCAAACGCCAGCAGGGCGAACGCAGCAGACTGGAGCCAAGGTGAGTACAAATAGTACAAATATTTCTGTAACACTCATTCAATTGATCCTCTTCCAGTTACTCAAACTCGTGACCTCTCTGCAGCAGGACCAATTCTCTCTGACACATCCGTGACTCCTTGTTGTCATAAACAGTGATGTGAATGGGGTGACAAATGATTGGAAAATCAGCTGGCTAAACATAGACTTTGGTTGATTTTTAATGATTTTCAGCACTTTATTCACCATATTTGGCTCAACTACAGGTAACATGGTGACAATTGTCATACAGATCAAGGGACTCAGTTCTCACAGTCAACAGCGTCAGTTGTAACTGACTGGTTCAAATAAACTTTCAGCATCATGCTTTTCCTGTAAAATGCTTGCAGTGGATTTTTTCATATTCTGCAGATGACTTTGTGTGTTAAAGAAAAACTCCCATGCCTGCAACCTAAAAAACAGGACCGGAGACACCTCAGTCACCAGCTGTTGTTTGTTTTCAGATTCCAGTGGTATGTGGGAGGAGCAGGAGGAGGAAGAGGGGGAGGATGAGGACGAGGAGGAGGATGAAGGACTGGCAGGGCAGCTGCTTTCGGATCTCATCGCCTCCAACAAATATGGTACGTGCCTCTGATGTGGGGTGGAAGCCCAATCATGGACCAGAGTCTAAGTCTTGACCCTTTTGTGTTGTTCAAGAATTTCTTCAGCCTTTAAAAATCAGTCAGGATTTAATGCAGTTGAGTTTTATTGTCGACAAAAACCCGAGAGCAGCCCAAGAGTGTTTCCAGAGCTCTCTGACCACACAGTGCATGGTTCCTTCTTATGTAGCCCTAAAATCTGCTGTGTCTACAGGGAGATACCATTTCCACGCCTTCTACTCATTTCAAGAATCTGCTGAGCCTGCAGGATGATATTTTTCTACTAATTTTACACCAATATCCTCGAGACATGCCTCAGCGTGCTTGGATATGCTTGCATCCCCAATAAATCAAGGCATTTCAAAGACATGCCATGTTTAGGGCATGTTTGTATTCTTAACATGTCAAGACTACTCCTTATGGACACCATTATGTTTTGATTTCCTTTCACTGCATTTTTTAATCATGTTTTTACTCAGAAATACACTCCATTATGTTCTGGCTTTCTTGTACTACATTTTTTAAAAATAATATATTTGCTTACATGTTATCACATGTACACATTTTTCTATATTGTGACATTATGTCTCACATCTCAATCATTGTTGCTGGCATCGTTCATCAGCTCAAATTTTATACCACACATCTACCCTGTGTATCAGCTGTTCATGTATTTTGTCTTCATTTTGAACTATCATGAATAAATACCTGTTTCCTATACTTTGTTTCAGTTTAACAATTGAAATTTTCCATTTATCGCTATGTGTTTTTTTTGTTTTTTTTTTTTTTTTTTCTTACAGATGATGATTTTTATGAGGATGACGAGGAGGACGATCCAGATGCTTTGAAAGACCCTATTTATCAGATTGATCTGCAGGTACAGTGTCTAAACTTTTGATTTTCCATGTCTCCTCTCAAAAATGAGTGGGATGATAAGGTAACTTGTAACTGTTCCTATCACACAACCATGCTGCTGACTGCAGCATGGTGTTTATTGTTGCAGTATTCAAAGTTTTGTAGCACATGAAAGGTCTTTTCAAAGTCGCTATAAGAGGCTTTCCGGGAAGAACCTGTTACTGCTGCAGGACACAACCATCGTCACCAGTCTGAGTTTTTTCTGTCCTGGAACGTCAAATCAGATCAGAAGATGCTCCAATTATAAAGGAGCTTTAGGGTAAAATGGTGCCAGCCCTGGTGGATTAGTCTTAAAGACTGAAGCACACAGTTGCCCTTCCAACTGCTGAGAAACAACTGTGCATAAAATATTATTTTCTATGACATACCTTCTTCTTGAAAAAAAAAAAAAAGTAAACGGTTTACTTTTTGGCTTAAGCAGGTTAGGAGCAGAAACACACTTATGTAAACACTGTCCAAATGAGAGGGAATGGATTCCCAGAAAAGTCAAGGTGCAAGCACAGAAGTTGCAAGAGCCTTTGATATTGTGGTTTCATGATTTAAAAACCTGGTATGACAAAGTATCATCTGCACTCAGGTCTTCCTCTGAGTCATGCAGTCATACACAGACACTAACAGAAACTCTGTTTTTATGGATGTTGTCGAAAATGTATAAACTCACCTGTATGTTTATTACTGAGGATCAGAATATTAGAGAGACCTCTGAATGTAATGCAGTCCAATACAAAAGCATCACTAACTAGGCCTTCAATGTTAAAACACATCATTTAATTAACACCCCTGAGTGTTGGGGGGGGGGGCAGAACAGAGCAGTTGGATTGGATTAGATTGTACAGATGTACCTAATAAAGTTTCAACTGAATGTACATACATAGTGATGTATAAAACCCCTGACCTCTGTATCGTCTCCTTTCCCAGGCTTACCTGACGGACTTCCTGACACAGTTTGCCCAGCAGCCATGTTACAGCATGTTCTCGGGCCACCTCAATACTGCTGAGAGACAAACCCTGCAATCAATAGGCCTCTAGCCCCCAAAAAAAAAAACCCGAATCTTCTTCCATCTACAACACCCTGAAACTCTTCTATTTCCACTTATGCTTATGATGAATTTACAACATAGCGAAAGAAAAGACGAAAAACTGTTGGGATGTCGGTTTCCAGCAGAGGGAGAGGACGGGGTGGGAAGAGAGACACGTGCACTTACCCATGACTCTCCTGTTTCTCCATGCTTGTGATCGGATGAAGGACTTTGCAGATGTTAAAGTGAGGAGGAAGAAGAGGTGAGAGACTGCACAGAAGGTCAGAGGACTCATCTCTCTGGAGTAATTTCAGACTGGACGCGAGGATTGAATCAAGGGTTTCAAGGCTTCACATTGGGACAGGTGAACCATCAAATATGAACGGACTATTTTGCCGTGTCCTGTTTGTAACTTAGCCCGTTATTTTTGTGTTTCTGTATAAACGAAGTGAAATGCAACATGGAAAAAACTTCCAAGAGACTTTACATTGATTGAAGGAAGGTCACAAAAACAAAAAAAAAAAAAAAAACCCGAACATCCTGATCTTTGTAGAGGCAGAGAAACATTGGCGGCCTTATATTCCAGAAAACATTGACTCTTTCTTACAGGAAATGAAAAGCTCTAAGACCAGCTGACATGTCTCTGGGTTACGGTGGGTAATTCACACTTCTGCCATGGTGATTCACAGCCTTGTCATTTCGTTGTACCCATTGAAATTTGGGATGGAAAAAATTTCTAAATAAAAGTCCCGAATGGACAACACTTCCAAATTGAGTTCCAGATTCCTTTCTTTTCTCATCGCCCTGAGAAAATTATATGCTGGTCTTTTATTATATTTTGTTTTTAATAAAATCTGAACTTCATTACTGAAAGATATTTTTCCTCTCAAGTCTAAATTAATTACTCTTAAACTAAAAAAGGAAAAATTTTGAAGCAAAGTGTTTGAGTGAAAAAACTCCTAAACTGTGTGCTCTGTTTATAACATCTATTTAATATGTTTATATCCAAGTGCTATATCTTTAGGTTAGATGATAACGGGTTTATAAAAGCCCTAGTGGATATTGTGCGAATCCAACCCCAGCTGGTTACAGGTACAGGACAAAGGAAAATGAGAGGTCGTCCCACAAAGATCTTGAGGGTTGAAACGTTGTTATTAAATTTAAAATATTTGGGAGCCTGCAATATTCTGAATGTCAATTACTGCCATTTACAAAGGTGTAACTTCTACCTCATCGGAGGCAACAAAGCCGATAAGAGGGTCAGGAAAAAAAAAAGTGAAATCAAACCCAGTCTATGTTCATATTCAGTCGGGTAAACCACTAAAGGTGGGTTCATGTGGCCCATGATTCACACTATAGTTTAATCTCATACAAAAACTGATTTAAAAAAAATATGTTTGGCCATGCCCTTACATTTTCTTCTCACTGCAATACTATGAGGAGCTGTTGTCTTTACCATGTGCATGGTAGAATCCAGACTATTCCCACCCCCCTTCAGTGTGGGTAGGAGCAGGAGAGGGAGGCGGGGGTTGCTATCACCTCTCAAGGTATATTCAGTAGCGCTCAGCTCAACTCAAATAATACACATTTAAAGTACCTAAAGCACCTTCAAGAAATACAACTTCATCATTCATATCGAAATAACTTAAGAGGTAGATTTTTTTTCCACTAAACAACAAATATTGTCTTTAAAGCTGCTTTTGTCATGTATTATTATTATTAATAACAAAGTAAATAATAATAGTGGTAATAATAAATGATGATAATCAATTGACCAGCCCCTCAAATGTGAATATGTGCTACCATAGTAGATTCTGGTCTATTATAGACTGTTTATCTCTACAATCTGCGGTCAAACCTAAACCTATTTCTTGAAAATCTATTATGTAGCGTCCACGTGTTTAGTGTTTTCAACGTGTTTAAGTAGTGTTTTGTTGTTTTGTTTGTTTGTTTTTTTTTTTTGTTGTTGTTCCGATGTAGGACGTGTCATCATATCGGCTGCGCCTCGGTAGCGCATTAAATACAGTTGACAAGTCTACTTATAAATATTGAAACGCAAACACATCTTTGGTCGCCTCACGCCAGCACAGCTCACCCCCCCCCCTCCCTCCTCTTTGCGTGAACACGCGTGGGTTTGTTTTCCTTTTTCTTTTTCTTGTTTTGCCCCCCCCCCTCCCCCCGACGCTTCGGGCCGGTCCCTGAAGGCGACGCCGGCGGCGACGAGCGGCGTCACGGCCGCGATGTGTCATCTCCCCCCGGATCCGTGACCGGCCGCCAGAGCGCGTCCCGTCCCGTCCCCCGCCGCCGCCGCCGCCGCTCCCGTACCAGGATGACGACGGAGCGAGGCCGTTAGCCCGACACCCCGACACCCCCTCTCCCCCTCGGAGAACCACTCATCTTTCGTTCTTAACTCGCTTTTTGAGGTTCTTTAGCTGTTGTTCCACATCAGGGACGAGGATGTTCTCTCCGGCGGGCAACGCGTCCCTCGTCGCGGCGGCTCTGGCGCTCGTCGCCTTCGTCCTCTGCGCTTCTCAGGGTAAGATCACGGCTCCTCGTCCAGGCCGCGGCGGCAGCGGACGGCGGCGGATCATCCTCCCGTTAGTCGGGACGTTGTTCCTTTCCGTCCCTGGTTCATCTCTCTCCCCCCCCGGACGGTCTCTCTTCCCCCGGCCGGGAACAGCCGGACCCCGCCGGGTCCCCGCGTCGTCCCGCGGGCTCGCAGCAGTCGACGCGACCTCACGCTGCTTTTTCCGGCTGTTTACTCGTGAAGCTCGGTGTTTATCTCAGGCCTGGTTCACTGTGACTAACTAGCATCCGCTGCTACATTATTTCGGTGAACGAGTCGTTCTGGTTCTCCTGTATTTTATCAGCTAAATTATTTGCATTATTTTCTCCCACTATATTCACTTTTTTTTTTGTAAATATTTATCGACAGGTTCTGCTGATACACTAGCGCTGCGACGATTAGAGGATTAATCGATCTGTCAGCCGCAAAAAACCCGAAACAAAACAAATTGATCTCAGCTTTCTCGATAGTGACCTGATTACTTCAGTCACTGTTTAAAGCATAAATGCCCAATATTTGCCAAACGCGAAGATATTATCCTGATAGAAATAAAATGAGGCATATATTTGAGGATACAGCCCTTTTTTGACATTTTAGCACCACGTTTGCCAAAAATCATCATCATCATCATCATCAAAGAGTGGAGCTGAAATGATGCTTGATGATCGATTAGTTAGTCGACAGAAAACTGACTTGTTAACCAACTAATATTTCAATAATTTTTCAAGCAAAAATTCAGAAAAAAAATTATACATTTTTCTGGATTTCAGCTTCTCAGAAAAAATAAAACAGTTTCCAGCTTTTCTGTGTCATGTATCACTTCAAACTGAATATTTGTGGCTTTGGAGATTTGAGGACGTCGCCTTCAGCTCAGCGAAATTTATTGACATGTTTCAAAGGATAAAAGATAAATTGAAAAAGTAATCATAAGATTAATCAACAGTGAATGTAGTCTTTAGTTGCAGCCCTGTTAGAAAGCAATACATACAGAACATTTCAAATGATATAACAGCACTAGTTAAAATCTAGATTCAGTTTGTCTGTGCCAGCTTTTTCAGTGCAACCAGTTAAAAGCAATGCAGTTTGTGGTGCAACTGTAATGCGTTATACATAGAGGCGTCTTTCTGTTCTTTAGCCCTCGCTGATTTAAACGGTGTGGAAACACAACACAATAACACAGCAGTTCAACAGCACCACAGACTGCAGCTTCCAAAATAAACATGAAGTTGAATCGGCACCTCTCTGAAACAGTTTCAATAAAAACTAAACATCATGACCTTCATGAAGGTAGAGCTATTGTATTAGACAGCATTAGTTTTAGATACACACACTTCCACCATGAAGATGGTGCTTGGACAAATTGGTTTTGAGACTGGCTGCATACTGCATTGTAAACAGCCAAACAATACTAATGGTAAACAACAATAGTTTTTTTTACATTAAAGCTTATAAAAAACTGTAATATAAGTTGTCCAAAAATAGTCTTAAGGGCTTCAGAAGCCAACTTTATATAGATTTTGGCTCTACACACCTGTGCAGACATCCTCTAATAAATGTGTTCTGTTTACATAAAGTTTTTCCTCAGATTGTATGGCCCAAGATGCTTTATAGTATGTGTCAGACTTCAGAAAACTCATGTTGAATATACAAGCCTGTGTGATTTTTAGCAACCTGCACACATGTGGCTGTTGTGCCCAGGCTGCAATTTAGTGTGGCCTTAAATTATACACTAGAACATGTAATGGCATATGATCTTTTCAACTTAATTGTGGACATAGTAAATTTAATTTGTTGAGGTTTTGTTGAGGGCAAAACAAGACATTTATTGATGTAATCTTGGGCTGCTGGAAATAGTCCAGATAATTAGTCAGTTCATAGATATACTTGGCAGATTAATTGATGATTAAAATAAACGTTAGTTGCGGCTCTATGATTAATATATCATCTCCTTTTCTGTTACAGACAATCACATTTTTAATCTCCTGTTTACCTCAGCCCTGACAGATATGAAGGAAAGGAGGAGATGAATTCTAATCAAGATCAAACTCGAAGCCTGACCTGCCGCTTCCCGTGTTCGTTCTCTCTTTGCCTGCTTCTTGTCCTTACTCCTCCTGATCATTTCCCCTGTGGTTGCTCTCGTTCTCCAGTCAGTGGTAACGAAGACTGTCTGTGGTATGTGGATAAAAACGGCACCTGGCACAACGGCTTCGACTGCCCTCTAATCTCATTCTGCTGTGGGAACTGCCACCGGCGCTACTGCTGCCTGGACGCCTTAAAGATGATCACAGAGAAAGAGCAGAAACACTGCATGCTTTTCCACTTCAGGTGATTTTAATTTAATGACTTATTTATTAATTTAATCAACACCAAGAGTCAGTATACAGTACAGACAAAATAAAAAGAACAATAAATAATGTGTGGTGTGCAGTCTAGCTTGATGGGCCTGAATTAGCTGCATCTGTATAATTTCAAATTTGAGGTGGACTCCAGTCAAATTGTAGACACATCTCAAGTATAACTAAAGAAAACAGGAGGGTCTGCAAAGGGTCTGAATACTTTTGTAATCAAGAGCTTTCATTCATTTATTTATTTATTTATTTATTTATTTATTTATTTTTTAATTAATTGTGATTTTTTTTTTTTAATTTGCAAGAACTCCTAAATACATGTTTTCACTTTTTCATTAGGGGTTATGAGTGTGGATCAATGGGAAAAATGACAGTGTTGTGCATTTAAAATTAAATTAGCAACAAATAAGTGGACAAAAAGTGAAGGGTTCTGAATACTTGCCGAAGCCACTGTATGCACCACGGATGAATAGTAGTAAAAAGTGTACTGATAAAAAAAAAAAAAAAAATCAAAAATAAAGTGAGGAATTAAGGGAGTTGCAATAAATTATGAGATATAAAAAGTGCACTTGAAGAAAACGGGCAAACAATTAAATGATTTTGGTGCAGTAATACGCATGTGTGCGTGGAGACTTAAATAGGAAGAAAAATAGACAGATATTGTATTTCCATGTGTATAAAATATTGTCTCTCTCCATCACTATTCGCTCTGCTAAAAGTCTGAACTGGCATCTTCCTTATGTCCCACTGGCCGCAATAAACTAAATGACCCTGCTCCGGTCAGCGGGGTGTCATATCTTCTCATTGGTCTTCCTGTCACATTAGCTATCAGTGCATTCAGTGGTGTTCAATGCTAGAGTCCCCCACATGAGGGGTTGTGGTAATGCTGGACTAAGCAAGCCTGCACCCGAGAGGCTGCAACATGGCAGATTTCCTCCACGGCACTGGAGACCATCCATCACTGTCCACTAGTGAGCAGACAACCTGAAGCTTATTAAGGCCAGTGGGAGATCACATCAGTGAGCGGTGGAGGCTGAGATGAAATGGAGTTTCTTGTTGCTTCACTGAGACTATGAGGTGATGGAGTCCATTACGGAAACAAAGAGAGGAAGGATGTACTTGATTAACAGAGATAGGCATCTCTACTTTAATCCTCTTCAAAGTGAGTTGTAATTAGCAATATCGAGGGGGAGGAACAACATGAGACTAGATGAATAAACTGTGAGGGGGAATTTGTTGGGAGTTAAGTCCTCTACTCTGTTCTTCCTCTCCTCTCAGCCCCACCACTTTAGCTGGCATCGCCTCCTCCATCCTCCTGTTTGTGGCCATTATTGCCACCATGGTGTGTTGCTTCATGTGCTCATGCTGTTACCTCTACCAGAGAAGGCAGCAGAGGGGCAGGACACCTTATGATGGTAAGATCTCACCGCCATGCTTCACGTCAAAGTCAAGTCAGTTTTTATTTATATAGGCCAAAGTCTCAAATTACAATTTTGCCTCCTCAGGGGGCTCAACAATCTGTAGCATCCTCTGTCCTTAGAACCTATTTTCATTTCCGCTCTTCACGGCCGGGCTTTTTACAGGCAGCGCTAAGCTTCCAGTTTTCCCTTTACTGCAGTCCGTGTGTTCTTAAACCCACAGCCCAGCAGATCCCCATGTCCAGCTACCCGGTGGAGCCCATGTACGACGCTTATGGAAAACCATTGGGACCTGCTGAGTATCCACATGCAGCTTATCCAATGGTGCCTCCGTACCCCGGCATGCCCCCACAGTATCCAGTGATGCAGCCTGGACCGTATCAACCACACTCGATGAATCCTGCATACAGCCAGAGTAAGATTACCATGACTCTCTCCAGAGATGGGTAATGACTTAAAACTAGGTTGAACTCCGGTAGAAAAGGCTGTAAAACCTTCCTGGTCATTCCATCATGTCCACATTTTGTTGATCATCTTTTATCATTTGCTAATTTGCTCAGTGGCAACTGAAACATGTCTTTAAAAAAACTCAAAAAAGATATTTGTGCATAAATGAATACAAACAAATTATGTGCCAACGTACTGTAAAAAATATAAGTTTTGTCACCTCCAACAAGATACTATAACAACCAGTGGAAAAATTGCCATGACATTCCCAGTAGATATTCATGGTCCCCAGAGGAAGATCCCTGTCGTTCGGGTGACCTCCTTGAACTTCCCGGTAGCTCCAACATAAGGCCCCATTTTCAATTTAACACATGACGTTTCAGAAGGTAATGGCCAGTTTGCCGTGAAATTTACTGACCACAGTCGTGCTTTGATCAAAGATTTTTTTCGTCAGTTTGTCAGCAGATAGTAGTGAAATTTGTTGGAATTTTACTGAGCGCATTTCATGCTCCAAAGAGAACTAAGCTTTTTAATTTCAATGGCTTCATGGTATCTCAGGTCAAGCATTCTTAGGGACAAATTTCAACATTTTTAGAGGCGCTCGGTTTAGCAAAGTTGCTCCACTACTTTGGTCTATATCTCAACCACTCTTTGGGAAGTTTATTTGTGGAATACTTTGCTCTATGACCAAATGCCTACAAAAAAATGTAGGCATTTAGTGAATTGCAAATGTTAGCGTGCTAAAACGTTTAAAAAAAAAAAAAAAAGGAAAAGCTCTCAGAAACATGGCTGTGGACTCAAAAGCTTGTTATCCGTACTGATATTCATTAAAGCTTCAACTACGGTAGAATTGTCAGCATTTAGTTCATTCAGACACTTATATGTAGTCCGATCCTGCTGTGTTTCAGATCTCATGTCTAGCTCTGAACTCTATGAACCTTCAAGGTTGCCACCCTCAAAGAAAAATTTTATTCTGGACAGAAAATTGTAGCAGCAAAAACACATTGCCTTAGAAAAATGAGTATCGCAGAAGATTTGACTTTGTTTTTCTGTTTTTGTCTACTTCTGTTTCAGCCCCTCCACCTTACTCTCCACCTCAATATCCTGGTCACTGATGGGTTCGTCAACACACACACACACACGCGCGCACACACACACACACACACACACACACACACACATACATACACATACACGGTAGGAAACAACAGTAGCTGAGAGACATGACTGTTTCAAAATAAGAAGGCAGCAACACCCTCTCATACACTCAAACAAAAACACACAGACACACTCGAGTAAACACTAGAGCTTGACTAGCAGTGGTTTGCTTATGAAAGAGAAGGAGACACCTAAAGAGTTGGGGGTTTTTTTTGTGTGTGTGTATATTTACAACATTGTCCTACTTTTCCGGGTTATTTACATAAACGCAATTCTGTCCTGCGATTGCTACAGGCGGTGTGGTATAAAATTTGAGCCGATGTACGATGCCAACAATAATGATTAAGATGTGAGACGTAATGTCACAATATAGAAAAATGTGTACGTGTGAAAATATGTAAGCAAATATATTATTTTAAAAAATGTAGTACAAGAAAGCCAGAACATAATGTAGTGTATTTCTGAGTAAAAACATGATTAAAAAAAATGCAGTGAAAGGAAATCAAAACATAATGGTGTCCATAAGGAGTAGTCTTGACATGTGAGGAAAACAAACATTTGAAGACTCCGAAGAAATTTTTGAACTACGGAAAAGAGCCAAGACTTGGACACTGGTCCATGATTGGGCATCCACCCCACATCAGCAGGTTTCACAGACGGCATCACGCCGTGAGCCGTTGTCCAGTCGGCGTCTTGACTGTCCTGCCACCTCTGCTCTCGCAGAGTCACCTCAGTGGCGGGTCGTGACCTAAAGTCAGGGCTCAGCACATAACAGAGGAGGGGTAAAAAGGGATTTACAACAATGGTAATGCACTCCCCCTTTTCTTTATTAAAGGGAAAAATGCTTTACTTCCTCACTTTGTTAAACTGAACCTTGATAACTACCTAAGACGACATTTCAGGTCATGTCAGTCGCTGCTCCACATTCTCCAGATATGATTACATGATCACTTTGTATCTGTATTTGATGTTTCTCTCATAATGTGGTAGAGGCTAATGTGAACAGACTGAAAGTAAGAAAAGCATGTACGATTAAAAGGGTGACACGTCTGGGTTTACTGGCAGTGTGATGCAGTCTTAGATTTGCTCGTATTACCTGACGGATTTTATGTTTTTATGGTCCCAATTCTTTGTACGAATCCTTTAGTTCCAACTGGGTCTCTTCTTTTTTTATGTCTGACATGACTTATTACTTCATGGTAATATATTAGCTGCACTGTTCTAATGTAACATCTCAACATCAGCATGCTACCTGGTTAATATTCTCCGTCCTCTCCTGCTTCTTTTCTTGTTTCGAATGAAGTAGAAATGAGTCCTGAGTCATGAGTCATGAGATTATTTCTACAGTGCAGGGTACGATGTCTTACAGTGGCCCAACTTATGTGTAGTGTTTATCTTTTATAACATATCAGGTCGGGGCAGCTGTAGGTCATGCTGCTTGATAAAATTAAATGTCCCGCCTTACAATAATTAACCACGAAAAACAGAGAGAATAACTGTTTAAATACATATTTTTTAAATCTGTTCTTAAGCTGAATATTTTATGATGATTTGATAATATTTTAAAACCATGTATTGCTATTATAACATCCGGGATCTATATATTTGGTATTTATTATCCTGGAGGTTACCTTTTACTGTGAATGGATTCTCACCTTCTGTACGAAGCTACAACGCCAAAAATTGCTACTGTTGAAAAAGTACATTTTGCCGACCAACTCTCTTTGGAGGTTTGACATTTTGGGAAATATGCTTATTTGCTTATTTTTCCTCTTGCGAGTTGGATAAGAAGATTGATACCACTCCGATATGTTTTTGGTACAGTGGTGGAAGAAGTGCTGAGATCCTTTACTCAAGCAAAAGTAGCAAAACCACAGTGTAGAAATGATCAGTTAATGAAAATTCCTTCGATCAAAATGTTACTTGAGTAGAATTACAAATGAATTAGCAGCAAAATGTACTTCAAGTACAAAAATAATAGTACTCATTATGCAGAACGGCTAATTTTACAATAGAATTATATTATGGCATTGTAATTAATGATTATTAATGTGTAAGCATGACTTTAATGTTGCAGCTGGTGAAGATGAAGCTATTTGAGTCTACATTTTGTGCACTGGATAGCTTCATTTCTAATAATACGTCATAGTTTAATCCTGGTTATATTTTGTATTAATGTGAATATGAAGACTGTTCATTTCAGACAGAGAAATCTGTTGAAAATCCATTTTGTTAAGTAATTACATGACAGTCATAAAAGCAAATGCCTCATATTTTGTGCACTATTTGGTGGCAATAAAAAATATATTCAGACATAGCTTATTACTTAGACTTCCACCCTATATCTGTCATATTTTTCATTTTTGTCAAAACCAAATTTTGTGATTAAGGCCCAGCCCTGCAGTGCAGACGTGAGAAAGCAGATAGGTGCATTTCCCAAGATGTCAAGTTTTCTCTTTACAGATCTGGGCTCTGGTGAGGTCCGGGCATGTAACCAGCCCTGTGCTTTTGTAATATGTATGAACTTTAAAACTCTGACGTCTCTACAATGTGTTGTACATTGAACTGACTACTAATAGATGATGCCAGGATCATCTTTTTTAAATACATTTATCAATCTGATCAGAGTAGCCTGGGTTTTCACAAACCTTTCCTTGACTTCACTTGACTTAATGCTGTATCTTGTTTCACCTCATAACCATGCAATAAATCAGAAGACAGTTTTTCATAGTTTACAGCATAAATAATTCATTTTGATGGCGATGTCCACATGTACTGATCTGTTGAGCCTTTGTAAAGCACAAACAGAACACTGGACTTTTTTGTGGGTTTTTTTTTTTGTGTGTGTGTTTCTGTTTATTTGTGCTTCTAAACCAACTCCATGAGTGTGTTTAATGAAACTGTTACCAGGCTGCAAAATAACTTGTCTAGATATGACTTTTAGTCTGTTGTCATATGGACGGTATGACATTGTAATATAATGTGATTGAAAAGATTTTATTTCTATTAACATAAAATTTTGGAATGTAAAATACAACAGTCTGCGGTGTCCTTTATTGTATTTTTAAAGGTATTTCTCTCTAAGAAATGTAATCATATAACATTTACGAAGGGAACCAGTATGTGTTTCTCATTTGGACCACTAGATGTCCATATTAACCTCCTGTCACTGTGAAATGTGTTCAGATGTTTGGCAGAAATGATTTATTTCACTCATTTCATCACAAGCAACATCTTCTCCAGAACAAACGTGCCCTTATAAACGGAGAGTGTTAGAAACATTATTATTTTTCATTTTCATATTTTTACCTCAAGCATGCACAAAATGTAATCGTATATTTTGGCTCACAACTGTGGCACATACAAATTTTTTATTTTGAATTATATTACTTTTTTATTCTTTGTTTTTTTTTAATGATTTTATCCTTTATCTTGCATTAGTTTAGTTTGAAACTTTCTCTTTATTTTATTATGAAAAACAAATTAGAATGAAATAATTGTATAAACTCTTAATTCCTACCACACTAATGCCAACATGCTATTGTGATCACATATTTCTATATTTAGCCATTGCATAATTTTTCAAGCTTAGACAGTGTATTACATATTTTCAGTTAGTTATAACTGTGCCATAAATTTGTCTCTTTAACAAAACTACATAAATCCTTGATTTTAACCCTTTAACCCCCAACCCTCTGACATTGACTCTCATTTTAAACATCTTTTGGATACTTTCAGGCCTATTGAAAGTTTTAACATGTGATTTGTGCTGCAAAGTCTCTGAATTCCAGAACCTTTGATTTAACAAAAACCGGGAAAGTTTCATTTCATCGTATTTCACTCCCAATAACAGAGAACTGAGCACGAGAAACTAACACATAACTCGTCTGTTTCCCCTTAAATCTTTGGTTCGCTGCTGTTACGTTCTAACTTGAGCTTTTTTTTCCCAAAAATTTTGGTAACGTGTTCTTCCTTTTTTTCAAGAAATGAGGAATTAGGAAAAGTTCCTAAAAGACACGATGCTTCTCATTATGGCAGAAAACCTTATGAGAATACTCAACTGTCAAAACTAATCATTACTAACAAATAATCAGAGACTGACCTCAATATAAACATGAATTGTGTAATAGAGAGTGTCTGTAACTCTGATCTGGCATCTCTGTAAACTTCAGCCCTTCCCATTACCTTTAAAGGAGTGTGTACCCTGAACTAAATATGGACATGCACTTTCACAGGATTTCGAAGAATGTCCCAGCCTCACAGTCCACTTTGATGATGCGAGCCTCTCACAGTTCGTCACTGGTGCCCCTCACTGCAACACTGAGTCCAGCCTCTTTGCGACAGGATTGATGCCCCCGGTGGCTTTTTGGTGAGCAGGACGCAACAGGACAGCAGGACATCAGCTTTGGCCTATGAGAATACTCGACTTCTCACCATAGGAGAGAAATTACACGATAATCTGATCATAAATAAAAGGGATTTACTGTACTAACACTATCAGCACCTCCAAAGAATCCAAATTTCTCTGTTCTTCTCCACGGGCATAGCTTTTACACCAGACTCCTTTTAGGCAACCATGTCCCGGAGAAAGGTGAGAGGCTTGACCCGCACGGGCCGCCAGGTCAGCGAGGACCCGGACCTGGACAACCTGCTGTCCACCCTCTCCCCTGAAGAGATGGAGGAGCTGGAGAAGGACATGATGAAAGTGCCTGACCTCAACCCAGAGGATGGGAAGATCATCGTCCACGGGGAGAGCCAACCTGCACAGCCGCCTAAGAGCAACAATGCCCGGGACGCCAAACTGGACAGCAGGCGGGAGGGTGACACCAAAGGGAGGCTCAGTCAGAGGGAACAGTCGTTTGAGGTGAGTGGATCCTTAAACTGATTCCTTATCTGCTTCACTGGCACCTTGTTTTGGGTTTTACATGAAAGCGACAGGAGTGATCTGAAATGAGGTTTATGATCATTATGAACATACATTTCTCTCTTCAGATGTTTATATTTGCGCTCCTCCCTGCAGTTTTCAACAATGTATGACTGATGGATCACAGAATTACATAACAACCAATGTCCCAAGGTGTTCTAATCATAGCTTTCATTGGCTATTTTTCACTTTGCCTGAAGCAAACCGCCAAGTCGACCTGATGCACCCTGAGTCCAGTCCATCAGCTCAAAAATAGAGCTCCCCAGAGTTAGCTTCTGTGCCAGGAAAAATATTGTTTCCCCCTCTGAGGCGTGTTTACGTCCATTTCACATTATCCATCATCTCTCCACAAGCGGACAAAGAGCACATGAAGCCATTTCTGTTATTCCCATGGCATGCTATAAAAGATTTTGAGCCCTCCTCAGGTTGAGTGTCACAGAGCCAGATTTGCAGCAGTTTGTGTGTTTAAAAGAGAGGCACTTCAGTGGATGGAGCAGCGGCCCTGCGGAGCTTCTTAATCCCGGCCTGATGGAATTCCTTGGTTGATTGCTCCTACGCTCACTGCCTTTTAAGGATACATCTGCCAGGGCCGCGGCCTCAGACAGCAAAACAGACGGAGACTCACAAATCAAACACTTAGCAAGCTACTCGCTGCATATGTATCCCTTGCACTATGAGAAAAAAATGATTCCTTGTACCTTTGCTGACTATAAACACACATGCCACATTGTGTCAGGGAGAATGTGTGTGTTTACAGTGAGCAGATGGATGAGGAGCTGTTTCACGGTAAAGGAATACAGGATTTACAGAAGAATTTGCATGGTTAGGGGTTATATCATACTGTACTTGTCATGAAGTATATACTGTGTGTCTGGAACAAAAAGGTCTATATTGCTGAGCCAATAAATTATTTCAACTATGAGAGTTTGGAGATGTCTATCCATTTCTGCGTGGAGACAGGCGTGGTCTGCTTTTGATGTGATTTATCTTGGTTTAGGGCACTGCATCCTTTGACACACTCCTGCACATGGAATTTTATTTAAAATGATCCTATAATTGTTTTATTGTTTTTTTACTGACATATATTTAACTGCTTTACCTTCTAAGATTCACATTGCACTCCTCATATTCTCCCTCCCGCAGGGTGAGCCGAAGAAGGAGAGCCGGAAACAGGAATACCTGAGGAAGATGGGCCTGAGTCAGGAGGGGAATGATGATGTCAAAGTAGGTTTACAAAGACAAGCTAGTGTCACAAGCGAAAGAGATAAGAAGCAAGACGACAGAAAGAGCTTGGGTCCTGAAAGGTTAAAAGAGGAGCGAAGTCGACTTTCAAGTAGATACAGGACGCAGGAGAGCAAAGACAGTGACGTGAAAGAGGAGACAAATGAGAAGGAGAAATGTGAAGACAATAGGCTAAGAGACAGAAGAGAAAACAGAGAGAGCTTGGGTAGCAAAACAAAGGATATGATCTCCAAGTTACAGGAAAAGAGGGACGATAGCAGAGAGAAGGAGAGGAGAGAAGACTGCAGGCGAAGAGATGAAAGCAAAACCAAAGACATTATCTCAAAGCTACGAGAAAAAAGTGAAAAGGATGTGGGCAAGGAAAAGGAGAGGAGATCAGAGGGATTCAGGACACAAGGACTTGTCTCTAAAATGGTGGAGAAGCGGAGCAAGGTACAAGAAAACCAGGAGGGTAAATCAGAAGAAAAGATGCCTAAAGCAGAGGAGAAAAAAGCTGAAGATAAAAACAAACCCGATGTCAAACTTGAGCGGCAACCGTCCGAGAAGGGTGAGGCGCAGGTGAAACATGACAAAGCGGAAAAAAGAACAGACAGAGAAGAGCTGGTTAACCACAGTGACCATGTGAAAGAGAAGGAGAAGAGCAGTAGCAAAGACAGGAAAGCGGAGGAGAAAAAGGAAAAAGATGATGGTAAAGGAAAAGTAAAGAAAGCTGAGGAAGCTGAGAAACTTGGCAACTGCGTTGCCAAAAACTCCCCAAACAGCAGGGCGAAGGAGGAAGTGGAAGAGGACGAAGAGTCGAGCATGTTTGATGAGCTGATGGAACAGGTTCGAAGGAACGACCCCTCCCTCGTTGAGCTCAATGTCAATAACTCAGAGGTCATCAAGACGAAAACGCTCATCGGGTTTGCAGAGGCTCTGCACACCAACACCAATGTTAAAACATTCGCTCTGGCTAACTGCCGTGCAGACGACCACGTCGCTTACGCCATCGCTGGCACAATACGCAGCAACAAGACCATCACCAGCATCAACCTTGACTCCAACCATCTCACCGGCAAGGGCATCCTGTCGCTTATCCAGGCGCTGCAACACAACTCCACACTGACCGAGCTTCGGTTTCAAAACCAGCGTCACATCTGCGGCGGGAAGACTGAGATGGAGATGATCAAGATCCTGAAAGAGAACACCACCCTGCTCAAACTGGGCTACCACTTCGAGTTAGCAGGACCCAGAATGACCACGACAAACATACTGAGTCGCAACATGGACCGGCAGAGACAGAAGCGCCTGCAGGAACAGAAGCAGGCCCAGGCCAACGGGGAGAAGAAGGGGGCACTGGAGGTGCCCAAGACCGGAGGTGGAGGATCTCTAAGAAGCTCGCCCAAAGCTTCCCCCAAACCTTCTCCCATAACCTCACCTACGCCCTCGCCAAAGCTGACGCCTAAAAGAGGAGCCAGAGGTTCGGCTCCACCGCCGCCTCCACCTCCTCCCGGAGGCGGACCTCCACCTCCTCCGCCTCCTTCGCTGGACGTATACCCCCTGAAGAACTCTCTGACTCCGGGCGGTAGTAAGAACTCAAGGGACCAACTGCTCGCCTCGATCAGAGGAAGCAACATTAAACAACTCAAGAAGGTGAGTATGGTGGGTTCATGGAAAGGTTAGCTCAGCTGCAGTGCCCTCAGACATACTCACATTTTTATTTTTCCCACAGGTGCCGGTGCCAAAGTGGCTGCAGTGATATTTCCTGTTGGAATATAAAGTGAATAAGAAGAGAGAGGGAGAGCGGACATCAATGAGTTTTTCCAGACGATGAACTCTGCATTGCCCCGGCTGCAGTTGAAGTGTGCTGTGGGGCGGATGGAGAAAGTGAAACATGAGATGCCCATCGGTTGGCTGAAAAGCCCTCACTATGAGTTCTCCCCTCAAACACTGGACCAAAAGGACTCTGTGGAGAATGAGTGATGCAGGGCTCTCTATTTGGCGCCTTCAGAGAGTGCCATGAGTTTGTGGTTGTTTCTCTTTAGTTCATATTGACGCTTTGCTGATTTTTTTTGCACTAGATAATATGAGCCCCATCATATAACGTGTCGGCTCGTGTACGCATCTGAATGTGAGCGTGGTGGGAGTGTGCGATGAGCTTAACGAGAGATTCAAATAACTCTTTATAAAATTCTAATATACAAAAGTTTATCAATTATATAGTGGACGTTAATTTGATCATTTTATTTATTTGTGGAGAGGGAAGCCACCTTATACTTCGTCAGTTGTAAATCTGTTTAAACTTGGAATTCGGAAATGGCGGAAATATCAGGGAATTTACAAACATGGCGGCGTGACTTAAGAAAACCTAGGTAAGAGAAAAAAAAAAAAGGTCAAGGCGGTCTTTGATTTTGTGTCTCATTGTCGAATCTCAAGACATCTCAGGCAGGGGTTTAATGGATTGGAAAGCAGCCCAGTGGAATCCTGGTGCATGACGAAAGCGTTTAAGCATGGAAATGATTACGTAACGCATTTTTATGAGGAAGTGATATCAGGAAGAAATGGCCGTCCTCCAGAATCATGTTATATTTTGTACAGAATCGTTCTGGCCTAGGTGTTTGAATATCTTACATAACTTTTTATGTAATACATCTAAATGTCTTAACCGTTGGGGATTTGGAAAAAAAAACACATTACTGGCTTATATCAGTGCTCCTGTTGATCTATGTCATATTTTTAAGTGAATGTCATTTCTAAAGGAATTTACTGTGATAAACAAAAATCAGCATAGCACTCATACGTGTACTTTGTAATGAAGGATTCTCTGCCATATTTGATTACACATGCCTTTCTTACAGAGCCTGTATGTCTTCAATAAAAGATTCTGGTATGTCTGCAATGACAAGTGACAAGTGTAATGTTATGCCTGGCTGATATTATTAAGGGGAATATTATGTATGTAAAATGAAAATTAAGGGAATTTTGCTATATTTTTCAGAATGATAAATTAAGGTGTGGATGTATGACTATCTCCTGAGCTTTCATTGGTTTTTAGATGACAGATGGGCTATATCAATTTGCGCACTGTATTCCCAGGTTTCTACTATGTCCCTTCAACCTCTGATCTAGCTGTTGCAAGGAAGATACGCAGAAGATATACAAAGCCACGTATAGACACTGTATGTATATGTGAATAACAAACGACCTGCAGCATAAACCATATCTCTGGTTAGATTTAAAGGTCTTGCACCCCTGTAATTACTGTGTGTAAACCCTGATAGCTGAGTTTCCTTAGTTACTTTTTCTCCATTATCATTAACACATTTACGTGTCAGTGCCCCTGCAACCAGCCATGAAAAACGTTTTCAACAATTTGATGCTCTTTTCCTTGACATGTGCCAGGGCTGCCGGGAAACAGCGGGAGTCTTCCTGTGTCTACCCACCAGCTGGTGAGACGGCCATCATCCTTGGTGTTCGGAAGGAAAAGAGGAGAACAGAACCAGCAGCAGCCACAGGCCACTTTTTGTCTATTGCCCTGCCTCAGCTTCTGCATCCATGAAATGCCTATATTTGGTCATTTCTCAATGAGGGCTTGCTCTGCAAGTCATTCCTTTCTTGTTCCTAATAATGGGCGGCAGGCCAGCGGTCTGCCATTTGGCTGCAGCTGCTCCCCTGACCAACAGCACTGATCTCAGATGGAAAAACAAAACAAAACAAAACAAAAAAAAAAATGAGGAGAGGGAATGAAAATGTTGGGACTGCTGGTCAGGATCTGGGGAGAACATGGAACATGGTCATCACTTGTGTGCAGAAACTAACTCTGTTGACATTGTTATGTGTTACATGTATTGTTTCACATTTACAGTAGGCTTGCAGCATATTTTAGTTTAATTTAGTCTTCAAGTTAACTTGAAGGTTTTTTTTTCACCCTGGTTTTTTTGAGTAATGTGCAAACCCAGGTTTTCTGTGTGGTAATCTGATTTAAAACTATTCAAAACTAAAACTAAATTTAAAACTAACTAAAATTTAGAAATATACAACATATAAGCAAAGTATCAGGTAAAATATTTAGGTCTTCAAACTAGATTTTGACACAGGATATTCATAAGGGAATTAAAGGAGGACTGGTCTTTAGACCGTTAATGTAACTTTATACCCATGCTTTAATGGTGCATGTTCACAAACAATTGACAATCGTTTGTCACACAATGAATCTTGGGCTTTTGAGGTTTTGAGGCTTCTGTGGGTCTGGGGTCCTGTGGCAGTGATGGTAATCCAGCCTTGCTCTATAAACAATCCTAGGCAGCCATTATTTTAATCTTCTGCTATACACTCTGAGCAAAATTCAACAGCTAGATTTAAAAAACGATTTGTATTTTTTTCTGCTGTCTTTTGTCTCTTCCAAAAGAGGCTTTACACAGTGATGGTGTTGTTTTTCCAGACTGAAGTGTAAAGCCTTTTGTCTTCTTCATCATAGAATCAGGGATATCATCATCCTCTTCTTTTGACAGTTTGTGTTATTGCTAAATCTCTGTGATTTTACTGTTGTTGCTCCTTGAATCTGGAACAGCCTCCTGCAAAGTCTCAGGGCAGCCAAGTCAAGTGACATTTTAAGTATCTTATCTTAAGTATTTATAGGTAAGTCTTTTGTCATTTATCTTTTTCTTGAATTTACAACTTTGGATTTTCTGTTCTCAATCTGTTTTATTCTTTCCTTCTTTTTCTTCCTCCAGTACTTTCTGTTTTGAAAAGTGATCGCTCTCCTAATAATTCTATCATAACAGGTTCAACTTTATTGTGACAAAACTATAAAAGCGAGCATCCTTTGACACATGGGCTCACTTCCTTCTCCAGCTGACACTAACATTTCAATTTGGCTATTTTGATACCTTCTGGCCCCTCAGTAGTACAGTACATTGGTGAAGAAACTACTTCTTGGGGGTCTCGATTGTCCTAAATGCTTCTAACTAATTTGACTGATAGGATAAGAAAATAACAATGATGGAATGTAACTAAATACTTTTACTCAAGTAATCTAATTACATACATATTTGAGCTACTTGTACTATACTTGACTATTTTTTTGTGACTCTTTATATTTCTACTCCATGTTTCAGAGGGAAATACTTCACTTTTTACTACATTACAATCTATTTGATAGCTTCGGTTACTTTAGAAATTAAGGTTTTGAAGACAAAATATGTGAAGAGTTCAGAAATTATGATGCTTTGTTATCAATTATGGTACCCAACAATATATATAATATTAGAGAAGAAATCATTAGATGATTAATCGAGTTATTATTTCAATAACTGCTTAAGTCATTTTTCTCAAGCAAACAAACCCCGGCCTTAGATGGTTCCAACTTCTTAAATGTGGGGATTTTATGCTTTTTTCTCGTTACTACGTCAAAAACAACAATTACAAAATGATTTGCTAAAAAACAAGAGGTAATTGTGGTGGGCACTTCTCACTATTTTGCTCAGTCAGTTATTTAAGAAAATAATCATTAGATTAATTGATAATAAAAAAAAAGTGTCATTAGTTGTAGCCTCATTCAAAATAGTTAAAAACTAGCTTCACCTGAAGCAGCTACAACTGTAAACTTCTGTTTACACATTAATGCACGAGTAATAACGATCTAATGGTGCAAATACATAATAATTGTTTTTCATGATTACACATACTTTTACTTTAGGATTTTTTTTTTACTTAAACCGCAGGTCTGATGGGTTATTTGTACAGTGTGGTATCAGTACTCTTATTTTAAAGATAAGGCTAGAAAATGTTTTATTTCGTTTGTTATTGTCAAAAACCCAAATGAAGAGAAGGCCTGTGACACCCGAGCCCTTTCCCTCCAACCGGATCCAGATCCCGACCCGCTCCTGCAAACGTGACGTTTGAGCGTTTCACCCCCAAAAAAACAGCCGCAATACGCCTTTAAGAATCACGTGACGTCGTTATGTCAGACGGTCGATGAGCGTTACGTCAGAGGGAACAGCGAAAGAACAAAATGGAGGAATATGCCAGAGAACCATGGTGAGTCCTGAAATAATAAAAAACTAAACGAGAAGGAATCGTTCTCCCGCTCGGTTTTGACATCTCCCGTCCGCGTTTCTCTTTGGAGAAACCACCACGTTAAGCGTGTGTGGTTGTTTTTACGCTACGAGTCGCGACTTAGCCCCAAACTCTTCGGATCTAGCCGGTTAGCCGGCGTTAGCAGGAAGGCTATTTTCTCATAGGTCTCCGTTAGCGCCGTGCACCACCTGTGCGCCGTCGCCAAATCACGTTGTTGGTGACCTTGTCGGTTTCTTCAGTTCACTCACCCACATGTCATCGCATTAAGCTAAATTGTTTCTGGACAGTTCAGCGGGTGACCCGCGGTTTATATCAACAGCCCCAGCGATGATTTGTAGACTATTTATCAAGAGTTAAATCGGGTCACGTTGAGGGTATCGCTTTAGCATAAATAAGCTAGGCACGTTAGCACACCGGAGAGCTGTCCCGCCGGCGGCAGCACGAAAATTGCACAACGAAGGTGGAAAATCCAAAGTTATTCGCTAATAATTGCAATTGTCGATGTCGAGTTAACAGGATGCGTGTTTTCCCCTAAGGTGGTGATTCAGTGACACGTTCATAGCTTTGTTATGGTAACACGTACTGTCAGTATGACAGTTTTGGAGAAGTGACAATGATACCGAAGGTGTCACCAGACCAGGTGGTTCATCGTACTTTGGCATATAACACCTGTTTGTATAATTGTTTACAGGTGAGGGTCGGGTAGATCCTAGACAAAATCCTTCCCACATAGCTCATACTCAGAAAGCAGCTCGCTGTATCAGGTAGCTTTTGTAATATATGGAGGTAACGCTGCACAGCTGCTTCCCCAGAGTATGAAGGTGACTCTCACAACAAAATTTATGGCAAGAAAGTAACGGGAACAGGTCACAAAGATGACGGGAAATGATCACTTCTTTTATACGAATAACAGTTTTCATAAGGGATTAATCTACTGATTATTTTTTTAGGTTCTTCTTTTAGTTTTTAGTCCTTTCAGTCTGAATGTCAAAAACGTGTGTGTGTGTGTGTGTGTGTGTGTGTGTGTTTTTAAAGTTCCCTTTGGGGACGTCTTAAAATGTCTTGTTATGTCTGCATAACAGTCCAAAACCCAAATATTCACATTACATTGATATTTGAAACAGAAAAGTAGTAGCTCCTTTAATCTGAGAGGCTGGAATCACAGGATGTGTGGTGTTTTTTTTTTTCACAATTTGGCCTGAGTAAAATGCCAAAAATGATTAGTCTATTAAATAGTTGCTATTTATTTTTCTGTTGATGTACTAATCATATAATCAACTAATTTTTTCTGCTCTAAAAGATTTGTAAAAAAAAAACACATGATGGGCTTTCTCTGATGCAATGCACAGTAATGCATATCTGCATGCATTTACCACATCACGTTTATTAATGTTGTGATGTTTTGTTGCTCATCAGGCCGCACCTCAGTATTTATAAATTTTTAAATGTAGGGCATTGAGAGGTTTTGGTTTCCAGTTTATTTATAAAAAGTGTTTGTCCTCCATAAACACCCTTAGTTCCTCTAACTACACATCAATACACTGCATTAGGCATATCAAGACTAACCTAGAATCTCAGAGATTATGGTATTATCAGTGTGTAGTTATAACTTCCAATGGCTGTGTATGAATACTGCATGACGGTGAACCTTTTTTAATGGCTTTTTTATTAATGCAGCCCCTGGAGGATTGTGGACGACTGTGGGGGAGCCTTCACCATGGGAGCTATTGGAGGAGGAATATTCCAGGCAGTAAAAGGCTTCAGAAATGCACCCTCAGTAAGTTCAGTCATGTAGCTCAAAACTTTACCCAGGGTTTGATGCTCACATTTTCCCAAGGAACACACGTATATATTTGAGACAAGGAGACACGTAAAACCGAAATGATTTAATTTATTCTAATGCAAAAGTACATTAGGTTTTTAATTATTTCTGATTCAAACTGTGTTTATTTAATGATTATATGATAATTTATAATTTAAACTGATTTAAATGGTATAAAACCCTATCATAAAGTAGTTCTTCTCTGGTTCCATTGCCAAAAAAGTCTGCTAAGTCTATTAGGACAAAAAGGATAAACCTGGTCTAGCAGCTTTTGTAAGCAGGTCGTCTGGCCTGCTTTGAGCTCAGCCATTGTCCTACAACTGGATCTGGATCAGATTGTTCCACTTAAGGCCCATCCAGGCTGATCTCCATCAAGTCTTCTGTTGTGGACTCTCCAAGGCAGCTTCTTGTAGAATTCTCAAAGCAGTTTTGACTGTTTGTGTTGATAATTGGATCACATTACTTTTCCGTTTTTTTTTTTTTTCCAACAGCCAGCATTGCTCCAGCACCGTGATATAGGATATCGATGTTCTTATAACACTATGTACAAAATCAGACTGAGTTGATATTTGCTCAGTGTATACAAAAGTTTTGACATTGTCAGATAATAAATGGCATAGGAAAATATTTGTACAAAATGACACCTCTGCTGCTATTTAGATTTATTTCATAATGACATTAGCTTGATTTCTAACGAAAAAAATCTGATTTTTATCAACGTCTTGTCAGCATCAGTGTTGGAACAATTTCCGGCGTTTCACCACATGGCTAAAATCTGTAGTATCAGAACTGTTTTCAGTACCAAAAGCAAGATATTAATTTTGCTGCTTAATAGTTTTCCTAAAAAAAAATATACAATGTTTTTAAAAGAAAAAAGCCACTGCAATGTTTCATTGTCATTCAAAAGAAGATGCACAAAGAAAGATTATAACAATTAGTAAACTTGTATTAAAGAAAATAATTAAATTATCACTTTTGAAAGACACCCCTATTTTTCAACTTGATAGATTTGTATTGATTTGTCAAATGTTTATAATCTAGGAATAACTCAAGACATTTAGCACAATGTGTAATGTATGTAAAAGTTTGCATAGAATTATGGAATTTTCACAACTGTAAGAAACCATAGGTAAATGTATCCTGAGTTGTCAAGGAATTTAAGTTGATCTGTTTTTTTGTTTGTTTGTTTTTTTTAATGCTACCTCTTGTAGGGGATGAGTCACCGAATGAGAGGTAGTTTAACTGCCATCAAGACCAGAGCCCCACAGCTCGGAGGTAAGAACAAATGCTAAATTTAGATATCAGCTGCCTTAAAATAATACTTTTTCTTTTGTAACAAGTACTCTCTTTGGGCTGTAAAGGTTAATTTGTCCTCCTTTGCAAAGAACAAGGACTGTGTTCAGCTTGGACTTGTGTTGCTGTGTTGTTCATATTGCTTACAGTGCTTATATCCCAATGTTGATAAGTTAATCAAAGTGGGGAAATCATCTAAAGACATTCTCAAACCCACTGCTGCTACATAATCCAGTTTTTTCTGTCTGTTTGCTAAGTATGTTGCAAATAGTCATTCAGTCATTAATTCATCAAAGCTTGGCTATACATGCTGCTTTGGTAGCCCTTGTTGAAACGCAGATATAAGCTGTAGGGACATTTTGATTCTTCCTCCTGTGGTAAAAATGTGTCACATTTGGTGGTCCACTGTTACTGCATAATAGATATGATCCCAGTTGTCTATTATTAATTTTGAAGAACTCGGCCACTGTTCACAGTTGGTGAATATTTGATACTAAATATATACATTTTGTGTTAAAAAAAAAAATACAACAACTGCAAAGCATGTTTTAAGAGATTATTATTTAATTATGTAAATTTGGGGGGTGGGGTTGCAGGTAGCTTTGCAGTATGGGGAGGCCTCTTCTCCATGATTGACTGTGGTTTAGTAAAAGTGCGAGGGAAGGAAGATCCCTGGAACTCGATAACAAGCGGGGCCATGACGGGAGCCATCCTCGCTGCAAGAAGTGAGTAAGCGTAGAGAAAGCTGGCGGTTGAAGGTCTACAGAAAACCCATAGATATCATAGAAATGGCAAGTGACGCAGATGTTTTACTCTGCTCAGTAAGAGCATGCAGTGAGCTCACCTTTTCACAGAGGCACTAGGCTTGTCACTGTGAATTTCTAAAACTGTCCAATAGCACTGGAGAGAGTAGGACCTTAAAGCTGGCCAATGTCTTAGTTTTACCGTTAAGAATTACTCCAGGCTAAGTACTGTATGAACTGTGCAGTATAACACAGCATCAGTGCCACTCCCAATGTATGTGCCATAGTAATACTAAAGATTCCCCACAGAAAAGATACCCTGGCAAACAGCAGTCCACATTTTAATGTGTCCCCTAATTGAAGTTGTTGTCATGTAATGCCAAAAAATAAATAAATAAAATCACATGTCACCTATTGGACTCTATTAAAGTTTTTCTACAGCTATTTTTAGACCCACTTCATTAAAGGCAAAACAACTGGACGTTGCACTGCTATTCTAGTGAAGCCAGTGTGCAGATTATCCTCCACTGAATTACAGGAATTCGAGTTCTCAAGAATCGGGACTGGGCACCATGTGTGGTCTTGTGTGTCCACATCCATACTAATAGCTCTGTACACCTTTTGGCTACTCACTTCACTGTTATGAGCATGATTCGATTGAGCTTGATTAGCATCTGAAGTGTTGTACTAATGTGTTGTACTAATGTGTCATTATGTCCTGTTCCTCTGTAGATGGACCAGTGGCCATGGTGGGATCGGCGGCCATGGGAGGTATTCTGCTGGCCTTGATAGAGGGCGCTGGAATCTTGCTTACTAGATTTGCCTCTTCACAGTTCCCAACCGGTGAGCAATCCCTCTGATATTAGAAGTTTGTATCATAGAACTGATTGACCTGAAAGACATATGGACAGAGCTCAAGAGTAAAATTAAGATTTAAGGGTATTGCAACTCTGTTAAAGTTGTCAACAGCTTTTAGACCTCTGATTGGCTCTCATCTCTGTTTACCTTTTTTTTTACCTTTCTCCAGGGCCCCAGTTTGCAGAGGAACCTGCACCTGCTCCCATGCCCACCCCATCCTTTGGCGACTACAGACAATATCAGTGAGAGGGCCACCCCCCATGTCTTTGTCCACTAGGCCTTTTTGAATTCCTTGCTGAAGTTACAGAGAGAAACGGGGACACAAAATGAAACCCATCAAATGTTAGAAACTGCACCCGATTTTATGGACAGTGTCAAAGAAGTGAGGGATAAAATACATCTTCATTTTCCTTCACTCAAGAGCCATGTACAGATCTGCCTTTTGCCATTCTCAGCCTTGTCATGTGCATCTGCTTCACCTTACATTTGTTAAAGACAGAGATGTGGTGAGATTTTTTTGTTTGATATTTGTGGGCTTGTTGGGGATGGTGCGTGTTTTTCTATTTTGTTCACATCGAGCGGGAGTTCAGGACAGACAAGCTCTGGATGGTGTTGAAACTTGCAAAAACACATGTCACACATGGAACGTAATAAATTATACTTATATATATAGGTATGATACTTATGTGTATATACAGTAAAACACTTTCTGCTTGTATCCACTCATGTTAGTTTTTATTTCCCTTAAATATGTCCCCTGCTTGTGCTGGCCACTGACATTTGGCTGGCCCTTTTTTATTTGATTTTACTCAGTCATGAAGGCAAACATCTATCAGACACAATGTTATTCCTGGAATATTAGTTTGTTTCAAGATGATTTATTTATTTTAGTCAGAGTTTTACCAGATTCTTGTATTATATCTGACAGTGATTTAACATTCAACACATAAGTGTGGAAAAGACTGCTGATGACCAAGGATGGCATAGACAGTACAAATGAATGGAGAAACTCGAGCAAGGGATCGATCCATACTGTATTAAATCTGTGCGACAGATTGTACTATGATACAATAAAGAAATAAGTTGTAAATTTGTCTGTTTTAGCCTTATGAATAAATTTATCCTATTAGTTCTTGTTTGAGAAATATTGATTTCTCAGATAGATTTGTTTTTTTAACTATATTTTTCCACCTTTGCCATTTATCCATATTGTCTGGGAAGCACTGCTCGTTCGCCACTAGAGGGAGCAATTCCCAAAGCTATCCAGACCAGTGTTGCTCTCTTTGCTCACTTTGGCAGAGGAAACACAAGGGAGCACTTTCACCTAATAATAGTTATTAATATTATTATTTAATGTTGTAGAATTTTTTTTTCTGGTTAAAACTAGAGAATTTGTTGGCTTTGCTTTTAATGCTCAAGTATTTAGGTAGTCGGGTCTCAAATACAAATAATATTAAGACCATTTCTGAATACCTTACACATGCTCAGCACCTTGGATATCTGATTATTAGGCCTATTATTAGGAGTGATCGTTTGATCTTAACAAGAATACATGCCACAATTTCTTGACTGAAAATTTCATTTTGACATTTGAATTGCTGTGTTGTCAAGTCGATAGTTGGGAAAACCTAAAATGATTAATATGCTTCGACAGGACCAAAAAACAGTGAATAGTGAATAATTACCTTTGAGAAGGTAGGATCTTAAGCTTTTTTTTTTTAATTATTTTTGCTAGTTTCATTTGCTCTATCAAAGTCGATATATTTTCTGGCAATCGAGTCTTTGATTGATCGACTAATAGTTTCAGTTCTACTTAGGCCAAAAACACCATTCACAACTCTTAAATGTTTAAATGCTGCATTTGTGTGAAACCTGAACTTGCTAGAAAGTTCCTTATTAAGACTTGATTTTGACTTTCCCAAAGCCTTAAAACACCCATGATTCATGGAGTTTTTAATATTGTATATCTTTGGCAATGATTAGTAATATCATTTCACACACACACACACACACACAAAATGCTCTTTCCTTTAGTAATTTTTAGATTTCTTCACTTACAGGTTTCACAACCACAAAGTTAGCTCATCCTTTAAGAATGTCGGATGTTGGAAAAAAGATGCAGCTGATCTGAAATATGTGACTAACAATGGTTAAAAGTAGTGTGTGTATGGGTGTGGGTGTGTGTATTTCTATGGACACTCATTATTACTGTGCATCCCATGATCATGCAGAAGAAGACAGAAAAATGGCAAATAATCATAATGAAGAAGCTGGAAACATTTTTCTTTACATTTTTGCTTATAAATTAGCTTGAGACTTGAGACTTGCTGTGACAAGAGTTTAGACTTGATGTGGACTTGTTGTCCCTCACTGACATGAAACTGGATATGGATTTTCCCCAGAAGACTTTAAAACTGCTCTGGCTCGTGGAGTTTGTAATATCATATCCCATGACTGATGATATGATGATAAGTAATATAAAAGAAAACTTTTCTTGAGCCTATTTTGCATTTATGACCACTTGACAAATCTTATGACCACAAGGTATTTCAATTCGTTTGGGTCTAAGGATTATTTTCATTATCGATTTATCTGCAGATTATTTGTATGATTAATTTTACTGTGAATGAAATGAAAATGGAATCTAGCAGTTGATTATGAAAGTAGTTGCCATTTACTTTTAACTGTTAACAAACACAAAGAAGAGACCAGATCAACAACGCATTAGTCCATCTCGTAATACTCGACGAGTTCCCCAGCCTGTCTGTAGCACTACGCCCTAAGACCATTTATTCTTTCTGAAGCCAAAGATCTTTATAAATGTGTCATAGATATATAGTTTGACTTTTAAAGCCAACGGAGTAATTTTCTAAATCAACTGGGAACTGAAGTTTTTTTAATTGTTACTTTGTACTGACAGTACAAAGTGCATCTTTGGGGACTATTTTCAGGACTGATACAAACTTGGTGCTGTTTTGAATAAGCCAGCAGGATGGAATATGTGGGTTTAACTCAAAGCAAGATACAGTGCTCGCATTTGCAGTAATGAAGGAAGATGATGGCCAGTGCAACAGTGGGGCTCACCACTTGTTTCTTTCAATACTTTCTGAACAACGGAACATATGGCAAAGAGGAATAAGCTGTATCAGAGTTTTTCCTCCCCAAAACACCTGCACTGAGAATATAAGAAAACTGTGTGACAGTATCAGATCCCTTTAGGATTTTTTTTCTGTCTTACGTTAACTTCTTCTCCCTCCCTACCCTGCTTTCCCTTGTATATGGCAGTCTTAAAAACATAAAAGTAATGAAAGCAATATTAAATATATTACGAAAAATTAGATATGGTAAAGTTATAATAGTAATAGTGATAACTAGAATGGCTCTAAGTTGGGTGTACGCCACAGCCAAGGCCAAACAATCCTACATACATCTGTTCAGTTCTTGTAATGGAAAAATAAAAGGAAAAAGGAAGTGGCCATCACTTTTGTTGAAGTGCAATTTTGTTGGTTGCACGTTGAGTGACATACCAATGTAAGCATTTCTAAATGCAGCTGGTGCCATATGCACTGTTAATAATAGCTTCAACCCTGCGTGTAACGCGGATTCAGCATCTTCTTCCGCCAGATCCGGATTATTATCTAGATCTGCTCCAAATGGTGCAACCTCATAGATGTCAACACCATAAGTTCGTATGTCTGTTTCATTTCTTTTTGTTTTTACACCAAGATCGAGCCATCATTTCCTGAGAAACTGACGAAATGGCCTGTATGGCATCGTAAAGAAACGTGATAAAAAGTAATAATAACAATAATAATAATAATAATTGAGTCCTGGGTCCGCCCCTTTTATCGGATCAGCACCAAAATGTACTGAGTTCGTCCCTGGGCCCTGCTTCATCCCTCCCACGGGTCTGGTGCGGATCAGTTCTGTACTTTTTGAGTAACATTGCTGACAAATAAAAAAAGAAACCAAAAAACAGGGTCAAGGCACGACCTGCTTGGCGGAAGTAGACTACAACTACTACTAATAAATAATAACAATAATAATAAAAATAATCAAACACCCGAACAAATATGTATATACACCAGTATGAAAGTCTCCTTTTTCGCATCTGACCTCTGCTTGTTTTGAAGCCATATCCTAAATTTGTTCCAGTTAGAAAAGAAACGGACGTCTTTAGAAAATCAATAATCAATAATCAACAATAATAATAATCAATAATTATTTCACATCTACAAGCTATACATCACGTATATATATATATATATATATATATATATATATATATATATATATATATATATATATATACACATATATACACATATATACACATATATACACACATATATATAAATATATATATATATACACATATATACACACACACATATACATATATACATACATACATACATACATACATATATATATATATATATATATATATATATATATATATATATATATGTATGTATGTATGTATATATTTACATGTCTATAGGGAGAGACACGGCAGAATAAGGCCAGGATAACGCCTGAGTCCTGCAAGTGACGTGCGGCGGATTTGCATGATCTTTCCTCACAAATGAATTAAAGAAAGAAAAAAACCCGGTGCGTGAGAGTGTTTGCGTGCGGTGTTCGTGAGCGTGTTTCTATTTGACGCCCGTCGCCGCCGTTGCGGTGCCGTTATCGTGCAGAAACGATGCGGGACGTGCGGCCCCGCGTGTCATGCCCTTTTAAGAAAAATGAGAAATAGTGGGGAGTGACGTCTGTGCGCGCACGGGCCGTAGGCAAACTGACACTTGCGGAGCGGCGAGAGACGGCGAGCGAAGCGACGGTGAGTGCGAAACACCAAACTTTACCGGCCGCCAAACGCCCGCAAATAACTCCGTTTTTCGGGTTTGTTTTTGGTTTTTTTTTTTTTTTGCGTGGGAGCGCGTTGCGTCGACGCTTGCGGGACGACGGGCGGGTAGCGGCGGGGGGTCGAGGGGGAGGCTGCGCCCTGCGTTTTATCCCGTCGGGTAAAATGAGGAGAATTGTCCCCAAGTACGAAACGGGAGTGTGCGCTCCCATTTTAGTCAAGGCCAAGCGGAAGGGCAGGTAGCGTTAGCAGAGCGGTCGCTGTGTCTGTGTATGTCTCTGTGTTTTTCCTTTTTTTTTTTTGTTTCCTGGGCGAATAACGCCGGAATGCGGGTCGATTTAAAACCCACCGGGTCCGTCGGACGTCCGGGCTGTGAAATTCGTTTGATTGCAGCGTGTTTCCGACGGCCAGGCTGCGTCTTTATCGCGGTCCCGGAGCAGGAATTTTTGTCGGCTTGCTAGCTGGCTAGCTAGCTAGCTAGCTAGCTCGCTCGCTAGCTCGCTAACAAGCCGCGGCTAGCGGTTCGCGAAGCGTCGGCCCGTCGCAGGCAGTTAAAGCTAGCTAGTTAGCGGCGTTTTGCTAACAAGCCCGATAACGGGACTTAGTGTAGATGCTGGTGTGTAACTGGATTGTTTATGGACAGATGCTGGCCTCGGATGCGTGGATTATAGATTATGGTGTGTTCGGTTAAAGGATTTATCCGTGAGCGGGTTCGTGATCAGAACTGGTTTTGATTCATTCGTGGGAAGCCGCGGTTATAATAATTACACATCGGCGGAGTGTCGGTGGCTGCTCGGTGGGGTAGTCACAGCCACAGATTGCAGGGATTTAGCATGACCTGGAGTGATAAACATATGCTGCTGCCTTAAGCAAATTAGGTAGATTCACACTGAGATAGCGCAAGAGCTCGAATGACTTTCTCTTGTCTGGGTTCATGCCTGTTTTTTTGCAGCCTGTTGCAGGTTATTTCTGCCAGAGAGGGGAGTGGTGTTAAACATTCTCAGAGAGCTACTTTTATTGATAATTGATTAGCCTAACAGGGTATCAGCGGGTCTTGAAAAGTCTTAAAAAGTACTGGATTTTAGTGTTCAAGGAGACCACGGAAAGTATGAGAGCGTCTGGATTTTTGATTTACAAAAGTCTGCAGTGTTGTCTGTTGCCTCACATAGGCAGTAACGTTGGTCACAAATTGTTTTTGAACCCTATCGCAGGCTGTCAGGAGGGCGTCACAGGCCTTAAAACAAAGAGTAGGATCGTTGTGACAGTGTATTGTGTGCAGATTGTCGCTTTTTAGTGGAGTTTCCTGTCGCAGACACATGGTATGATCCTGAAACATTGAGTAAATCCTATGTTGCGTTTGAAAGTGGTTCTAGAAAGTCTTGAAATCGGCAAACCCTGGAGAAACCCTGCCCGGTTGCTAAGTGAAATGTACACTGCTGCTATCTGAAAGGTGCGATTTGTCGCTCAGTGCTGATAGAAATGATACTTCTGCCTCATCCTGTGTTCTGAATCTCTCCATACCCAAGTTTTGATGTTGAGAAAAAAAGCTCCCCCCCTCCCATACAAGCCTGCTGTCTGGAGTTCTGAACAGGAACAGAGACTGGAAGAGGCTATTTTAGTAGACAGCTACTCCTTTTCCATCCTATCAGCATGAAGCCTTCTTGCGCTTTGGAAAGAGGATGTGGTTACAGGTCAAGGCCCAAGCGACACAGATGCATTTGGCTGATGGTTTTTTTGTCAGTTACAAATCTTTGTCATAATTAAGTCACTGAAAAGTTTTGTGTGCCTAGCTGCAGTTTTGCTCTGACTCACGGGGTCATTCAAGGTTGTGGTGGGCCTGTAAAGAGACAAAAGGAATATGCTACTAGATAATGGGAGCGTTTGGTTTATTTGAGTCATTTTCAGATTTTAGGTTAGATAAGGTTGTGCAGTAAATTTGACAACTGTCACAAGAGAGGTGAACAAATGTCAATTTACCCTTGAAGGTACAGCATATGCCACTGTGAAAATGTACCATTCTTTTCTTTTTTTTAAGTTCTGTTGGTAACACTTTATTTTACAGGCTTGTAAATTCCTAATTTATTAGGTAGTTTCCAGAGAAGAACTATGTAATTTGGCACTAATTACAGGTAAATTAGAGACAGAGTTCAAATGTTACTCTTTCAACTAATTAATTTCAATTAACTGCTAAACTAGCAATTTTTTTAGTTGGGCCACAGCAGGTCAGCTGAACATACAAAAATGTGCAATTTGACTTCACACAACCATGTTGCTGAACATATGTGAGGAGTAAAGTTTTGATAAAGCTTTATTTGACAGGTCCTATATTTGCTAATACTTCCCTAAAGGTTTCCTGTGAAAGAACCATGTAGTTTTGGACTAAATAAAGTAAAAATATAAATGGAAACTGTTACTCTATATTTTTTTGTGTGTAGAAATATTTCACATTTCACCTGTGTAACTCACCTGCTAAAATCTCATGGTTGTGTTATTTTAGTATTTAAACAGTAACTGATGACTGTTTTTCACCTGTAAGTAATACCAAACTATATAGGTCGGTAATTGGTACTATAAGCGTTACAGTATTTACAATAATTAAATAAATTGAATAATACAAAGAAATAAAATGAATATTGAAATGAATTTAACTTGGGTTTAAATGTAAATGTACAGAACAGAGTTCATCTTGAAATCCGCAGTTTATTCCAGGAAAAGTTAAAGAAAATAATATCAGTTGCAAATAAGTTAACTCTCAACTAAAGCGTCACAGCTCCATCTTCTTTACTCTAAAATCTTTCCTTGAAAGGTTTTCTGCTGTCAGAAGAATCTTGGTTATTCCCCTAAACTTAGTCTATCTCTCATGCTCTCTATGTAGTTTTTGGTGGAGGTAATGAGTAACCAGGAGCTTATCAAGATTAAGAAACACTCCAGTGGAACAATTATTATCACACCTTGTTTTTTTTTTCTAACCTTAAACATCAAGTGGATGCTTTTTTTTTTTTTTTTAACGGTGAGGCTTCTGTAAGTGTCATGCGGGTTATCATGGTGCTAGCTTTACCAGCGGATGTATGCATTTGTACCATCCGCACTGGGTGCAAGATAAAGAGGGCGGCTGTCAATCATACCACCTGCTGAGTCAGTTACTGTGACAGCTTCAGTTCTTGAGTAGGAAATAGTGGATCCTGAATGTGGTAGTTTAGTGTGCAGCCTCCTGCTCTCTAACTTGAATTTTGTCGTCGATTCGGATTCACATTTGCTGCATATTCTTGCTAGCACGACCACCTCGTCCAACTTCCAGCCTTAGATGGATACATACCTTTGGGTGTAGAGGGTGAGTGATGCAGTGATGTCATGGTGGAGCATGTTTTCTGTGGCATGTGGCTTTCCCTCGCTCCTTATTTGCTGGGGTTACTACGAGAGCAGGGAGCAGAGGACCGGTTGCGGTGTGTTTGTTTTGTTGACAGTGTGTAGTCGAGGGCAGTGGAAACCGGGAGAGCTTTGGCGTTAAAGGGAGATGTCCTTAAATGGCCGTGTGTGTGTGTGTGTCTGTGTGCGTGCGTGCGTCGTGAGTGCGTGCGTCGCGAGTGTGTAGGCAGGCGGTTAAGAGGATACAGCATTGTGTAGGTTTCCTGGTCTGAAAGTTTGTATGCAGATAAGTATCAAAGCAAGGCTGTTCAGTTCAGTTCATGACCACAGCCTTTTGTAGAAAAGGCTTCAGTCATGAGTGGAAAGCTCAAAAAGAAGAGTTCAGGGAGATGCCTGTTGTTCACTAAATTAATATAAGCAGAGTTTGTTCGAGTCTTGATGAATAATGTCATTTGGTATGGACACGGTGGTATTTTTGCCTTGGCAGGCATCAAGCAGAACCACTTTGCCATTCTTGAGAGAATGAATTAACACACTTGAGCTGAGAAATTTTGTCGTTCACTCCTACTCGAGCTTAGAAAGACGTACATGCAATGTTGCTTTTCAATGGGAAAATGCTCAAGAAAGTGTTTTCATTTCAAAACTTCAGTGTCTTTATTTGCAGGCAAAAGTTTGTTTTTGTTTCATCTTTTACATTACCTGCCAAGTCTCATATAGTGTTACAACATATCGATAAATTAAAACACAAGTTGGTGGCATAGTTACTTAAAAAGTTAGTGAGAAAAATGTTTTAACTAATAACTAAATCACCACTGGCAGCACTGCTACAAAGCTACATTATACTAGGTTGTTAAACTAGATGTTTTAATGCTAAACCTATAAAAATCAACAACTTAAATAAATATCAACATAATGTAAAATGCTAAAAACACAGGACATGGGCTTATATTTAATTTATGTACAAAATAGAACATGGAAACTTGTTACATTTTTTAGATATTCAAAGAGTTAAGAAATGAATTACAAATATAGAAAAGAAACTTTAATATGGCTTTATGATTTTTTAACTGGAAATATCTGACTATCCTCACTATTAGACCCTGTTTATGAAAGATGCAGCGAATCCTTATTTCCATTGTTGTTTAACCTGATGATCACTTTCTCAATTAACTGATGACTCTGTAAAATGAGCAGTGCAACTTCTAGAGCCCAAGGTGACATCCTCAAATGTCATTTTTTTTTTTGTCTGGTCAGCGGTCCAAAACCGAAAGATAGTGAATTATTCATGATACGACAGAAAAAAAGGATTTTGTGAGCTTTTGCTTGGAAAATTATTAATTGATTATCAACATAGTCGCCAACCATTTTTCTTTCAGTTGACTAATCATTTAATCACCTGATGGTTTGATCTCATTGTAAACTGAGGTAACCAGCTTGTGGCGGGGGGAACAACCTCTCGGTAAAATACAGATAAACCTTTAAATGATGTACTAATTTTAGAAAAATCTTGGTACTTTTTTGGCCGAAAAATGCTCATCTTTTTGAGGATTTTTTTTTTAAAAAAGATGCCATTTCTGGGAGGAGCAGACATAATTTTTATAATGACCGTTTGGTGCAGTCACACACTGTATTAATCCAACAGCCGCTGTCAGGGTTCCTGACGTCATCTGCCTCTCAGTCCACAGTGTCCATGCAAGATACATGACGTGCAGATAGCTGACACATGAGGTGTAGCCTAAGTCTAAGTGTGACATTGTCTGTATGACATTGTATATGTGACACTGTGCATGCACTTGACTCTGTATTTGAATGTTTACATGAGAGTGCAACAGCGACTGTTTGTATAGCCCTTGTGCACTCGTCCCTGTTCTTTTTCTTCTCCTTCCAATGGCTTCTCCTTAATTGAGCAAGGGGAACTTCTCTTTGTGTGTAGAGGATTAGTGAATATGAATTATTCACAGTTGGGGCTTCATATCCCACATGGTCACTGCTTGTGATTGAAGTTGGAGGTCCTCAGTCCTTTGTCTACCTCCCCTTGGTATTTCGATGGAGTGTGCTGTAAAAAGAACAGTGTAGGAGGAGATCATCTGCTTCCCACAGTGGCTGGTGATTAGCTTTTGATGGTTTGCAAAAAGGGTTGATTACCAGCCAAGGCTCTACTGTCTCCTTTGGGACCTCATTTTAACATAAGCCACTTTCTGATTTTCAACAGTCGCGATGCCATCAAGCTGCACTTTTCAACTACTGACCCAGAAAGTTTTTCCGCACCAAGGTTCATTGCAACATAAGCTACCAGTCCTGTGGCATGAACTCTAGAAAACCTGGTGTTGGGCTGTTTTTCCAGAAAAAAGGTTTGGGAATGGCACGGCCACAGATCAAGCTTGTATCAATAACTGGGAAAAGTGTTAATAACAGCAGTTAGTTGATTAATTGATTAGTTGACAAACAACAGAAAAATATCAGGCAACCATATTGATGGAAGATCACTTGTTTCAATTTTTATCGTGCAAAATCTCTGGTTCATGCTTCTCCAGTATGATAACTCTTTGCTTTTCTATGATTTATATCATTGTAAGCTGAATATATATTGTTTCTCTAAATGGTTTTGGACAGTTGCTTGGTTGAAGCAAGACATTTGGAGACGTAACCTCGGACTCTGGGAAATTGTGATGGAAATTGGAATCGTCACCTTACTTGAGTCTGCGTTGTAATCTAGAATTAAACTATAATGATTTAGATCTACTTTACTTTATTTTCAGTGCAGGAAAATGGTGAAAAATATATCCAGCACAGGAGAATAACAAAATTAATTGTATTAACCAGGGGGAAACGATGTTACCATGCAGTTATTTTAGAATTTGTGTTATTACATAACTATCCAGTGAAAACCATGTATATCCAAATTGGGTCATTGTGACCATTTCCATATAAATCAAAGGAAAAGTGTTGTTTGATGGATTAAGACAGTTTCTTCTATTTCTTCATTGAGTTAAACCACTTAAAACCCTGTTGGATTATTATGGATTGTTGGAGAGCTGAAGATGATTTGTAGTTGAAATTACTCATTTGAAAGAGCCGTTAGCCATCAACCTTTATATAAATATAATTTGATATGAAGTCAGGTCAGTAGACAAAGAATTAGAATCTCCCCTCTTCACCCAGTTACAGCTAAACCTTAGCAAAGAAGTGTTTTGTCGCTGTAGCCCAGCTTGTAGTGACCCAGTTGGCTAACTCATCTGACTTTACGCCACAATGTGTGCCAATGGTTCAAAGCCTGCTTGTCTCTTAAAGGGATATTCCAGGGATTTCACAATTTCCACCCCTTTGCAGTTTCCCCCTCCCTCAGCTGTTATTCTGTTATCAGGTAAAACGCCTATATTGCTGTTTTACAGTACAAAAAAATGAATGAGCAACTAAAAAGCTGACAGTAGGGTGTGTTTTGGTGTATAAAAGCCAGAAGATGGTGTCATTAGGAAGAATATCTGCCAGATCCATCTATCATCTCCCCTTCAGTTCCCCTACACTCATACACATCACAGCTGGTTTGTGTTAGAGAGGGGTCACATACTCTTCACCTCCTCCACCCTGGAGCAGCTCCACTTATGGGTGTTCCCTCTATTGTTGTGCTGCGTCTTGTCCATAACTTCCAGGAATGACTAGAATCCTTCCGCGCTAGAGTGAAAAAATACTCAGAGACCAAACTGGGAAAATTCTTGTGTTATGCTTGAAAAGAAAGTTACTTTTAGCAGAACCTGTTTTTATTTTTGATTCACTCTCTTGTCACACCTTTCTCATGTTGTTTGTCCCATTTAACTTCTCCCCATTTGTCCACTGCAGACTGTTTGGCTGTCTGGTGAAGCAATCCCGCCATGCGTGAATACAAGCTAGTGGTGTTAGGCTCTGGAGGTGTGGGCAAGTCCGCTCTGGTGAGTATCCAGACCCTCCTGACCCCCTTCCTGCCTCCCTCTGTTTCCTAAAGACTTTGTAGGACTCTCTTAAGTAATTGTCTGTGAAACGGCCAGACATTTTGCTAGCTTTTGGAATAAAAGTCTGCTGTAAATTGGGGAGGGGGATTTTTGTTACAGGAAGCCACAAGAGTGCAGATGAAACTGTCTCTTTCCTAATTTCTACTGAGTGTTCACGCCTACAGCCTTTTTAGACCAGTTTTATGTAGTTCTTTGAAAAAAATAGCTGGTTCTGCTGCAGGCTTTTTTGATTTTGTGTCTGCGGTTCCCATCCATTTGTTGGTGTGTTTTTGCTAAGATTCAACCGATATGCCCATTCTAAGCTTGCCAGTGGTTCTAGGTTTAGTGATCCTGCACGAATTTATGATAAAATAAATGAAGTCCAAGTGCAGATTAAATATTCTAATCAGTTTTAACATTTTTTTGATGGGTTTAATTGAAGAATAGACACAAAATGTTGAACTTGTATGTATTTTATTGTCGTCACAAGGTGCTGTGAAATGTTATATGCCCTGCTTAGCTAGCTTCGACCAGGTGTCAAAGTCGGATTAATCCCTCAAGCCTGACATGTTTAGATCTTAAGACGTTATCAGGTGAACTCAGCCTACCCCTAATGTAAACCTGCCACTAAGGATAATGCTATATAGAGAGAGATATATAGAGATGAGATGAGTAGACAGTTATAAAGAGACATATAGAGATATATAGCTCTGTGCAAACTTTTCATTTGCATTTAGACACACATGTCAATGAAATGAATGTATTGGGCTTAAATTTAACTCTTTCTGCCACCCAACCCCTACATGAACATTCTCATTCCAGATGCCCTAGTTGCTATGATAAGCAAAAGGACATGGCACCGTGGCCATATTTGCCACTCCAGACGTTTTGTTCTTGTGCTGAGGAGGTCACATGGAACTTATGTCGGCTTCCTCTGTGTCTTCTCTTGCAGACAGTTCAGTTTGTACAGGGAATCTTTGTGGAAAAATATGACCCTACAATAGAAGACTCATACAGAAAGGTGAGTGTCCCATGAGGGGGGAGAGGGAGAGGCAGTTAGTCCTGGCTTGGAGTGAGCTGATTGTTAGCAGCTGCTCTGCAAGTTCACGTCATGATATTGTGCGCTTGTTTTCTCTCATGTAACTCCCCTCATCTCTCCGTTTCTCTCTCTCTCTCCCCCGATTTTCCTTCCTTGTTTTCCTTCCCTTTTTAAATTTTTTTCTTTAATTCACTTGCTTCCTTTTTTTTTACTATGTTAGTCTCTCATGGACTTTATTGTATGCGGAAATTTAAACATGGACTATGACGTGACCTGAAATTAAGTTTAACATTATCTCAATCTGTTTCCATGTTTCATGTTGCCCCCCCCCTTTTTTTTTTTTTTACAGCAAGTGGAGGTAGATGGGCAGCAATGTATGCTTGAAATTCTCGACACAGCAGGCACAGTAAGTGAACCCCGGCTTTTCTGTGTGTAAGGATACCCGAGTCACTGTATTGAACACTGACTGATATTACATTTGATGAGATGTAAATATATCGAGAAGAGGTGAAACATACATAGAGGACTATATTCTAGTATTCTATATGGGCTGAAATCGCTTTCAGAGATTTTTCCACCCAAGAGAACTACACTGTGCTAAGTTGAACAGTGTATGTTTTTTATTTTATTATTTTTTTAATAAACTCATTCAGACTTGTGCCCAGCACAAGTTTGATGGAAGAGCGTGAGTAAGGAAATTGCGTACGGTATACCTGATTCTATACACAGGTTGCTGTCCTGCTGATGGTGCACAAGCAATTTGGAGGTCAACTGGTGCGGATAGTCGTCTGTGTCTGCACAATTATGTGAAAAAACTTGACAGAGATCCAACAATTGTACTGCACTGACTGACTAGGGCTGCAACTAATCATCAAATTTCCTGAAATAATCATTTGGTCTATAAAACAGCTGCTGTTATATTTAAAAAATGCTTGTTTTGTGTGACAAATAGTTCAAAACCAAAAGATATTTTTAGTTTACTATAAAGAGACAAGAAAAACGGACCCTAATTTTGCACTATATGAGGTGTATCTCAGAGCCGGTCACACCGATATGACTTCCTGTTATATTCCATGTCCCTATCATAATAAATCTTTAAAAGTATATAAAATGTCAGAAGGCTTATGAAGGAGCTCATGCCCCATTCTTCCTCTTCGTTTTTCCTGTCGTGTAGGAGCAGTTCACAGCAATGAGGGACTTGTACATGAAGAACGGCCAAGGCTTCGCCCTGGTATACTCCATCACAGCACAGTCCACCTTCAATGACCTGCAGGACCTGAGAGAACAGATTCTACGAGTAAAGGACACAGAGGACGTAAGTGAACAGTTTGCACACTGACGCTTACAGACATGTTTATATCAACTCTTCCCAATTTTTTTCGTTTTTATTTTACATCATGAATTCATTAGTTGTAGACACCAGATAAATTGGTAAAATAGTACAGATAGGTTACGATTGCCCCATTTCCATGTTCTCAGCAGCCTACATTGTTCAGAGACCTGATCAAACTGTTGCTATGGATACCATTCAACACTATGATCACTGCATCTGATGCCAGCAATTACAAATTTGTATTACCTCGACATAATGCAGGTGGTGTCACAGTGTTACTTCTGTTATGTTTGTAGAATGAAAACACTCAGCCAAACTTGTGTACTATACGTGGTCTAACATTATCTATTTCTATTGTCAAGGAGGTCCCTGTCGTTTGATTACTTCATCTGTGTTTAACATGGAAACAGAACTGGTCCTTTTTTGATTATAGTCCAAAAAAAGTAGGGCGATGTCTTTTTCTCACCAGGAGATGTGAAAGCCTCAGTTTTGTTTTTTGTAAATACAATGTGGTATTCCCCTTCACATCTGCTCCTCAGCTTGGATCTATAATAGTGCAAATAAAAAGAAGATGTGTTATCTAATTATTTTCCTGCTTTGCTGTTTGTCAGCAGCACATTTCCATTTTTTCTGTATCTCTGGTGAATTGCTGTTGGAGTGAGTAAACCCTCCAACCCCTTTCTGGTGGGGCAGTGCGTCAGCAGAATCTAAGATGCCCTTTTTTGGTGATCTCTGGAGGGAATGAATGTTACCATAACCCTCTCGCTCACTCTTTCCTCCCCTCTCTTGCTCTCTCTTCCCTTTCAAGCATCTATGAAGCCCCTCTACAGCATGGTGCAGAGGTTTTTTACCATTCTTTTCTGTCCATCTTTTTACCAGTCCTCCTCTTGCTTCCCTCCCTCTATATCAGTGCCAGTATACTCCTCTGTTTTTTGTTTTGACTGGCCTTTTCAGTGCCTGTTGCTCTGTGTTTCCCCCCTCTTCTCTATGGCCTGGCTTGTGGTTGTACTGTGGTCTGGCACTCTGTGCGGGTGATTGGACTGTCAGGGATGATGTGCAAGGAAAGCCTCAACTCATCAAAAACACACTGGACTGTGAGGCTGTGGTACTTCATTAGAGCGTCCGTGGTTTGGGAGCTGAGGTTACCCTCAGGCTAACAGATGGATTGCAGGATCAGTGGCTCCTCAACATGCAAGAAAACAGTTGATGTCCCTTTTCTTCTCTAGCTGTTGAATATCCCCAATTTAAACAGTTGTGCTTATCTGGTTATTATGTCCACTCTGTCAGCAATCAGCCCTGTGGTGATTTAAGCCTTTACCTATGATGGCCATGACATCTGTTTATCTCACTTTGCCCCTTGCAGGAATGCACGACCAAAGGAAATGCTTAACATGTTTTCTTTTTATTTCATCCGAGAGGACAGATTACTTATTCACTGAAAGCTTTCAAGCCATTGCAAGGCTAAGGCAGGCACTTTAAGTTGCTGCTCCAGCTGTTCTCATTCTTGGCTCTGCCACGCACCATTTACTGCAAAGCTGGCAAAATGTACAGACGCACCCAATATTGCCAGGCTCAATTAAAAGGCCTTTTAATGACTGTACATTGAACACAGTAGGGGCCACATTCCATCTCCTTAAGTAAGTCGTTAGGAGTGTAGAATAAAGTAGTCACCAGTGTATTAAAAGCTCACTTCCCTTACTTCCTTCCCCAGTTCTTATGTAAGTGAGGTCTTATGACTTTTCCGGGCCATCTCTGTCTCTGCCTGTGTGACTAGAATGGTACTAATGCCTGACTCCTTGCTTATCACTGCACATTTTGGAGCGACTGGCTCCATTTATTTAGGCTACTCTATACTGTCCTGTTCTGTGTTTCCCGCAATCCAATCTCTAGCATGCCATTGTGGGCGGGATAGGACCTGTCTTTAGCATGTTAACAGCGTCTGAACAGATTCTCTGTGGGCTGTGTGGATTCTTCAAGTAGGCTAATGCTGCCTTGTGTGCTGCTGACACAGAACATTTTTTTCTTCCCTGCATACCTTCATCCTTCCATCCCTCTCTCCATCCCTTTCATCCCAGCCTGGCTCAGAGTTTGTGTTAGCAGGGCATACCACTGGTTCTCCCAGGACCCCTGGGAGAAATGTCAGTCAGCAGTCCAGTGCGAAGGCTTGTTTGGATATCAAACATCAAGCAACAACCTCCGTGGGGTTAATCTAAACATTGCAGTTTCCTGTCGTCTGCCCCATAGCCCAAAGAGAGCTAGAGGGAGAGAAGAAAAAAGGGACCCTGGAATATCCATCCTGTACATTCAGAAAGCATCGAGAGGAATGTGGCTGTACTGCTGTCAAATATGAGCTAACAGTAGACTTGTGGGTGGGAAAAGGTCTGAAGTATGAGCAAGTTAGCACATGTCAGGATACTACCATATTGCTCACAAATTTTCAGTTTTTCCAGATCCACAAGACACGTCTGGGGGCAGTTGCTGGGTCATAAGAGGGTAGTGAATGCAGGATTTCCCATGTATTGATTGATTTGTTGCAGGCCCACTACAAATAGATTTCCTGAGCTGATATATTATTGGTGCCTGTTGAGCTGCATGCAAAGTTTTCCACTAGTTGATTGTTTGTTGCTTGCTAAGCTTCACCATGAACATAAATATCCTGTGAACCTTTGGAAAACTCAGAGGAAATGGTGAACTCGTCCTCAAACTTGGGTCTTGAGGATTTTTCTGGTGTCATAACGTTTTACAGTGGGAGGTATTGTACAGTTTCCTTAAATGTGAAAATGCACTGCATGCCGAATGAATGCACACACACAAACAAACAGTCTCACAATATCATGTAATTCCAGGGAGCAGCCAGAGCATGGAATCGAGCTGAAATGTTCGAAAACATTCAGGAAGGAAAGCGATGTTATCCCGGCTGGGCAGGGCTGCCATGGCTTCCTCCGGGCCAACATGCTCCCTAGATAGCTGGTCAGGAAACAGCAGGCAGGATGAGACGCATCCCGACACCCTGACTGCCCTGGCTCTGCCAAATGTGACAGTTAAGGCTGGAGGTTTGACCAGAATATTCTCTCCTCCTCAGAGAGTTTTTTGGTTTTTTGGCCTTGGTTGTTAAAACATGTGACTGAGGGTACAAAAGAAGTATTGGGTATTTTGAGATTTCAAAACCAGCAAGACATGTTGGTGTTTGGGTTCCTGGTTTCGTTGGAAAGGATTTCCCTGTGGCAGAAACGAAACAAAAAGAACCTACCTTCCTTGCTAGTTTCTATTAATTCTTTAATTTCTTTTATCATTGTTGTGTAACCTGAAAGATTTTCTTTACCTTCCCAGAGGGATCGATTGATTTTCTCGATCGTCTTATACCCTCCCACATCCAGGCTTCAGATTGAATTGAATTTGTTACGTAGCTGTTATATATTGTTTTCTCTGTTGTGAAAAGTTGTCCTGATAGTACTTTTTTCACCTACCTAGTAGGCCTAGTCGTAGTGTCCACCCTTTGCACTGAACCTTCACAAGCTTTAGTGTTGCCAGTGTTTGATTTGTTTCTGTACTTGTACTGTTAGGGAAAGGCGATAGCATGTATGAAGGAATGAATTGATTGAACATACTGATGTGACTGAAATTGGGTCAGTTCTGCGTCATTATGATGGATTCGGTAAATGTTTAATTGTCCTATTTTTGAGTGCAGGGGGAGTCCAAGGGCTCTAAATGCCCCTTGAGAAATGGTATACCACTGAAATCACAAAGTGCAGTCCTAAGGGTAACAAGAACCCCTGTTGGGATTTGTAAGGGGTATGTGACCTGGCATAAATCCTAGACTTTTGCACCTGGACACGCTTTACTTTTTTATACTCTCCTATGCCTTTTTCTGCAGCAGAGGCATATGATGATGCTTTGTTTATAGCAGTACATCAGGCACTGCAATGCCAGTTTATTCAATTCGCTCAGTTTATGTTGCGCTTTGTCTTCAGTAAACCACCTTTTCCACTTGTCAAGCACTGAAAGTTATTGCAACATCTTTATGTTGAATTCTTGGCATTTCCAATTTTTTATGCACAACTTAAAAGGTAGATTAGAGCAGATAAACATGAACATGCGCTCTGATGCGTTTGCGATTTGGAGCCTGTTATTTAAAGGAATACATGTTATCATGTGTTCAGTTGCCAAAAGTATGATTTTGTACTGAATTACTGAAGTTTTAGGTGCATTGGCACTCAAAAACATTACAAATGTAACCTTGCCATAACTCACTGGCCTCTCCCCTTGTTCTCATTGCTTGAATTCCATCCTGTATTTCACGTTCCCTTTCCAACCCTGCTTTCTATTGTCTCACACCTCATTTTTACCAAATTTTCCTCTTTACTTTAGCCTCCTTCTTTCCCTCTTTTTCCCCTATTTATTTTTGTAGACCTACTTAAGGACCCATGACTTAAACCCTCAAAATAAATGTCAAACACATCTGTTTTTAATTTACATTTTTCATTCAAAACTGTTGTTTCTCCTTTCAGGTACTGATAATTTTGCTTTTATTGATTTATTCATTTTTGCAGCAATGTTCTGAGTCATGACAATTTTATTTTTATTTTGAACACAAAATTACAAATCTACCTGTGAGGGATTCATCTGTACTTGTTTGTCCTCAGGTGCCAATGATCCTGGTGGGGAATAAGTGCGACTTGGAGGATGAGCGCGTTGTGGGGAAGGAGCAGGGCCAGAACCTGGCCAGACAGTGGAACCACTGTGCCTTTTTAGAGTCCTCTGCTAAGTCAAAGATCAACGTCCTTGATGTGAGTATGTGCAGAAACAAACCAATGGCAACCCTACCTGCATCGTAAAAAACCAGTCCTCAGACATCAGCCTTAATACTACATTCATACAGTCTGTTACTGTTAAATAGTGACAGCTCCAATTATAAGAGTAACCTCATCAGCAGGGGTTTATTTTGTATTGACAAAATAGTATGGTTTACAAAAGACATGGATAGTAATGAGCTCAGCTGAATCAAGACCTGCTATTCAATGCTACACCCTTGTTAAACTTACCGTGTCTGAAAATGTTGACATCAATCCACTTAGTTATGAGGCAATAAGTGTTCGTATAAAGGTTCGATAGTGGGATATATAAAAGTGGAGACATGAGTTTACCAAGTTTATCATTACTAGTTTTATTCTCTTTGTGTCTGTTATGTCTCTCTCAGATCTTCTATGACCTGGTCAGACAGATAAATAGGAAAACGCCAGTGGAAAAGAAGAAGGCAAAAAAGAAATCCAACTGTGTCCTGCTTTAAAGACCCCCCTCCAGCCCCTGCAGCAGCTCTGAGCCAGGTGCGTGTGTCACCTAAAACACATAACATTACTCATAAATACTTGTGCAGCTGTCCTATTCATGAGGTCATGATGCATGGACAGGCTGTCAGGTTAATTAGTTTTATGTCATAGCCTTGTTCTTCCTGTGTCATCTTAGATGATGCTACCTTCATCAGTTGTAGTTAATCATTCATCAGTTTCTATTAAAGGTTTGTTCACCTGCAGTTTAGTCAAGCAGCTGTAATTTCAGGCTATAAAATGTCTTGAAGTCTTTTATAATATGAAAGATCATAATCGTTACTGTGCCTTCTTGAGCTCTCCAATAGGAATCTAAGCACCTAAGGAAGATTGGAGAAACCGTAGGAGATGCAATTTAGAGAGATAGCCCCCCCTCCAGGCAGCATGGGGCGGAACGGATGCCATAAATAGTGGAAATTTAGATTACAATAAAAGAAGTTCCTGTAATGGAAAGGAAGCTGATCTTAAACAACAGGGTCTGTTTATTCTAAATAAACTAAACTCATAGTCACATGTGACCTGGCCTGGTTACATTTAACTTGACCAAGTAAATGTTAAAAGGATTTTGTGTGTGTAGCTTTTCAAGTTCAGCTGACTGATGGCGAGGCATTGTAATTCTTCCGTAGTCATTTTCTGAAGAGAAGATATTCCATGTAATGACAGATCAGTCAGATGTCATGTTCACAGGTTGTGTGTGTGTGGGATTTGTCTTGTTACTTTCTATAAATTACTTCACTTGTCATTCTGTGACAACGAATAACATTTCTATGATACTGACGACTTACAGATTTAGTACGTGTTGTTCGGCAGCTCATATCTCTGAATCAGCTCTCACCATCGTGAATTATTTATTTATTTATTTATTTGAGCCTTCATTACTGTTGAATGAACGAGTCACTGCTCCATGGTGGTTGGATTTAAATAAGAATGCTAGGGAGATGTTCTTCAGACTGTTTCCCATAAAAATGAGAATCACTTCTTTTTTTTTTTTTTACTTTTGTCATAGTGTTTTTAACAGTTTTGCCGGATGCTGGTAAGGAGGAAGTCTGAAAACAGACAAGCTCAGTGAAAAAGGCTGCCACTTCCTGTCAGTTCCTCTTAACAGACACGATTGTCTATTGGATCTTTTTTTTTTATGATATTTACTGTATGCGATGAAATTATCATTTATGGCAGGTGTTTGATCACTGCTCGACGGTAGCCTGGATCTACTGTCCATGCAATCATTTTTTTATTTTGCTTTAACTGTAAGGACAATTACATTTCTTTTCCCTAAACAATTGCCTTAAATATAGTGTATGTTATTTTATCTGAAGGTGAGCAATGTGAACAAGATACTCTGTCATGGTATAAGTACTTTCATATTGGAATTCTATTATGTATCACAATACAGTAATTTTTCAGGAAAGTTGACTTGAGAAACCATTTCAAAATGTCAGTCTTTTAAGATTCAGTCCTTACTTAACAACACCTGTACTTACTGGTGATAACAGCAAATGCAGTTCAATACAACAGGTCGAAAAATTCTGGGGGCAGCAAAGCAAACTATTGTCCTTTTAATAAAGAAGTCAGACAGCAATTGACCTTCCATCTTTCTGTTGCAACACAGGTGACTTAATATGATGCTGCACATTGCATGAGTCTGCAAACAGCAGGGCACAGTGACAGGAATTGGTTACCTGGCTGAGGATTTGTATGTGTGCAGCCTGTTGCCTACAGCTGTTCATCTAACAGCTCACTGTGGCTGCTCCTTCCTCTTCAATTATCTCCTGCAATATTTCAGCCTTACTTACTGTTCAAATGTGCCTGAAATGCATATTGTCTGGTTTTGTAGACTTAAGTTTTGATGAACAATACTGAACATCACTGGTAAGTGATAATCTCACTGACAAACACATTGCATATCCTTAGACAACTTCAGAATAAAATTCAACTTGTGTTTGGTCAGTTAAATGCTTTTAATGTGAAGCTGCAGCAGTAGGAAATGTGCAGTTTGCATTAGCAGCAAATTAATGAAGCATTTCTTCTGGGAATGTTGCAGCAGACACCCCATTCGTAAAACTGCAAATATATAAATAATGCAATAACTTCATCAGCGGGCAAAACTGACTCTGACTTTTTTTTTCCTTTGCTAAATTATTAATTTAAATACCTGACAAGGTACCTTTTCAGATTGGTGCAAGATTCCTGTAATTACAAAATTAGCACAAAGAAGTTGTGCTTATTGATTTGCAGTTCTGCCAGTAATAACCTTCAACAGCCAAAAATAATAATGTTATAGCCACCTTGATATGAGCAGAGTAACAAATACATGTGTAATGTCATGTAGCCTAGTTCTAATTTTGAACTCCTAGCACTAATCTAGGTCAGAGTTCATGTATACCAAGAGCTCCTGATAAGTTTTAACCCCAATTAAACCATCTGGCTCGGATTTATGAAATCGAAGCATGTTTCCAGCCTGATGTGGAAAGATTGTTTTAGATGATGAATTTAGGTTCAGTTGGCTGAGGATATCTTGTGAGATCTTATAACATGCATCCACCCTCCCATGGAGGTTACTGGATTGGGCCTCAGTGTTTCCAGACACTGAAGGTAGTGAAGCCTAAAGGGCTCAGTACACTTGAATCTAACTAGGTGGAGTTTGGCCGTGGGAAGCAGCTGTAAACACCAATGTAACCAACATACAGATTTGGAGAGAAAAGTCTGCTGTCGTAGCTTCAGCCTGGCTGAATCACAGTGTGTTGCAGCTTAAATTTTTGGCTGCATTCTGTTTGGCCACCACTGCATCTGGTGAGCAAGACTAATGGGCAGTGAGGCGGCAGAATTGGTAGTGAGATTTAGACCTTCAGATGAAGGACTTCAGTATAAGCTATCATTTCTGTCGTTGAGCAAAATCGTCCTGTAGCTGACCCTTGTTTTTGAGTGGACATATAATTTCTTTTCATGGTTTAACACATTCCTTCAATAAGTTACGTATCACATTATCCTAATCAGATAAGGTGCAAATAGAAGGCCAACTGTATCCTCACATGAACCTCTTCTGCTGAATCTACTGTGTCGTTTCTAGAGAGTTCTAAAGAGTAGCCATTGCCTCTGTTTTTATCATTTTATTAATCCCTTAAAATCAGCGGTTCTGCATCCACATGGCATGCAGGACAGCTGCTATGAAAACAGAGGAGTGATAAATTCTATACTAGACTACGTGATTTTGTGCAGTTTGCTCTCATTAATTTTAGAGTAGAACGGAAAATAAAACCGCAAAATGACGAACCTAATTATGTGCAAGGATAAAGAGCATAAACAATTTCACTGTACTGAAAGTTAATACACAGGACAAAAAAAGATATGCAGATTTAATTAAACCTCTGCAGATGGAACATAAAGCGAGTTTTGGGTCAGTAGTAGGACCTTTTCCTGTTTAACAATTAAAAGGGATGCAGTTGAACAACCCACAGTTTACAAGTTGTTGTTTTGTTTTTTTTCTTTTCCTAATCATTGAGCAGTCTCTATTTAGGCCTTAGAATCTCTTTAGGGCTCCGTGCTGCCAAACCAATGAGGCACAGCAAGCTGCAAAGATTTTATATCTACCTGCTTCAGTTACTTTTAACTTGCAGTGCACGGGAGGGGTGTTAAAACTTTGATATTACCGATAACACTGGATTAGCGAAACAGACAGTACCATTGTGCCCAGCCCAGACATCAGGGTCGCTAAGCCACCCACCGCGTTCCTCGTCTGAATCCATCTGTGTTGGGCAGTTAGAAGTCCAGAGTATTTGAGAGCGGGGCCTCTGTCAGCAGGCCCTGGGGCGGTGTCTGTCCCCCCTGCCCCCATTCACACGCTGGCCAGTCCGGTGAACCAACACTAATGGGATTACAGCCCCACTGTTCCGCTGCTCACAGCACACCAGCTCTTACACTGCAGGAGAGGGAGAGGGGTTACAGTGCCAGCTTCGGACAGGGCAGAGGGAGAGAGGGTTAACGGGACATTTCTCTATGTGGCCATTTTCCAGTTTGCTGACCTCATAGACCTATGAACTGTCAGTCTCTGATTTTGCTGTATTCAGTGGGGACGGAAATAGGGGGATCCTGAAAGGATATTGTAATGATTCTCGAGGTCCTGAATATCACTATTTGCAGTTCTGTAATTTTTCTCCTACATTATGGGGTAACTTTAACAATGTACACTTGGTAGGACATGTTAAAGGCATTCAAATAGACAGGGTGTCTTTATAAAGATATACATTTTTGACTACGTATTGCAGAAAACTCACTGTAAAAACCTGGTTCCAGATTCTTTTGGGCAGATGCCGCAGCAGGTGGCCTTCTTTTCCCTCAGAGTTCAATTCTGCATAGCGTTGAGTGAGTCAGATGTAACCACATGTTGTTTTATCACCACAATTCTTGACTTTACCATTAGACTTTATAGACTTGGTAATTGAGCTATGGGTTGTACTTTGAACTTTCAAAGTTAAGCTGGATGTTACTCCAGCTGGGCATTTTGTGTGTTACTCTCGAAGAGACTTGATAATGGGCCTTTTTCACAGCAGACTTTTGAATTGTCACAGCAGCAAGCAGAGGTATATCAGCATGGCCCTGGATCTGGAAATACCTAAATGAAGAGCAGCCATCATCAGTCTTGTAAATGACTCCTGTACTTTTCCTATTAAGACAAGTCAAAATGTCTGCCATGTCTATTTGTTCACCCCTACTAAGCTCCACCTCCGCACCCTGAGATCAGTCAACTGTCCAGTCGGATGACCCATAAAAGACTCAAGGAGCTGGCTGGGCTTGTGCTTTTTGGATTATGCATGTGCTCACTTCTATTTCTATTTTGCCTGTGCTTGCCCTTGCCCTTAGTATGGCGAAAGCCTGAGGCCATTAGAGATTTGATCAGACCACACAGAATTTCCCACCAGTGGCTCTCAATGTGCAGCCACACAAAGCGCTCACATAATTGGGCAATTAATAAACTCTAACAAAACAAAATAGAAAGACACAAGTGGTAACAACATTTCTTCAGAGTATCATGCTTCCTAGCAAGCAAATAGTTTGCTAAAATGCTTTTAATGGCTACTGTGGGGGAGTATAGTTTGAACACTTGTTTTACTGCATAGTTGAAAATTTAATTGGTAAAAATACTGTACTTGTTCAATGTAGCACAGTATCTCTTGAATTTCAGTCTTTCATTACCTTGAACAACTGACTCAACAACTTAGTGTTTGGTGCCAAGTTGGATACTTGGCATCAAACATGCTTGACTCTCCCCAGTCGTAATTCTGACCTGGATTTTGATATGAATGCTGTTTTCAACTATTGCCCCTGTACACTCTTAAGTATCCCTGAAGGAGCCTCATGCCTTTTTAGAAAGGTTCGGAGGGATGAATCCCTGCACTGTGAACCACAGCAGCTGGTCAGAAGTTATGAGCAAGATAAAGCAGTGTTCACTCTGAGCCTGCTTATACTTCTGTTTGTCTTTAAAGTGTCTCTGGGGAAAAGGGATTAGTTGTAAGTGGACAGGGCTTCTTCATCCTTCTGGGCCCTGTCATTCACTGCTTGGCCTCAATTCCTGTTCTTAGACCTCGACGTAAGAGACAGTAGGTGATGTTCAGAAATGGGGAACTGGCATTCAAATTGAAAGAATGAACTATGTCATCTGTTTCTCAAAACCCTGGGTAGTGGAAAACATCCAGGAAGTGGTCTTAAAATTGCCCTCTACTTTGAATAGTGAGTTGAAAAAATTCTCACTAGAAAGTTAGACACAGAGCATGGTATAAAAATGCTAAGGGTAACGTTTGGGTAATGTTAAAGTATGATTTTTATATTCTGACTGCGTCACATTGTCATACATGCTGTCTAATGATTAAGACTATCCATATTTCATTGTATCCAACACTAACATGCTTCAAAATATTGAAACGGGCAAGAAGAGTTAAGTTGATATAATATATGCTATTCGGGATATTCATAAAAATCAGGAGGAGTAACCATTTTAAGCAATACTCCTCACTGGTGTTGACTGGCTGTGTCCATAAAAAGTTTACTGGCATGTTTATGCATTTAGAATCAGTTTTATCTGTCTTTTTCAGTGTGTGTGTGTGTGTGTGTGTGTTCATCATCTTTAAAAGCATAGTTAATACCATATTTAGTTTATCCTTTTTAATTGATATCATTTATATGAACAAGAATCATCACTCCTGGATATTTGATTGTTAACGTGCTAATACCGTCATGTCATGAACTTGCATTTTATGGGTAGTGAGTGTATTGACCTTCTATCTTATAATCGCATCATCATTCAGTTGGTGTGTAGCCACTTCCTCTACAGGTAACAGTCAGGAAACCTCTGGAGCCCTCTTAAATAATTTGGACGCTGACTCCAGGTCTTGACACTTTTACTCTGAGAGGATTTATTTATAACTACCCCAGGCCTCCATTTATCAAACTCCTAAGAATTACACTCCCTAAATCTCTAAAGTAACAGCCTTAGAGTAAAATAAAAGTTCTTGGCAGAGTGTGAGCAGCAAGTCACATTTATCAAGTGACTTCCTCCTACTTACACTGAAGTGTAAATGTAACTTAGACAATCACTTCTAAAGTGATCCCATGATTGATCAAAGATCTGTTCTATTGTATTTTTCTTTTTTCAAATCCTCACCAGTTTTTCGGTGTGTGGCTATTCTGCAAGAACATATTGAATTGTAATCTTTTTAATTTGTGATTTTAATTTAAAAAGATCATTTCATTTGTGTGAAATCTTTAAATCTCTGCAAATACTTAAACATGGGAAATTAACAACAATCTTACGTATTTACAATTTATAGTTAAGGACATAAGGGCATTGGCTGAAATGGAAACAAAATTTCTGCTGCTGCTGTTAAAAGTCATACATTAACCCAGATTTTTGTTCTCACCCCTATTTTTCCCTCTGGCCTATGTGAATGAGCAAACAGATGTAATGCCACTGTGCAGCCAAAAGAGGGCACAGTGAGCTAGTAGACGGTGTTGAGTCTGCATCTGAGCACTGCTCATGCATGAAATGAGGAATAAACCACTGTGCTGTGTTGCAGAAATGCTGTAATGAAGAACTGTTGCCCTGATTGGAACGTGCCAGCATTCCAACAGCCCTGACCCCCCCTCCCTCCATCAGCCATAAACGGTGAATCAGCTGACTGAACTGCTCCTATCAAAGAGAGGATGACCTACACGAGAGAGAGAGAGAGAGAGAGCGAGAGAGACAGAGACAGAGATGGAGAGAAAAAAGAGAGAGTGAGAAAGAGCGAGAGAAGACTCGGTCTCTCGCCTCCGAGGACCTTCCTCTGTGTCTCAGTTACAGTGTGAACCCTGAACGGACAGTCTCCATTTCTGCACCAACAAACAAAACACCACAAACTGATGATGATGATAAAATTTCAGCAAAGCCTCTGAAAGTATATATATAAAAAAAAAAAAAGCGTCCATGAGCCGCCTACACGGCCAGCGAGCAGCCCCTTATTTTCATTTTTTATTTTGACAGTTTAACAAAAAGAAAATAACAACATTAAAGAAGGAAAACAATGTTAGAACTTCAATTCAGTATTTTTCATCTTTTTCAATATCAATATTGTATTTGAAAGACATGGAAGTTGACCTCTTTAGTTGTATGATTATAAATATTCTTCTAAAACGAGCATGAAAAAAATGCATCAGTTATTAAGTGTAGATGTTTTCAAGTGAAATCAAGTGGAAAAGTGAGAAATTTTTTATAGCCATACACCTATTCTCCATGCCTGTCATGTCAGTGATGATAGCTCAAGGTCTATAATATGTATTATTATTTTTATTATATTTTTTTTCTTTGTTCGCCCTGTTGTTCATGGACTTCTCTTCTGCAAATATCTCTCTTTGATGTGACTTAATTTTATACTCAGTCACTGGGATTTCATAGCTCCCATAATATATTCTAATGCCATTTTTTTCATAATAATGCTTCAGAAAAAAATGGGCCTTTTATAGAAGAAATATGGGGAAATTAAGGATTGATTTCTATGTCTCTTGAAGCTGAAATATATTATACTAAACCAACTCTAATAATGCTTCTTGTGTTTTTCTGTCAATGATGTTCCAGCTTTTATGGACTATTAAAGTACATTTTAGTACATTTTCATTATATTGGTCAATGTATTTTTGTGAATTAAACTTTTATCCAAAGTGGATTTGACTTATTTCAGCAGAGTGAAATTAAAAGTTGATTTTTAAAGGGCCGAAAAATGCATATGAAACAAAAGTAATATTGCATGCGGACATTCTGTTTGCTGTAGTTGACTGGGTATTGATTAAATACAGTGAAACCAGTCTGTTAATAGGTCGGTGGATGGTATAAAGAGGTGACATGACTGTCATTGTATCACAAAATATGCACTTTACAACCACTTCACAACCGTTCTAAGTGTATGATGATCTGTATTTGATATGATGATTTGCTTTACTTTTAAAGACCACTAGGAGTCAGTGCATGAACAGAAATGTTTCAAATGTGCACAGAGATGCCGGAAAGTTTACTGTTTCAGAAGTAAATTACATAATGTGGTTCAAAGCGGCAAATGTTCAAAAAGAATATATTTCACATTGCATATTTCTCATGATAATTCTACTTGACACACAACATCATGGGTAATGGGAAGAGGAAAGGATGTTTTGTGGGCTGCGAACCCCACCCTGTTTGTGGTATCTTGTACACTGAGCCCCCGCAGCTTGGATTAATTCTAGTGTCACACCTGAAAGACAGGATTTTCTCTAATCCTCGCACCGACTTCCAGTGCAAAGGAAAGAGTGGGGATTTAAAAATCAGAATAGATAAATGTTAAAGAGCACATTCACTAAATGTCACATGATTTTTTTTTAATTTATTTTTTTTGGTTACATAAAAGCAGGAGTTAATAAACCAGAAGAAAATAGACTGTTGGTGCCACATAAACAATAATGACTAGTGATGGATTTGAGTTTATTTCAGCGTAAGGTGAATGTTTTTGATATACATGCTTTCTGTAAATGTTACATTACAGAATTCCTTTAAAAACTAAGCTTGTGTCATGCGAGTGTAATTACAGTTAGTTTTAAGGAAAGACTATGTTATTTGAGGAAAGGTCACATTCTTCCTCTTGCAAAGGAAAGGCGGTAAAACACACTCTCGTTCACTTCAGCTGTGCCCGTACCAGACCAGGTAAGGTCTGGTATGACCGGTAGCTCACAGTGGGTGAAGTATCGCTTTAAAAGTATGTTTCTCAAAAGCTCATTGATGGGAGCCATAAATGCCTGTTAAGGTTGCACAATATAGATAAAATCCTTTATCACAGCAAATGTTCTTCTATAATTTTATACTGCAACGTTAATACATATGATATATTGACCTGACCAATAAATCAGTCAGGTCAATACACTGGGTGATATTAGCTTGCTGCAGAACATGTAAGCTGATGAATGACACGAAACTAAAGTAGAGAAATGGCAGATGGAGATTGATTTTGAAAAAGTGTCACTGTTCTATAGTTTGTCAACCAAATAGTAGTTTATTTTACAATAGTAAAATGTCCCGCTCAGAAGATTTTTTGCGTTGTCAGGCTGCAATATGTTGCAGGGCTGCAAGTAACAGTTGTTTTCCTTGAGTAATCATTTGGTCTATAAAATGACAGAACATAGTGAGAAGTCACAATATTTCTGTCAAAGTGCCGTTTTATCCAACAAACAGTCTAAAACCAGTAGATATTAAATTCACAATCACATGGGATAAAGAAAAGCAGCAAGAGCCTTAGAATATACACGTGGAACCTGGTGAATGTTTGGGGCTTTTTGTCTATTATCCTAATAGTTGACAAATCATCTATCACTGTAGGTTTGCTGACAAATCAATTGAGAAACTGGTTACAGATTTGAATAAATTTCAGTGCTTTATTAAATCACTTTTAGAATATATGTATAATGGATATTAAAGGGATGGCGACCTCGGTATATGTGGCATGGCTAATTTGTATCATCTCCTCTTATATATCCTTCTCCTGTGTGTTATATTTTGTAAATGGTAAACCCCCGCACACAAGTGTCTGATTTGTCAGGAGTCAAAATAACCTGAAAGGCCACAAGCAGTACCACCTCCGCCTCTGGAGTTGAAAAGAATATGCTGCATCATCTAAGCTCCTTAATGTCTCCGAGGGCCGATGTGTCGAGGCAGAGGAGGACGCCTGATATCCAGCGGTTGAGGACGGTGGAGAAGGGATTAGAGCGTGTGACTCATTTCTTGTTCTTGTTTTTGACTCTTATCACCTACACCGCAGCCTTGATCGGGCCCTTAATCCCTTTAGTGGCTGAGGAGCGTAGTAATACCGGCGAAAACTTTTGCATTCATTATCCCGCCTGTGAATGCCCGCTGTCATCCTCCAGACTCCTCCGGTCTGAGGTTTCTTCAGATCGTCTAGGGTCCCCTCGGAAAAAGTGGGAAGAGAGATGAGGCACCAGGTGGGCTCGAGTCAGATCAAAGCGCTGGCTTCAGAACGTGATCACTAGTGTGCAGCTTGGAGAACTTGGATCACACACGCTTTACATTTGACTCTCAGTAGGTTACACAATAAGGCCAAAAGTATATGGACATGTTGGTGCCTAGAGTGTATTCTTAAATCTAAGACTATTTTAAAAAATCTTTATAACTGTTTGAGAACTTTAAGTAAGACACTCTCAGAGATTGCAAACAGTAAACTGGGAGGGATGAGACTCCAAACAACAGCGAGCTTTCATCCACTCAATGTCCCTGAACCCATTATATAGGTTACATGTTTCTTTAGTAATGTCATCCCTCCATCTCCTATCCCCTCTTACACACACACACACACACACACACACACCCTTTCCCTCCTTCCTCTCATCAGATCAATTAACAGATTAGTGGTTGTGTGGAATAGGTTGAAGGCCTGGGCAGAGGATATCGTCTGTGTCTAATGCATTTTCGGGAGAGGGCGTGAACATGAGCTTCACTGTCAGGGGAACATTGACAGTCCAGAGTGCGAGGTCACATTCGCCCTCCAAGGATTCATCCTCTGCCATTTCCTGTCTGCAATTTATTTTCTAGCTGAGATCTTAGTTACACTGTGTACATGTCCCGCAAGAGTGCTCCTGCATTAGACTGTACAAAATGTTTCATAAATTGACATTATTCTCTGCCCTCTCCTTGTGTGTCTGACTGTGTGTACAATGCTAAAATATTACTTTCTGTTCTTCAAAGAACGTGCAATACACACTTTCATAATTTACCCAAATTAATGAGGATTCAAAAAGGAACTTTCTGTACAACGTGGTAATTTGATGGTGTCTTAGGAAAACATTACATTTTTTAAATCAATTGCACTTTATGACCCATATCTTATGTCTTATAATGCTATGGTAACGTTTGTTTTCCCATCCGCACATAATTTTTCTATTTACTGGGATAGGCCGCCTGCCCGCGATTGTGATGGCACAGTTTTGTAATTAAAATGAAGGGCTTTCGCTCTCATTAGCATCAGCCCTTAATTGAAAGTGGATGATGTTTTTCCCTCTGGTATTTCTTTTATGTTTGCAAGGAAAAGGAGTCATTTGCTCACAGCAGAATCCACCTGTATTTACACAGAACAGTCTGTGTCTTTGTTTACACACACACACACACACACACACACACACTGCATATATAAATATATATATAATATATAAGGCTGCACAGCTCTGTGGCTTTACTGATTAGACAAATGTCCGGCTCTTTAATTCTGACATACTTTCAGTCCAGAGCAGAAAACTGATGTTACTCCAGTTTATTATTCGTATCATTTCAAGTTTTTGAAACTTTTACACTAAGCTGTTAGAGCAATACCATATTATTATTCTTACTACTGTTTTTATCAGTACTTATAGCAATGTTATTGTACTGTACTTTTTCATCTGTTCAGTAACTTTTCTGCCTTAAGTAAGGGCTTCATGAATGGTTCCACAAATACTCAAGATTTTGGGAAACCGGCTCATTTTCTTTCTTGCTGAGTGTTAGATGAGAAGATGAATGCCGCTCTCATACCTGTAAAGTAGGCCACTGCCAAGCGCTAATTATCTTACCGTAGTACAAAGACTGGAAACAGTTAGCCTGGTTCTGCCCAAAGACAACAAAATCCACCAACCAGCACCTCTCATTAATTTAGCAGATAATACCTTTTTTCGCAGTTTTATATACGTCAGACCTTATACCTGTTTTTCTTTTAATCCATACAAAAACCGACATGTGCTTTTATGGGGGCTTACATGCAGAACTATCTCTTGGCAAAACACAGCAATGTAACATGACATTTTTACCCTTTGATTTTTGTGCAGATTGAACAAAACAGTTATCGCAGGCTGTAACATAATAATTAGTGAGCTTTAGGCAGATTGTTACCTTTGGACAGAGCCAGCCTGGAAGTTTTCCCTTGTACGCAGTCTTTATGCTAAGTTAAGATAACCAGCTGCTGCAATAGCTTTATATATATTGTACAGACACAACAGTGGTGTCAATCTTTTTATCTAACTTTTGGCAATAATGCAAATAAGCTTTGCTACCAAATTAGGGCAAGATGTGTTGTATTGTTTATGAATTTGACTTTAATTTGAAAAACTAACAAGTACATTATTTATTCTTTCGGATGATACCAAGACTTGCTTTAGGGTTAGAGGTCAAACAGTCCACTGGCGGGGTCCTCATGAAAAATCACAGAGCTAAACAGAAAAAGCAAGTGTGATGCCAGAGGAGGATAAACAGCAGCCACACGCTGGCAACCCCAAAGTCGCTCTTATTTTCAGTCAGTTTCTAACTGATCTATATTGCTGTATTAACCATTAAAAAATGTTATTAGTTAAAAATCAGTTACAGTGTCCCCAATAAAACGTGATGGCTGGTCTTTGGATATACAGTATGAAACATCACAAAGTATTTCACTTCTCTTTGTCCCGTAAAGGAAGCTTTATTCAAAATGGCTTCCTGATTCATGGCTTGTACAGTTTGTGATGACAAGAGAACAGTGAAAAATCAATGGTAATGTGCTTAAGAACCAAAGTGGCCGCCGCTCTTCAGGGACCTTCCTGTGTCTGTTGGCTTGAGTTGCAGTCAAGTCTATTCGGTGATAAATCATCACACCTTGAAGCCTTCGTGAGGTGGTTTCATTGTGCCCATCGGTAAAATGCAGCCAGAGAAAATCCACCCTAAGCAGATTGTATGTTTGATTTTTAGATTTCTCCTGAAACTGCTGATAATCAGGAGAAAAATTCTGCTATTTAGAACATTAACAGTGAAAATCAACCTGGATTTTGGCCTGGTTTGTAAAGCAGTATCTTCTTTCAAAATACATCATTCAGTGCAGCCTAGGATTTATATTAAGAGAATACAAATGAAAAAGGTTTTCCACAGGTAGAAGTATAATAAAGTGCAATAAAACCTCTAAGCCAGTTGTGTTTTGGATGAAGACTTTGACTTTGTCTTGCAAGTCTTAATCATACCATCAAAGTTTTACCACTATTTCTTCCTTGGATCTAAACAAATAGACCATAACAAGGTCAGACAGCATTTCTGACTGTTTATTATGTTTATTTTGAGAAAAAAAGGGATATTACTCACAAATACTCATAATTTTGGATGTAACAAAATATGACAGTACAACACTACACAGGAAAAAGTTGAGCGTAATAGGTTGTGGTCATGACTGCACACTCAACCCATAACAAGACTAAAAGGGTCTATAACCACCCTAGAGGTTCTCTGAGGCTGTAACTAGGAACAGCTGTGCTTTGAGCCAGTGCTAATGTCTGCATGCTAACATGCTCACAGTGACAATGACAACATGCTGAGGTTTAGCAGGTGTAATGTTTATGTTTATGCTCACCATCTTATTTTAGTGTGTTAGCATACTAACATCTGCTAATTACCATAAAGTTCAGCTGAAGTGGATAGGAAGTTAATGCAGTTAATCCTGAAGGGGTGAAAATCTGTACCAATTTTAATGGCAATCCACCTGATAAGTGTCAAGATATTTCACTCAAAACCACAAAATGCGAGGTGGCGGCACTAGAGGACAAGTCAGAGCATCACCACAGTCATTAGGATTCATCCTGTCCGGACCTTGAACATCTGTAAAAATCTGGCCTTTATCCATTTGTTAGATGCTAAATTCTGACCAACTGGAGGTGAAAAGATGAAAAGTCAGGAGGTCACAGAGTCGTAAGGATTTATCTTCTCATCCACAGGAATGTGTGTACAAACATTTAAGGCAAGTCGTGCAGTAGTTGTCGGGAATCAAGGCAGTGGAGCGACCGACCAACTAGAACAGCCTACTATTAATCGGGTATTGAAGCCAGTACCTGATTTCATTATTGATTCATTGGTAGTTGAACTTTTGTAACCCAATCCTCTGCCTTTGTTTCCACTGGGATCTTTTTTAATTTCTCATCTTCCTCCCGCTTCTGTAATATCCTGACTTCTATTGTAATTTTTTTGTATTTGCAGGACGCTGTTTGGAGCATCCTTTTATTTTGTAATGCAAGTCATATCTTTATTATTATTTTCTTTATTTTGCCGAGCAAACAAGGGACTGGTGTTTTTTCAATCCAGCAGCTAAGCACACCTCCCCCTAACTCATCCTCTGAAAATGTCAATAGCTCATTAGAGGAGGAGGCTCCCCTTTCTTCTTGTTTCTCGCTTTGCCACAGGCTTTGTCATCATTACCTCATTCTCCCTCCTGGTCACCAGCTCCCCACATGTCTGCATCACAAAAGTGTGCGCTCGTGTGTGTAGTTGTATCTGCGTGTTCGTGTCTATGTGCCTGGTCATTAGAGAGGAGGTGAAGGTGTTAGTGGTGTGTCAATATCAATTCTCTCCAAGGCTCGTCTCTGCTGCTCCGCTTCTTTGCTAATCTAACCTTGTCCTCGCCCCCTGTGATACAGTAGCAGGTCATAGGTCTGCATAGTTATTCATGTTGGTGCTGCTGAAGTGACTTAATGTACTGTATATCCTTTTTCACTACATCCGATCGGGGGATTAATGAGCAGTGTGTTTTGTTTTGTTTTTTTCTTTCTTTTTAAATTGTTTTACATAAATTTATGTATCTTTATTAGTCACTGGCATGAATTTTGTTCAGAGCTGTTCAATGATGGTTTTAATTATTCATTTACTTACTTGAACTTGGGCGAGAGTAGCAATTACTTCACAGCTAATATCCCCTTTCTAAATCCTGGAAGATACAAATTATTTACACACGCGCAGATCTTTGAAATTTTTCTGGGAAAAAAAATCTATGTTATAGGAATTCAGGCTTATAAGCACACACACACACACTCCCATATTTGAGGAAAAAAAACATATTAAATACATATTTGTAATTTAGATGTACTTTGTAAAGAAAAGATTGTAATAAGGTGGGTAGAAAAAGTGGTAGCAGTGTTATGGAAAAACGTAAGTCACCATCAAAAGAATCCTATAAAGACCAAAAACTACGCAAGCTCACTTACTGATCTTTCTGTTTCTGGTTTTCCCATGAATAGTCTTCATGTGTTCGGTCTTCCAGAACACATGTACCCAGCTGGCCGCATATGTGTTGTTTGACCCCTGAGATGATTCTCAAGGACCAAAACACAGTCTTCATAAAGCAGCTGCCATTTGCTCACACAGAAACCGAACGCGGAGTCTGCCTGTTTGTATAGATTTTACATACTTGCCACCTTTTAGTCATGAATGTAGTGTAACAGGGAGAACTCAGTCATTAAGCCCCTCTAAAAACTGAAGTGACACATGCTACAACGACAGCTGAGCAAATACGTAAGCGGGAGAGTAGGTAGAACGGACTGGGTTCATTGAATCTCTGAGCCATTATCTACCTTGAACTGGAGTCAGGGCTGCAGAGCACATTACCATTGGTTTAACACCGCAGCAAAGGAGCAGAGGGGAGGTCATATTATCACATTGCCTTATATTATAGAGATACAGAGGCATTTTTCCTCATGAATGAAACCAAATTAAGGGCATGCACACACACACACACACACACACACACACACACACACACACACACACACCTAGACACTAGAAAATAGAGATCTTGTCTGGTGATGAAACCCCTTCCTTCTCCTCTCGGCAGCTCATGGAGTAGAGGTTCGCCCTCCTGATTTTGATGGCCACTTTCTGCCTGCAGTCACGTTTGTGGGCTGATGTTGGGGGGGGGGGGGGTTGAGGGGGCAGGGACAATGGAAAAACAAGGGTGGGGGTTGGTGGGGACCAGTTTTTCCGCCGCTGTGGAAATGAGGCTTGGAGCATGAAATCAGAGCCACTGGAGATGGCTGCTCTCTCATCGAATCCCGCTCCTCTCTTCTGCTGACTTGGGGGTTTTTGGATGTAATGAATATCTTGCCTGGGATTGTGGAGCCTTCCCTGGGCTGCTCTGTATTCAGCCGCAGCTCAACACAAGGTAGACTCCATGGCTCTATGGATGGATGGTTGGATCTTCTTTTTTTTTTTTTTCTGTTCTCTTGCTCTACTACATGATGAAATTCACTGCTTGTGTGAAGGAGGTTTTATCGTGCCCTGGTTGGGTTTCGTAATCTGCTCTCGGTGCACCGTGGAGATAGATCGGCCCCCAGAAAATCATTCCGAGTTATAATTGCTCACACATCCAGCCCTCACCTGGGGTTTACCGTTTAGTTACACTGTGCCTTCGGTGAAATGAGAAGAAAAACATCAGCGAATGTGAAATGCAGTAGAAAAAAAAAAATCAATTTACATTATGAGAGGTTTGCCCTTCAGGGTGTAAAGGTTGCTTTCAAAATTGAATTTTTTTTTTTGAAAATACTCCACAATGAGAAGCTTTCTTTTATCACTAACAATCATACATTCATTCTGAGCATTTCAGACAATGCCGCAGAAAGCCCGGGAGGATTTAATAGTACGTTATTTTATGTACTTACAGATGACGTGAAAAAAAGAAAACCTCCACAGCAGCACATAGCAAAAAATGGAAGCTGCTCCTGGATGCTACTGTATCAGAGGTTATAGTATCTAACATTAGCAGCCTACTCTTTGCTAGATTTGGAGAAACTGACTCTCCAGCAACTCCAGGAGTTTTGTTTATCAAATAGTCCTTTTCCTAAAAGCCTCCTCTCCTTCTCTCCTAAAAGTGAAAACATCCATTTGGAAAATGCAAAACATAAAGCATAACAAAAAACAACCTTACTTAGGACTTGAAAATTGAAGCTAAGCAGCTCTTTATTCAGCTGGTGAGGATGCTGATATCTTGCCTGGGACCTGTTAGCTTTAGCCTCAGTCATGTTCCACATGTTCCGCAAGGGGCAATTAGAGAAAAGTGAGTTTTAAATAAAGGTCAATGTAGACAATTCATTAACACACATAAAAAATCTAAAAAATCAAAAAAAAAATCTCAAAAATTACAAATGGGATTAAGCAGGTATCATAAAATCAATGTGCATATTTAGGACCTTTTACAGAGTTCCCAAAGTAAAAAGTGAGTCAGTGACAGTGTCTTCAACCAGTCAGTGGAATTAATCTTAGCTTAATTTGCTAGCCGCTCATAAAATTGGCTAGTGACAGCTGTCGTTTCAGCTGACAAAAAGGATGGTTACTGGCAGGAAGTGAAGAGCCTGCTTGTTTCAAAAATGACTAAGAATTTCAAGGGGTAAAATTTCCATTATTACTGCTGCAAACTGCGCGAGAGAGCAAAGCTCGACAGTGGTTGCAAATGTTGCTATGGTTGGACATGTCAGAATGATCCACTACCATTTCCTCCTGTCTCTCTGCGAAATTAGGTGTAAAAATGTTTGTCTCCATAGTTAAAAAACAAACAAACAAAAAAACCTCAGAAAAAAAAAAAATTTTGTACAGTAAGGAAACATAGAGGCAGGTGGGAAAGGAGAAGGTGCAAAGTGAGGAACATCTTACTTCTTCTAAACAAAATCAGTGTAATATGGTGGAAAGCAACGGAAATTCAGAACAAATTAAACTGACAATAAAACAAAGATGATATTTTTTAATGTTTCTGTTTTTCTCATAATCAGACTGGGGAAAACCAATGATATGAAACCCATTGCTGGACTCTGCTGTGGCGGGAGTAAGAGGAGGCTTCAGCCAACTGGCTTCTCCTCACAAAGCTCTTCCTCACCACCACTCCTCCGCACACACACATGCGCACGGACGCGCGCACACACTTACACACACGGTGACACGAATGGCGTCTACTCGTCCCCATGTGGTTTTCTACTACACAGCCAGAGATGTGAGACAGCCGACTGAACTGAGCTGAGCTGCTTATTGGAGCATGATTACACACCAAAGGACCCACAGCTAAATATCACCCAGATGAACAGCCATTTTGCTACAACAATAGCTAATTGCGCGCAGTGCCCTGCTTCTCAAAAGGCTCTGCTGAGGCCTAGTTAAGTGCTGCAGGTTGATACTTCTTTCATAAAGGACTCTTACGAGCTGAGTATCCACAGCTGCTGTCTGTGTTAAGTCGCCCGAGTGGCTCTAATATCCAGAAGTGTAACAAAGACTCAGACGAAATGCTGCTGAATCGTCAACAAATGCAATGATTTTAATAGATCATCCGGCAGATTCAGATCCCAAGGATACACAATGTTACACGAGTTACACATCGCACAGCTCGCACAAGTGAATAACCCTGCTTCATTGCCATAAGGACAGTTGAAAGCCCACCTTGAGTCAATCCTGTCTCCTAAAAATCATTTTTCTATAGGACTAAACTGCAACAGCAAATATGTTTTTACAAAACATTTTTCTTTAGAGAGACTGTAGATATATGAATTCAGCAGCAAAATGAATACCCCCCCCAGTCGCTCTGGATAGGAGCAGGGGAGAGTGTGGATGTGAACGCCGGTCTCCGGTGTGACAGATGTGCAGTTTGTACACCCGTCATCAGCCTCAACCACCTCCTGGCTACTCGGCCGCGCCGAGTAAATGTAGCACCTCATTGACTCAGAAACAAAAAATTGCCTCTGAGCATGATCCAGAAAGCAAAGACGTTTCCTACGAATCATACCTGCTGTTAAATTCTGGATACATCCAAATGGCAATGTTGGTCGGTTGGTCAGTCCACTACATTGGTTCAGACTGAAATATCCCAACAGCTATGGGAGGGATTTCCGTTAATTTTTGTACAGATATTTCGTAGAAGAAGGAGGATAAATCCTGCCAACTTTGATCATTGTATGACTTTTCTTCTCGCGCTCCATGTCCTTGAAATCTTTATCTCCAAAACTAATAACACATTTCTACCAGCCTCAGCTGTCTTCTGTATTTCTTGCTAATTGCTAATTATCTTTTTTTTTAAGAAAAACCTTTTGATGTTGAGCATGGTAAACATCAGCATGTTAGGATGCTGATGTTAGCATTTAGCCCAGGGCAGCACTGTGTCTAGCAGTGGCTGTGGATCTTAGTCATGTTTAATGTGTGTTCGAATGATTTTATTTAACCTCTCTCGGTCACAGGACACAGTTTTCACAATAGTAAGTAGGATCTCATGCAGAAATTAAAAAATGTTACATTTAAGTTATATCATATTTATTTCTGCTGGTTTATTAACCTGTTATTCATTTATTGAAGAACACTGAGCAGCAATTATAACCTATGTTTATTTGAAACTCTTGTCCTAATTGTTTTTTTGTTTTTTTTATTGAGAGAATAGGGGAATCTGTCCGTCTACACAAGGTTTTATGGAAGTATGCTGAACATTTCTCCATAGCTCCGTCCTGAGTAAGTGACCAGGAAGCAGTTTCACCTAATCGCTGAGCATATAAGGAGCCTGTTATTGTAGCCATTAAATTATAGTACTGGTAAATTTTATTAAGTTGACATAATTTGCCTAGAATACCTTGAATTTTTTTGGGGGGGTGGTATATAATTTCTTGAGAGCATGACAATGGTGAGATCTGATTTGAGCCTTTTCAAAACAAATGCGACCTGGAAAGCTCAACATCTGGCAAAGTAATCACTGATCTGTGTTGCTTGAGTCCATCAACAAAAACTCAGTCCCCTGCAAACATGTTATTGAAAAGATATTTCTTGCTGCAAACTATGCAAACTCTGCTGTAAGTAGAATTTAAACCAAAACAGCATGTAAATAGTTTTTTTGTTCTTGGTCTAATGTATCAGGGATACTGCTTCCACCCAGGACGACCATAAAAGCTGGACAACACTAAATGGCAACCTGAGGAATTGAACCTTTTCGAATACAACAACACCACAAATGCTGGTCTCACCACAGAATACAATCAAATCCTCTCTGATGCAACAAACATTCACCATGAGAAACTTCACAGTTGAAGTACTTGTTGCAACACCATTGCAGCGGATTGCATAACACTGGAGTGGCTGTTATTGTATCCTGCTGTCCCACTGTAGCTCTTAGTTACCAGTGGGAGTCCAGCTTTGATATCGGAGCCCGGCATGTCGTCTAAATGTTCGGACACATCCCTTCAAGGTGCTGCAAATCTGCTTCTGAGGAGTCAACCTGCCAACATCAGGCCCCCTCTCTGAGTGTGTAATAACTCCAGGGATCCCTGCTGTTTACTGTGTGCATGTGTGTGTGTGTGAGAGAGAGAGAGAGGGGGACAGACTGAGAGGCAGTGAGGTGCCAAGCGCCACTGGAAAAATACAGCTTTGTGGAGGTACACGTGTGTGTGTGTGTGTGTGTGTGTGTGTGTATTGCTGTACAAAGGCATAGACGCTTGCAGTGTGCAGTCAGGCATACTGATGAGTGTGGTGTGTGTGTGTGTATGCATGTGTGTTTTAGGTGTGACATGTAGAAACTGCTGAACCTACTAATTATAACATATTCAGACTCTGGAGATAGATAGATAGATAGATAGATAGATAGATAGATAGATAGATAGATAGATAGATAGATAGATAGATAGATAAATAGATAGATAGACAGACAGACAGACAGACAGACAGACAGATAGATGTGGGTTCGGGTGGGCTCGCTGCTCCTCCTGTGAAGGTCGATAGTGGTTGGTTTGAGCCTCTAGGGCTTCCTGTCAGTCTGTCCACTCCTATCACATCTTTATCTTAATAAGGATGAGATATGGGCCCTGTGCAGGCTGAGTTGCTCTGGTGCTTTCATTCCTTCTGGCAGCCAGACACTGACTCACCCACATGCATACACACCTGAACACACATACAGAAGCAGTCATATGTGGCATTGTCAGTGCAGTGGCCTCTTACATCGATGCTCTCGGCCAGATGTTTTGTTGTGATACTGTGTTTTTTAAACGCTTTAAGTTTCTGAGCAGAGATTTTTTTTTTTTTTTTTTTAACCTTGGGGAGGTACATAATCTGAATACAAGGTCCACTTACTCAACTATTCCTGGAACTTTTCGCTGTATCCCATGGCCTTATTCAGCATTGCTCAAGCACTTGCTGTTTTTAGAATATCTACCACAGAGGTTTAATGGGAGTTATACAGACAATAAGTACATTTTCACGTACATTGAAATCCTAATTTTGCGTCTTATCCAGGTTTTGATCATGTTTGAGATATGACCTTTAAATTGAACACAGATAAACCTGGTTAATCATATCCCTGTGATTTTATTAGTATCCAGGTTTCTCATTGTCTGCGTTAGTGCAGGTTTATCCTAAAGTTTGGCTCGTCCAGAAAATCAGAATTGTCATTTCTGTAATGACTGAGCCACAACAAAAAACCCCAAAACAACAAAAACATTTCTTTGACTAACTACATACATGCATTCATGAGATGTTTTGGATGCTATAGCATTCCAGTTTTTATTGATGTACAACAACTAACAAAAAAATTAAAAACTGACCTTACGATTGAGCTTTCTCCATTAAAAATTGCCATCCAAGGGGCATCTTAAAAACTGGATCATTACAGGGATACTAGCTTTTAGGTCCACACTACCTCAGTGTCTATTCTTTAGAACCGTTTTTCTAAATACCCTATAGCATCATAGTTGAACATGCTCATTTGTGACTTTTATCTTGTCTTTTTTTGGGTGACCTTTATGACTTTAAACACTTTCATGACAAAACAAATAGCATCTCAGTCCGTGCGACCGTCAGCGCTTATTTCCTGAAGCTGACAGCAAGATTTGCTTAATAAAATAAAATCACGAGACAAACACTGCTGCCTGTTAGTGATTGTTAGCGGGACTTTGCTCACAGCACGGACATACAGGGTGAATTTAAGGGGACGCAGTCATTTTCCGCTCCGGACATTTCAGCTGTAAAGAAGGCTCATTTGGACATCGGAGCACGGAGCAGCTCTAGCTCTGCTGAGGGAAATGTTTGATGAGAGTGGGTTGTTCATGTTCACAAATGAAAATTGGCTACAATGGTCATGAAAGAAGAATCATGATTTCTGTCCTGGACGGACATTTATCTATTTTGGCTTTAGTGACCCAGATTAGTGTATGAATGCTCCTTTTCCTTTGAGTGTGTTCATGTGTGTCTCTGCTGAAGATACATTGATGTTTAAAACTGTGTAATCTGGCTTAATCATCACAGCGTAGTAAAACACCTTCAGGACCATCGCCGCCATCACTAGTTTTAAACTCACTGCTTGAAAGAAAACAGCCTTTACCTGAATTACCGCTTTCATTTGGCATTTGCCTCGTTAAAGACTAATATATGTGAACTTGAAAGAAGTTTGGATGAAAAACAAAGAACTCCACCGTCCCCCTCGTCATTTCCTCTTGAGCCTAAGGGCTTTGAGTTTATGGCCTGAGTTCCTGCTTTGTAAATAAACACCAAACAGCCGCTGCTCTGCTTTTACTTCACCAAAGGGAATATTACAGCATGCGTGTTCAGTGAATTTGAATCTGCGCTTGTACATCTGCAGGCAAATGAGTCTGAGACTTTTGTGGTCCTAATTAATAATTTAGAGGATGTATGTGTCTACTAGTGTGTTTGTAGACATGTTAGGATTTTGGGTTTGCTTTGTGTGGGTGGATTTCTTGCAAAATAATGGTTGTAATTTCAAAGAAAGGCCCCAAAACCTTCAGTATATCATTTTTAAAAAAAAGACTAGTCATGTTTGACACATCCTGTCCCTCTTTTTCAAAATAAGATATGTAAATAGCGACAATTACATCTGTCAATGCACCATTGTTATTAACATAAATGCACTTGCTAAGAAATTGTTTCTAGACTGAGATTGACAAAATAACCCAATGTTTTTGCAAGAGTATCTGCACAACAGGGACCACTCTGGGTAAGGAACAATGTGTGTGTCTTTCATTCATTTTACAGCGATACAGCCCAGCTGCAGCTGTGAGGAAGAAGACAGGCACCATTTAATTCAGACAGAGAGGCTGGTGGAGCTAGTGGTGGTGGGGGTGGGGGGCATTGGGTTATTTACACCATGTCACATGTCCTCTCTGCACCTTGCGCTGCCATCGCCCCTCTCTCTCCTCCAGTGTTGATGAAGACATGATGAGCACTGAGAGTGCCCAATCTGCCACAGCATTCAAACATAATACACAAATGGTATCAGACAGCTTCATCAATGATGAATTGGGTATTTAAAAAAACACAGCGAGGCATGAGGACGGATGACAAACAGAGGCACCATCAATCACGGAGTAGGACGCCACTGTTTTTAGCACTTAGGTGTCGTATTAAGTGGCTGTTAGATAATAAGAGATTGATGGTGGCAACACTCAGATCTTTTACTCCAGGAAAAATAAGATACTACAATGTAAAATGTTCTCCATTACAATAAAAGTCATGCATTCAAAATTTTACCCATTAGTATTAATATCGTTCTTAAAGTAAAGTAAAGTTAAATACAGCACTTGAGCAAATACACACTTTTTTGCCATTTGTGAAGGTAGAGAAAGGAATAGACTCTTTAAGAAGCAACTATGTCACTAACATGTGAAAATAGAACATGAATATGAAAGCACCCCAGCGTTGACTCTGGGAACAGCTGGAGATACGATCTGAGTCGGTGAGAGTCTGACTTGGGCGAATCTGTGATGCTCTGTCTGCTGAAAACATGCTCAACTGTGTTTTCCTGTGGCCCCGAGGAGCAACTGGTTAATAAAACCAGTTGGACAGTCTGTAACACAACGAGCCCCCTGTCTCCACTCACGCACACACACACACACACACACACACACACACACACACACACACACACACACAAAGGCAGACACACACAAACACACACAAACACACACAGACACGCATACATACACACACAAACACACACACATACAGATACACATACAGACACAAAGACACACACACCCACACACACATTCTCGCACATATACACACACATACACACGTATACACACATGCATGCAAACACACACACACACACATGCACACACACACACACACATATACTGACCAGCATGGGCATGCAGTGGGGAGACAGATACACACACACAAACTCGTTCCACTATCCCTGTGGAGACATTCATTGACCTAGTGCATTCCCTAGCCCCTCACTCTAACCCTAACAGTCCCAAATAATTGGCCGACACTCACCCTCACCTGGACCCGAACTAAAACCTAAACCTGATTCTTAAGACTCTAGAAGCAGCCTCCACCCGTGGGACCCTCAACAAAACTGCTTAAAGTGACGCACAGGGAAAAGGCTAAGTGCCTGCAGCCATGCTAAAGCAGCTTTATGAGGATGTACTCAGGCCCAGTGGTGCTTGGAGCTAAATGCTGCATGCTAACATGCTTACAATGGCAATGCAAAAATGCTGATTTTCAGCATATTCATCATCTTAGTTTAGCAGGTTAGCATACAAACATTAGCAGATTAACACTAAAAACAAAGAACAGCTGAGGCTGATAGAAATGTCAGTAATTCTTGATTTTTTTCCAGGCCCCATATTTTCAGACTAATTTCCTGAAAATGTTCCTCATAATTTCCTAAAAAATAAGCAGGTATCTGGCTTCAAATTCCTGGGATATTTCAAGGAAAGGTTGGTACTAATTATAAGGGTAATGGAGAAAGTGTTAGTTGCTACATTAAATGTTTATAAGAATAATGAAGAATTATGTAGAAATAGTTCAAAAACTAATATCAATATCCAGCAGTTTCCTAGACAGACAAACAAAAATCCTCATTTTGTGATTAGAAATTTTTCACAAAGATTCTCTTTATTTTACAGGTCTTGTCTATGGAAATTAGGTAGAATTATGTTCAGGGTATAATAGCTTAATCTGCAAAATGAGAAGTGAATGGGTCCCCTAAGTTATTTCAGTTAGAGTATAAATTTTGCATTGGGATTTCATTCATTTGTGGAATTCATCACTGAGCTTGTCGCCATGTGGCTCCGTGCTGGTGGCAGCTACACACACTCAACGCCTCACATTTCACCGCTTATTTAGTTAAATTCAGCTACGAGCAGGAACATGGATTTCCTTACTCACTTTCTTATATTAAGAGGACAACAGAAGCCTACAGACCAAAAAAAAAAAGAAAAAGTGTGTATTTGTGTGTGTGTGTGTGTGTGTGTGTGTGTGTGTGTGTGTGTGTGTGTGTGTGGGGGGGGGGGGGGGTTTGATGCAGATTTATATACCAACTGGCAACACCGGGGGACTGTATGAATGAGTAATACTCTCCCATACTGAATTCCACTGTGGTGCCTTTGAGCAAGTCACACAACAGTAGAGTCCTCATCGGCAGCTCCCATTGGTGAATATTTGTAGCTGACCTTAATTTTTTTCTGTGGTTTCATTTGATTTCTGTGTCATTGCTATTTATCACCATCTGTGGCACAATAAAGCCAATTTGACTCTCCTGATACAGAGGATTGTGTTCAATGGATTAACTAATCCCTTGTTTTGTTTTGTTTTTGTTGGGTTTTTTTTTTGTAGAGAGCCAGAAATCCATAAATTGATTGAAAGACTGTGTGGAACTGTAACCATGCTAATTGGGCTTTTCACACTTTACTATAGCGTTTTCACCGTCTTGGTGTCAGAGGTTGAAAGCATAAATCACTGGACTGTACTCAAACATGAAGTCCATTTTGTAGCCACGCTATCCGCATAGTTGAGGGGACGGCAGAGTCGAAGGGGCCACCACATTAGATGGGTGGACACAAATTATATCACAGACAATCGTTGTTTCCACATGATCCCCTGATTTTTCCACTCACTCAACCCTGCCCACTGAAAAGCAAATTTATAGTCCACTAATCTCAAATGTTTGAAAGGAACGTAATGCTGCCCGGATTACATTCTCTATCAACGTAACGAGATGTTGAATAATAACATTACCAGTATTAGAGATGTATCAGGAAAAGTTTACTGATGATATATTTCTTTTTTTTCAATAATATCCACTCTTGCATTAAAATAGTGACTCGTGGAAACTAAAGCATGATAGAAAAAAGGAATGATCTTGATCACGGTCTTGTTTAAATACTGAAAATATTCCTAACCAATGTGCCTTTGTTGCTTAAGCGCATACTCACAGAGCTGCTAGCATGGAGTGTGGAGACTTTTAGCCTTGCTGCGTAAATACTGCACTACTTGGCAATGTGGATTAACTATTTAAAAGAGGTCTGTACGGTTGTAGGCATATATTTTGAAATGAAGCCACATTAGTTTTTAAATTGAAATATTTGTTTTGATGTCATTGTCTTAAACAGCAGTGTATCTTGTGTGATTGTACTGAACAAAACAATAAATATGTCAAAAACATTCTGAGCGGTACGAGAGCCAAAGCCTGGATGTGACAACGGAAAAATGAAAAAGCATCAGATGGTCAGTGGGTCACCACTAATTCACCCTCTTAGAAGAAGTGTTTGGAAAGTCCTGCCACTGCTGCAGTGCTGAACTCCCAGATTGCCCAGCAGCTAAAGCAGTGACAGAAATATAAATATTTCCCGGCCCAAGTCGAGCGATTCACCCATCTGGGGACCTCCACATGCTTTTTCAGCTGTGATGACACAGAAAAGGAGACCGTGACACAGAAAAAAAGCTGGCAAAGATTGTAGCCTAATGGGTTAGTGTTCCAGTAGTGTGCCTTTCTGCACCAGGAGATGATGTGATGTAAGAGCACACAACAGCAACTGCTTTCAGCCAGCGGTGTCATCTCGCCCTGGTCTGCCTTCGTATTGCTCATGCACTGACAGAGTCTCCTTGCATATTCATGTGCTGAGGGAAAAAGGATTTTGTTGCTCCGAGAAACTCGTAAAAGTCGGCTGTTAAATGTTTAATGGCTGCTGTTGTGCCGAACTTTCAGGATGAAGGGTGATGAGATAAAGGGACTGACGAAGGGCAGGAGGGAAGAGGCCCAAAGAAGAGACGCGGTGAAGGTTTCTATGGAGGATTGTTTTTCCGTCCGACACATGATCACCCAACACCAACACTGATATATACACAAAGGAATGCATGGAGAAATAAGGCTGCACAAATGAATAAAATCTAAATTCGACAGGCTTCAATGCAACATTTTTAGCTGACAAATTGTGGGTCGCAGTAGAAGAGCTGACTCATTCCTCTGAGAGCTGACAAACTTGTCCTGTTGTCTGACACAAGAATTGGGACACGGCCAATAGCTGGGTAAATTCTCTCTGTCCGCAGGCGGTGATGTATTGAAACCTAAGTCCAAATCTCCAAATCATCTTGCTGTAGGTGCTTCCTGGAGGACTGTGGTCTTCACTGCTGTCATGTTACAAATGAGTCCATCAAACATTTAAAATTTCAAGCCTTTATTCTTGGTTCAACTTGGGGCTGCCAATGTGCAAACCTTTCTAGAGGTTTTTTTTTTGTATCTAAATCAAAGGTCTAAGGAGAAAAGGTTTTGTATGTTGCACACGTTGCAAAACCTCTGAGACAAATTTTGTGATTCTTGACCATCAACAGTCTAAAGGTTTTGGTTTTGACCTCAAGTGAGCAGCCAGTGTGGTTATTTAATTCAACAGGATTTATGACTATGTATGATCACACACTAGGGATCAAAAATATGACTTTCAAATTATAGGATGTTGCCAAGCCACTAAGATATCTAGAATACAAGCACTCTCAAATGAAACTTTGGCAACATTTACTGGTGAATTTGCATATCACACCACTATAAACTATTTTCAGTAGGCTATTCCGAAAAGTCAAATGTCTGTTACGGTATAAATTAAAATCTTGGTCAGTACTTGCCTTAAAATAGATGCATATGAAGAAGTATTTTGAGCAACCAGCTGCAGTTTGACAACATCTAGTTGCTAATAAAATATCAGAAGGCAATATGACAGCGCAGACCTCCACAAACAGCAACTTTTCAACTTGCAAAGCTGCAGAATCTGTAACTGTTTATTGTTTCCATTTCCTATGTGGGTTTGACTTTGTTTCAGAATATCACTTAAATGCAGTGTTGACCAGCCAATTTGGACGTCATAAAATATCAGACGTTACCATAATGACATCAACGCAGAATAATAGTTATGTTCTTAAACCCCTAAAATGACCAAAACTCCCATCCAGGTCAAAACAAAAACCTAAAACAGTCATCATGGATTTCCATTCAGCTCTTTTTGACCAAAGCCTCTCGTAAGTTTTGCAAACTAAGGACAAACAATCAGGAAAAACACAACCTTGTTTTGATTCTGTATGTGAAGCTGCTAATATTAGTTATATTCACTGACAACAAGATGATGCATGAAATTATAGCAAAAGCTTTTGTATCACTGTAGATTAATAAAATCTGTTGTGTTGGATTTCACTTTATATATCTCTTCCTACTCAGTTTCTCCCATAATAGACTTTAAAAGGTCAATTTCACTCGAGAAAAGATTTTCGACAGTATATAATTCAGCAAAATCACCATTTGACCTCAGCTCCACTCAAAGTAGCACAAACAAGCATCGGCGTTTAAAGATGAAGCTGCCCTCAGCAGGGAGGGTTCAAATGATTCTGCAGTGATATCTTGAGGGCCTTCGCCATCTGCATCCTTCTCTCACCTCAGTCTCAGCTTCACCGTGCCGGGTTTGTTCGGGATCGCATCGAAGTGCCCTCTAATCGCCAGGCCGCAACAGCTGCAACAGCTCTCTGGGCAGGACTGTGCCAGGCCAGGCCTCTCTGCCAGGGTTAAAGTTGAAAACCACATCTTTAATTTGGGATATATCCGGGGGAGTTAATCACAGAGCTGGAGAAGCTGAGGTAAACTGAGGACCATTCATTACCCTGCTCTCTGCACGCACGCACACACACACACACACACACACACACACACAAAGACATGCCTTCAGTACATGTGTGTATGCATACACAGATATTAACAATATACATTTGCACACATTCAGGAGTGTCAACTTATGAGGGAAAATGACTGCGGTCCAATTTATTTAGACTTAGTTTCATTAATGTTCATGAGATATAGAATAGGCTCAGGCTTCATACACACATATAGGGACACGTTTACATACTCAGCCTTCCACTTCTCATCAGTCTTCCCCAGTACTGCTGTTCCTCCTCAGGGGCAGTAGTGAATGTCTCATTTCATCCCATCACCCTCCTCCTCCTTCGCCCCCTCCTCCTCCTCCTCCTCCTCCTCCTCCCTCACACTCAGTCCAAAATAAAGGGCAGAGATGCTTCTCTCTCCCCTAACACTCCTCGCTCACCTTTGCGTCTGCTTACACTCCTCACTGAGAATGAGGACCACAGCTGAGAGTCAAGAGCAAGAGAGTCAAAAAACGAAACCCGGGGTGTCACCAAAAAGTGGGGGTCATTTTGATAAAGGATCGTGTCTAAAGGTCACATCGTTATTGCAAATGCTTTCTCACTTTCTGAAGTGATGCAACACAGGGGTTGTGTTCGCAACAAGCCTGTTATCCCCAGGCCGCCTGCGTGTAGCTGTTGTTAGAGTGTGTTTCCTCTGAGTGAAATGAGGGACTGGAGGTAATTCGGAGGCTGTGCCATAAACTTAAGCCATTCTTCAACATTCACACACTCGCACTGGTTTGGAGTGTCACGGGTAACTGAAGTGTGCTACCGCTAATCATGGTTTAAAGCTGCTGATAATCCACATGGCTTCCCAACTGCACAGACACCAGTTGTTAATATTCTATTTCTATTCTTCTCTTCCTCTATTTCATTAACAGCTGATTAATTCTTGACTTGGAGCAAGTCCAGGGAATTTGTCTGTTTTAACAGCGCTCGGTTTATTTAAGGACTCTGCGTATTTTAATATGATTAATTTTATGCTAAATGAAGACCCAGACACACATACTTGCATACTTAGTGACTCTTCCTCTCCCTTCCCTGACACTTCTCTACATCTCTCTTTATTTGTTCTCGCCTCTCTTCTCTACAGAGACGTAGGCAGTCAGCTTCACCGTAGCCAATGTTATTCTTTCCTCCGCCTGCAGTAAGATGATTTTTCAATGTCCGGTTCCAAGCCCGTCTTTAACAAGTTTGAGATAGATTTGGGTGATTCATGGAAAATCTTTTTTTGATCAGTGTTTTAATCGGTGACACAAATTACCCTGGCTCAAAGCTCCCAAACCAACTCTGTCTCCTGGACATTACATTCATATACTACTGAACTGCAACAGCAGATTTGTTTCTTAGGAAACGTAATCAGGGGTTTGATTACATTCGGAGGGAACACTTTCTTTTTAAATCATTTTTTAACTGAAACCATTACATTGTCTGTTAACGTTTTTAATACAAAATGTTATCCGTATGTTTCCCAAAATGCCAAACTATTCCTTTAAACTATGCTGGAGGTTTTTGACCTCAGTGCTCTAAATCTCTGGCTACGGCATAATTCCTATTGCATTTTAATCACAAAATAAATTATTTGAGTGTCAACCTCAATAAAATCACCCTCATCATCCTGTTCTCCTTTCTCTCCCTGGTTGTCCACAGTATTTAAATATGGATTTTGGCATTTTAAGATCTTTTCGGTCCTGCTGGGTACAGCAAAAATAGAGGGGAAACATGAAAACACAGATTTTAGTTGGTTTCAGACCCCTTGAAGTTGTATAATTGCCCCATATCCCATTTGAACTAATAAAATATCTATCGACTTTTTTATAGGAAATACAAAAATTTAGAAGTTTTTCCAATATGAGCATATTTATAGGCTTATGGCTTATTTATAGCTGATCCCCTGACTGACAACATGAGAAACTTTCGATTCATCACCATTTACAGTTAAAAGCCTCCGCTTCTGCATTAAACATGTGGAATAACTCCTTGGGAATATGAGACATTTTTTTTATTTTTAACAAACTTTGCATCTTCCACTAAGTCATTCTAATTTGGTGCAAACTCATTTGCATGAAATTACTTGGATGTGACAGACCCAGATCTTGTACATCACTCTGCAGCAGAAGGTTGACACTCCAAGCCCAGGTTTATTTTATATTCATTGTCGAGTGTGGAGGAACAGATGTGCTCTGAGTTCGCAGGGGGCTACCCGTGACATTTCAGCTGTTACTATCAGTGTTCATAAGACGGCAGACGGCTGTGTGTACTTTGTTTTGACTCAAGGCGGCTGTGTTACCAAGTCCACTGGTCTGTGACAGAGATGCAGCACAGAGGAGTAGTGAAGGAAAGATGGTAAAGAGAGACAGAAAGCAAAAGTAGACAGGAGGAAGTAACAGTAAGAGGAAATTGGAGGGGTTGAAGGTAAAGGAAGAGGAGATGAAGTGTAAGAGAAGTGCAAGAAAGAGGGTCGTTGAAGGAAATGAGGTGTTGGGATAGGTCAGACGCAGGGCTTAAAGGCAGGAAAAGGTGAATGAGGATATTTTGTCTCAGGGAGCTTTTAAATCATGCCATCTGTTCATTATTTAGCCAGGTAAGACTCTTACGTTCTTCCAGCTCTATGAATTATTTACACTGCATTTGGCTCAGGACAAGGGGTCACAGAGAATGAAAAAAACATTTATACAAAAGTTAAAGATCTGGGTCACTGGGAATCAAACTGCTGAGTCACACCGATCGCAAGGAAGAGAATAAGTATTGAGACATATAGTGTAATGAACCACAGCTCAAGAAGAAAAAAGTGTGCTTTGCTTGACACCCTGCATCTTGTCTTCTGTCTACGATGCACATCTGTATTTGTTTTTCCACTGACTCTCATCATCCGTTGTGTTTTTGCCTAAAGCAAACCATACATCTTGTTCACTTAAACACACTTTAGATACCGAGAATTGCCAAGGAATCTATCCAGAACCCCATTCGGGTATCCCCCCCACACACTCCTTATCCCTCTCTCTGAGGAGAGTCAGTGGTGCAGAACCAATGTTCCAGCATGCATGATGAGGCGAACTTTTTTGGGGGGGGGTTTGTGGGCCACACATCTCGGGGAATGGGCTGCGGTCGTGATACCAGACAGAACCGGGGCCATGATTAGTGAGTCCATCCCTCGAGGCAAGATGCCGGGTAAGCAGGCGAGGATGGGAAGAAAAAGTAAAGCAGTAAGAAGAGTTTCGCTGGTTCAACTCAGTTGGATACAGATTATTAGTGAGTTTAAAATTTATATTTAAACTCTTTCCGTCTTAGCTCAATCTGTCAATAATTTTTTTCTTCATTAACTGATTAATCTTAAAATACCAGATGTTTCTTCTTTCTTTAAAACACCAGAGGACCATGTTCACTTAAGTCGAAACACACTCAGGTTGTTTCTGTAATGTCAGTTGAGTGGTTGTAGTTGCCAAGGCTTAATTATAGCTAAATCATTATATAGATGCCATAATTGGCGGAATAATGAAACAAAACATGAATGAGTCTTTTCAGTATGAACAAATGTGCAAAATATGTGGAAATATTGATAGAAATATGTGGAAAAACATTTTATCAATACTACATGACAAGTATGAGCTGTCTCAGACTGATATATGGATAAGTAATGTAGCTGAGCTCCCTCCAACTGCAGACATTGAGTTGATTAATAGGACGGAGGTTCGCCCTGCGCTCGGTAGAGGAGTGTGATGAGGGAGAGGAGGACGAAGAGAAAGGTGAGTCAGGTCCTCGCTCTCAGAGAAAAGTTCAGTGGGAAAGATAAGATGAGAGGCAGGTTTGATGTAGGGGGAAGAGTAGTGTAGAGCCGAGGAGAGGAAAAACAGCATCCTGGTACAGCCGTGTCCCGTGAGCCTGCTGAGCTGATGAGAACTCCAAATGATAAATAAAAAAAAAATTTAAGGGGGAAATCTGAAAAATTATACAAGATTCTGGTTTATTGACTTTTGTCTCTTTCTCTCTCACTTCTGTTCATGTTGTCCCTCTCTCTCTCTCTCTCTCTCTCTCTCTCCTTCTGTGTCTTCGCTTCCTTTCCTCGTGAATGATGTGCTTGAGTTTTGCCTCTTGTGTGCTTGTGCAGTCCTGCTCTCTTTCCATGTCGTGGTGGTGGTGAGGAGGTTGTGTGAGTTTTCTTCCATTGAGGGTAAAATATTCCTAATGTGAATCAAGGGTCTAAGGACAGAGGGTGTCGTGTACTGCACAGATTAGAAAGCCTCTAAGGGCAAATTTGTAATTTGTGATATTAGGCTATATAAATGAAACTGACTTGACTTGAAGTGGATTTATACTTTGATGACACGCTGTTAAAAATTCATATCATTCTGTTGTTCAGTGATTAATTCATATTTAATAAGATTACATAAATTTGTGACAAAAGGTCAATGGCCATTTTCAGAGACGTTTTGTACCTACCTGTTTTCTTACTCTCGGTAAAGAGGTGCGAGCATATTGTTTGAAACATGGCTGTATTGGAATTACACTCACACATGACACCCTCTACCTGCTGCAACATAAATCCAACGCATCCTCTGATCTCAAAGCGGGTATTTAAACTGTCAGGGCTCTGGCACTACAAGTGAAAGTCCTGCATTACAAATCCTACTTGAGTAAGAGTACAGAAGTATTATCAACAAGATGTGCCTACGGTATCAGATGTGCTCTTGCTATAAATATGGCCCTGAGACTAGAATATTATAATATATGATATCACTAAGTGTTGTTTTACAGTTGCCACTATGTGAAATCAGTGTTTTACCATTTTAGCTGGTTGAGTTTATTCTAGTTTATCTAGTTGAGACACAGGTGTTTTTTTTGTATAGAGGAAATAAAAAAGTTCCAATTTAGGCCTTAAAGTTAATGCACATTCTGCTGCAGAACCAAAGGGTCAAACCCTGGAGCTGTGTGTCAGGTAAACTGCTGGGTTTATCTGTCTCTTACAGTTCACTACACAGTGTATTTCTCACATATTTTTGGAAGCGTTGGCTCATTTTGGCCATCTATCTGCGCATCCATCAAAAAGACACTCCGGTGTAAAAATATGTGTTTAAAAAAAAAAGGCTCTAGATGGTGACTTATGTTGAGTAACAGGATGCAAGGTTAAGTAACTGTCTGTGGGTGTGAGTCAGAACTGGAGATTTGTGTTTAATCTGGATTAATGATGACGAAGAGCCCCGATTGGCCCGCAGTTTATGATTTAATGAAAGCAGGGAAGAGGCAGACCCCCCCGGGGCGATGTGTGTGTGTGTGTGTGTGTGTGTGTGTGTGTGTGTGCATGTGTGTAGGAATGATGGGGATAGAGAGAGAGGGAGAAATTAATAGAGCACGGGGCGTGGGTGGGGGGTGGGTGGGGCGGGTGGGATCTACGTGTGCATGTGTAGCCAGACCATTGGTGTTTAAGAGCGTGTGAGTGCGAGCAGCCGCTTCATGAGACCAACACCCTGCCGAGATAAGAACGGCTAAGTACGAGGCTCAATTATTCACTGTTTGAAGGGTTTAAGAGAATTGCAGGGGCTTCATGAAAATTGATGCTTTTGTTGTCGAGGGGAGGGGATGAAGTTTAAGCGATGGCTGCTGAGCCATTAGCAGGGGTCACCTCTCTAATCTGAGCGTACTGCATGTCGGTCATGATGATGGCGGTGGTGGAGGAGTCTCTCCCTCTGACTGGCAGAAGTGAAGCAGCTCCTGCATCATGGAGACAAACAGTCTCCTGAAGGGAAGAGGCCTCACGCTGTGGCTCTTCAGGCAGCTTGGATCTGAAGCTGCCGGGGCGGGATGATCTCGTAAATCACTGCTGGGAAGCAGTGAATGGAAACAGAATTTAATGATATGTTGTGATGTTGTGGGTGTGGGGGGCAGTAGGCTTCGTGCTGCTTGTGCTGACAGAGCAAGAGTCAACAGAAACCAATTGGTCGCTGCATGTTCCCACATTGTTACTGTGACTAATGTTAAATTAGATGATGGATAGGGCTGCAGCTAAAGATTGTTTTCGTTTTCGTTTTTGATTCATCTGCCAATTATTTAGTTTATATAAAGTCAGAAAATACTGAAATCAGAGCCAACTACAATTTACCTTTGACTTCAAGTCCAAGGTTTTTTTTCCTCCGATTAATTGATTGGTCCAACCAACAGTCCAAAACCCGAAGATGATTCATTTAGTGTCATAGAGGATGAAAACAAAAACCCCATCAGATCAGTGAAAATTAAACGATTAAGAAAAAAATCCTGTTTCAGACTAATTCTAACTACTATTTTATCACCGATGAGCTGGTAATACTATTTTATTGCCCTAAAGAATCTACCCGTAATGATAAGTCATTGTTGCTTAACTGTCAGGACAAAGCATCATCTCTAAATAGGTTTTGGTATTTTTAAAGAATTAATAACAAGAAAAACAGTTTCAGAATATAAATTCACGCTTGTATAAAACATTTTTAATCCTGTTGACTGATCTGTGTCTTGGACACTTAGCGCTTTCTTATGGAGTAAATTAGTTTAGTTGAGATATATAACTTCCTCTCCCAATGTTACCGAGATAACTGACAAAGTTTAGAATAATGTTTACAGTAGTGCATAGTTTTACTGCTACAAGCAATGTTTATTTTCACTATTGATTAATCCACTTATGATTTTCTTGATTTTTCTCAGCAGGTTTTGTCCATAAAATGTCAGAAAACAGTAATAAATGTTGATCGCAATTTTCTTGTTTGGGATTTATAGAAGAGAGAGATAACTTAAATGATTGATAATCAATTTTACTGCTACTTCATTTAGAATTTATTGATAAATAATGATTATATTATGGTATTTAAAGTGGCCTCACTCTTATCTTTTGATGGGAAAAAGAAGCTTGCTACATTTAACTCTCAGTACTTGTCCAGCCTGACTAAGTAATACGTAAGCAATACTAAGTAAAAGTAGGAGGGAGGGGAGTAATGTGAAGTACTACCTCTGCTGCCAGACTTTTGTGGTGGAAATAAGTGGAACAAGTTGGACTGAAGACGCTGTCTCTGCACTTTCATTTTAATCTTTGACCTCTGATTAATTTAAGACTAAACTGTCCGAAAAATGATGACAAATGCTAATCACAGTCTTCCCAGAGCCCAAGGTGATGACTTCAGATATGTAAAATGATGTAAAACAGAGAAAAAAAGCATGTCCCCACATTTGAGAAGCAAAAACCAGCAATTCTTTGTCGATTTTTTTCATAAAATTACTTAGCAGATTCATAGATCATCAAAATTGTCGTCAGTTAATTTGCCATTTATCGACTACACAACTAATCAACCGCTGGTCTCTGCGCTAGATTAAATTCGAACGGCATTTTCAGCACCATCATCAAACCAACACTGCTCGTGGTTTCACCCCCGATGAAGATTATGGGCAAGACACAGGAGGAGCCTGAGAGCCAACAGATCCTGAAACAACAGCACCAACAGCACTTCTGCCAGTCTGCGGTAGAGTCAGACTCTAGAGCAACATCAGACAGCATTTGTACAAATACACGTCGAATTCCTCAGATTCGTAAAAGACTGGCAGGCAGGAAGGAGATCAAAGTGTGGAAACATTCCTGTGTATTAGGTTCAACTGTCGGAGCAGCTAAAGACATCAATCATGGCTTCAGAGGAGGGTGGTCTGTGGGGAGCTTCGTGTTGCAGTCTGGCCAAAAAAAACAGGCGCTGCGTTGTGTCAGGTTGAAATATTCAGCTCTGCCGGGATCAGTATTTTAACGCAAGTTCCCTGTTCAGAAACCTTCTCCGCTGACGGAGAACGGCCTCGGTGCCCTTCATCGTATCGAGGGAGGTTCAACGTGTGCATTTCGTTCACAGCGGCAAGGCGCGCTGTGGGTCTACTGTACTAACATCACTGAGAATGTTATGTGGTGCTGCAACTAAAAATTATTTTCAAGAGTCAGTTCTTTGAAAAAAAGAAAATGCGCACAAAATAGTGGAAATATGTTTGTAAAAGTTTTCCCATGACTCAAGGAGATGTTGTCAGAATGCTATTTTTATTGGACCAGCAGTCAAAGAAACACAAAGATCTTCAGTTTACGCTCATATCAGTATTCACACTAGTCTGTGTTGCATGGCTCTTATTTCAAGCGTAGTTATGTTGAAGCATTCACACTAATATTTTGCCATTAACTGCTCAACTGTATTATGTGTATTTGAAATTACATTTCTTCATTAATCCATTAAAACCCATGAACATCTGTTTATCGCATACACGTAAACACTGCAGACTTGTGTACAAGATCTTTGTCTTACATTCTTATACTTGAATTTTACGAGTGTGCAGCCTGAACATGTTTAACTGTACAAATGCAAAAAAAAAAAAAGAAAAGCATACGTTCATAAACACATTGAACCTGCTGGGAACTGCACCTTTCGAAGCATTATGTGTGTGTAATGCTCTGCCCCTTTCACCTCACTGCAAACCCTGGTTAATATTGCTTAATGCACTGTTGTTTCGTGCCTATGAAGTTCCACTTTGCATGCATTAGCAGAACAAGAGAGTGTGAGACTTATCTTGAACGATAAGCATTTCACTGCAAAGCGGCCAGATGTTAAATCCCAAATAATTTGCCCTAGATTTAACTCTTGCATTTATCTCTCTGCCAAATCTGGCTCTGCTTTGTGGCTTTGAGATGTAGTCTCTCATTTCCAGAAGTGGGGGTGTTTATGCGCTAGTACGAATGACCTATGGTTCTTGCGAGCTTTAGGATGTGAGTGTGTGTGCATGAGGGCGTCTCGTGTTTCTTGTGGGAACTTGTTGCAGAGAGCCACACTGAGTGACGATTCTGGACTCTTGGTTGCTGACGATTATAAAAAGTGAAACGTGAGCGCATTCCTGAGGGCCAAGGTAGAGCTGTGCGGCTCCGCAGCTGAGGGCCTATTGAAAGACGAGAGCTTAGAAGGAAATTAGCTTACGTTAGGAACCAGAGAGGTCACAGGAACAGACAGACGCAGACACACATAAATGCATGCTCATGCGCCGCATTGGCGTTCCTTTCCCCTATGCCCCTTCCTCCACTCATAAAAGCATCCCTTTTTATATGATCACATCAGTCCCATCATTGGTGTCCAGGCAATAAGTCAAAGTTGACAGCAGAGTTGTAACAGGACCCGGTCTTTGTGTTCAGTCCCGCTACGAGTGTGGGCTCCGCAGACTCTCCGACTTGTAAAGTTGTACGACTGTGCTTTGCTCACGCATCGCATGCCCCAGATTTTGGGGTGGGAGTGGTGAGGCTGTGTGAGTGTGACAGCTGACTAGCTGGGACCAGAGAGGAGGAGGGAGGGAGGAGGAGGAGGAGGAGGAGGAGGAGGAGGAGGAGGAGGGTGTCAGACAGTCAGCGTCCGCTGTTGGGATCCCAGGGGAAACAGAGCCAGAAGAGAAGGGACCACAGTTGCAGCTGTTGCTGCTGACACACACAGACACACACACAAACACACACAAACACACACACACACACACACACACACCTTGGTCTTACTAAAGTCGTGAGTACACTTGTTGACGTAATGCACTCACTAGGCCTTTAGCCTAACCCGTACCTGAACCTTAAAACTCAGTCTTAACCAACAACATCCAAGAACCATTTAAAGATATAAAATGTCCCTGCTCCTCACAAAGATATAAATACTAATTCACACACACACAGGCACACACACACACACACACCCACACACACACACACTGATTATTCTTAGCTCATTGCTAAATGGAGCCGGCGTCTTTTTTAATCCAGAATGCTCACTGACCTGTTCGTACAGTGTTATGTAAATTTTTAATATAAGAATATTGAATAAAGCACATTTGGCAGCACATTAATCTTGTTTTACTGTGGAAAAAAAACTGCTGGACTTCAATTTCATAAATTTGACATATTAGGATTTGATGACTTGGAGGTACAACTAACATTTTTTAAAAGTATTGATTAATGTTTTATTTATTTAATTGATCAATCATGATGATTTCCCTGAGCCCCTGTCAGCATCTTCTTATCACTTGTTTCTTCACATCAAACTAAAACCAGTTCTTCACATTTGAGAAGTTGGAACCTGCCACAGTTTTGCAAAGGTTAAATGACTTCTACTCCATTGACTGACTACTTCATTCATTGACTAATGATGAATATCAGTCTGAGTTGACAATGTAATTTTATTATAGCAATGTTACATTAACACCTGTTAATGCAAACCCTACAAACTGCAACAGGGAAATCTTTGTATGAAAAGCATCCTCAGGTTAGTTTATTGACGTATCTCTTTAACTGAGAATCTCTCAAATGACTTTACACACAGATAAGTCTTCTTGTGTCAAACTAACAACCACATGATAAAATGTTAGTAACATTTAATGCAGTATGCAACATGAAAGTAGAAAAGAGTCCAGAACTTCAACTAATGATCCAGATGACATCATTGAAACCCAAATATTCAATTTATAGCAACATGAAGCTGATAAAAACAGAAAACATTTACAAATCAGAACTAAGAGCCAGTGTATATAGGTATTTTTTCTATAAAGAATTAAACAACTGATTTATTATGAAAACAGGTGTCGACATTTCTGTAGTTAGACCAATCACCTAACAGATGAATAGTTTCAGCTCTCAAAGAGCCACAGAATAATTTGCTAGAGATTTAATTGGACACTACAGAGCAGAGATATCTTACGGCGCCCGCGGACCCCTGCAGTAGGTATTACTTGCTTTACTTGGACAAAGTGCTTCGGGACAGAAAGATGAACTGATTGATGTGGTTTGATGTGCATCTCATAAAAGGCGTCTCAGGGATTGAGTGTCATGAAAGTGCCTGTGATGAACTGAAGGGCTGCAGAGTTCGTGTTGCTTTTGTTTATTTATTGAAGACACTGATGGAGTTGAGGTACAGATTTAGAAACAATTTAATGCACAGGCAGTGAGTGACTTGCCAGCTTTGCCCTCAGTGAACCTGTTAGTCATGCAGCAGCACTTTACTGTAGTGATGTTGCAGAGCAGAAACCTATCACATTTAAAAGCTACGAGCTGAAAGCAAAAGCTTGATGCCAAGGTCTGATATATTTATTTTCTTTCCCGTAAATTTTTATTTTTATAGGTTAGATTACAAAATCAACAAAGTATAAGGTATTTAAGAAATGTCATGTTCCTTTTTAACATTTTGGAATTACAAAATATCTCAGCATCTGGACAAACTACATCTGCTTGTTTCATACGGTCAAAATTTCCACCACAACTAACTTAATGGACCTTGTGGTGGATTGATTTCTTAACTAGTGTTTTCAATGTTGTGGATTGATTTTTCCATCTCAAAAATATTTCTTATCAGTTGTGTAAAGGGAGCAAATGTAAAAAACCCTGATCCTGTGAAAAAACATTTTGAATGGTGTAGTAAATACTGTACTAAACTGTCCTTTGACAAAACTTTTTGCATAGACACATTGAATAATAATTAATTAGTGAGCTCCTCCTGCTTCTTAGCTGAGTGGTATCGATTTTCTCATTTAATTCTTGGAAAGAAAGCAACAAATATATCAAACTGTTCCTTTTAACAAAACACTGTTAACTACACTGAAAATCAGTTTGGGGATTTGCATAAATTCACCATATTATGATTTGTATAAAAGCAAGCAAATATTTTATTATTGTGATATATTTCAACCATTTTTCACAGCCATATTTATCTGGACACCTTTTGACAGATGCTTGCTGGAGAGTTTCAGCTCCTTACGTAAACATCTAACAAGTGGTTTCAAACACCAAGTAACAACAAAAGCCGAGGCATGAAATTACATTTCTTTCTGAAAACAGATTTAATTTACAAAGAGTCAGTGACAGTTTTACAGTGCACATGACACAGAATTACTATTTAAGGTTCGCAGAACCCTGATGAAAAAAACAAAATTAACAACAGTGTTGAAAAATGACACTTGGACAACTGTAAATAGGAAGAAATAAAGGTTACATTTACATACACATACTGTGTGATATGATATCTCAGACTCAGCAGAAACTGTTTCTGTGTGTGTGTGTGTGTGTGTGTGTGTGTTTATGTGTGTGTGTCTTTTATGTGTGTGTGTTGGACCCTCTGAATGTGTGGTACGTATTGACCTGAATACTGAGACAACACCATATGGAATTGACCAGCCAAGACACTCAAAAGACCTAAGGCCTAATCCCTGTAGGCTAAAATGATTGGTCTGGTATCACATTTAAAACTGAGTGAAACTGTTTCGTTTTTTTTGTTCTGGTTTTTCTTTTTGTTTTTTTTCATAATAATAAGTTAGAGCATCAGATTGTCCTTGCATAACAGTGGTCCACTATAAAAACAAATGTGTTTTGAGTCAGAGTGGGCAGTGTCATCTGTAATCCTGAGGGAATCCTAATGAGAATTTGTGAAAGAAGCTGTGGTTTGCTTTTAACTGCTATGATGCTGCTTGAAATGAAAAACACCGATACAATAGATACTGTAGGTTAAATATCAACTCATCAATTTAAAGCACAAGCGTGTTGGCTTTACATGTAATGGTAAGTACTGCAAGTACATATTTATCTGTGCAGAATATTGAAATCATGCGGATATTACAGTGAATGTCTTATTATTGCTGCAGTTTGTTCCATGGCAAATATGTACAATGTTCTGTACATTTATTCTGGTAAGTCGCCCCTGTCTGATCGAGATTATGGGTCTTTACCTCCACAATCCATCGTCTCATCACTGTTACAGCCATGTCATGTATTCACCTTTGTGTATGCAGCGCGTAACACAATCGTCATAATTCAGTTGGGCTGCAAAACGTTAGGATTAATCGAGCCGTTTTGAATCTCCTTGAGCCTGTGGTGAACAAGCTTTACGTAACGCCCGGGTACCAGATGGCAGTCAGTCGGCACTCGTGGTTGGCTGTGCCAGCTTTACCCCCTCCTCTCTCTGCGTAACAACCCAGGAGAACTGACAGTTGACTCAACATGTGCCGCGTCTACGCGGCACAGAGAAAGCAGAGTATTTTCTAACATGCAGGCAAGCACAAAATCTCTGATCTGATCACCAGGGACAGATTTCAAAGTTTTATGTCCTATTTTTGGACTAATCATGCACTGTATTGCTATTATGTCTTTCTGGGCAAAATGAGATGAGGCAAGACTTCTCTAAACTGTATATAAATCATTTATAAATGTGGCAGTGTCTCAAAATTTCCTCCTGTGTTGCGTTCATTCCCTGAGCAAGGTGAACGAGACCGACAGGTTCAGTTAAACCTGAGTTTCCGGGGCATCGAGGCCCATTGGAAACAAAAGGGAGCTTATGACTGTGTTTAGTGGCAGTGCGTTCGGTAACAGCTGTTTGTATTATCACTTATAAAAAACAGTGACCATGCAATCCAACAGTCGGTGTTTCTATTCATGGATGCAAAGAAGTGAGATGTAAATGTATGTTCTGTAGCATACAAGTGAAAAAAAAGTCTCTATGTTTTTATAAAGAGCTTTAATGATGATGACATTCTAAGAAAGATGCCCTTTTTCTATGTACCGTCTTTTAAGACAACCAGAGAACTCAGTCATACATGCATATGCACGTGAAGAAATTTGAATAATACAAAACTTGCAGCATAAACCCTTAAAAAAAGTCTCAGACTAACTCTCTCTCAGACAATCTCTAGCACACAATCGCACACCCAGACACACACAGCAAACAAGGTTTAGGTTTTAGGATTGTCAGACAAAATGTTTTCCTGATAATCTCTCGGTCACAGGAGAATCATCTAGTGGGGTGTAAAAGTTCATCGGTTCCTTTCTGGAAGACAACTGTATCCAAGCCTCTCAGTCTTTCATTCAATCCATTCATTCATTCCTTCCACTCCAGCTCCGCCAAAATCTCCCAACACCTGTCACTCACTCAGTCTGGCATCATCGGCGGTTCTTTGGCCCGAGACTGGCTGTCAGACCCACACAGCTGTGTTGTAGTCAAACAAGGGCTGCATTTTCTCAGGGCCAGTCTCTGGCTGTCTCCTGTCTAAATAAATCCCTGCAAATGGCTGCTGGTGGAACTGGGGGAAGCTGTGCTGATGGTTCCTTTCCGCTTCAGCTAGATGCGGACACGGCCTGCCTTTGCCCTGCTGTCCGTTTGTCCAGAACGGCAGGTAGAAGCTGCCTTTTGAACTTTTAGGAACCAGTTTCTTGGGCCTTTTGAAGAGGTCGCCCTCTGGCAGCTCAGGAGCCATCCAGCCGGGCCTCTCTTTGAGCAGCTTGTCCCTGTCGGGCCGGACGCTGCGCAGGAACTTCTTGAAGATGTTTGTGGTCAGCGAGAACTTTCTGCAGATCTCCTGCGAGCGGCTGAGGCGGAGAGGGTGAGCTGGGGTGTCTGGTCTATCTGCTCCTCCGTCTGCCGTCCCCTCCTCTCTCCTCTTCCTCCTCTCCTCTTCTTCCGCCTCCTCCCTCTCCACCTCCGGCAGGTCCAGCCAGTTACCCACCAGGTCGGCGAAGACGTTGTCGCCCAGCACTAAGGGCTGGCGGTTGCGGCTGCGGCTCATGAGCGACGAGGTCCAATCGCTGGCGTCGTCTGTGCTGTCCTGGGAGTAGTCGCTGTCCAGTGAAGGGCCCTCTTTGGAGAGGCTGTACAGGATTCCAGGCAGGTCCACCACCTGGGCACGATGGGGAGCCTGCGGGTGAGGGTAGGGTTCCGGTGGAGGGTTTCCCACCACTGGGCCGTAGAAGTCCACTTGCGGGGCAGTGTATCCCGACCACCTCCTGGGAATTGACTCAAGGTCGTTCTCGCTTCTTGCAGTTCTTGAGCTTCTTTTGCTTTCACTCTCCAGACTGGACACCGAGGAGGACAAGGTTCCTAGGCTGCTTCTGTTTCGAGATGGGCTGATGTCATCTCGGCTGACGCTGTTTCTGCTCTCCAACGATGGCCTAGGACTTGGCATTGGACTTGGGCCGGGCTCCTCTGCCAGGGTTTGGCTAAAGCAGGAGCTGTGACCGTTTTCTGAAGCTGAAGCTGAAGCTGCTGCAGCTGTTGCGTCAGGAGGAGCTGGTGGAGCAGGATGTGGGATCCCTCGGTTAATGGGTCGTCCTGCGATGTCAAGGTTTTCTAGCGCTGTCTGAACCTGAAGGAGCTTGAGTTCCTGGAGGGCTCCCATCATCGAGTTCATCTGAGCGTGGAGGCCATCCCCGGCTTCTTTCATAGACAGCTGAAAGGAGATGGAGAGAACAAAATAGAGATGATGGTGAGACAGAAATCAGCAAATGTCCAGTTTGGCTTAAGAGCAAAAGACCCTGCAGTACTCATCAGTTCAATCAGCTGACTTCTGCAGCACCCGTCTCATTCACCAAACACTGATTTCCCAACTGTCTCCCTCTTGTTCAACATCTATCTCATCACCAGCACACATCAGAATTACGCACCATCAGCTGGCAGTATCACTTGCATTAAGTGTTGTTTTAATGAATAAGAGCCACGGTAATAGACCTGCTTTTTGTCTCCGTGTCAGTTAGACTCTGTGCTCTTCCCTTGTGCGTCTCCGGCTGCCTACCTTGTTTAATTATGGGTCATGTGGCCTAGTTCTGATGACAGGCCGGGGTCCCATATGGCCCGCATATGAGAGAGGATCCAAGCCATGACAGCTGTAAAACAGACCAGCTTTCTACTTAATTTTTTTCTTTTCGGGTCCTTCCATTTTGTATTATCTCATATTTGCTTTCTCCTCCGAGCTCTTCGCTTTTACTCTCACTTCCAATTTGCAGTTGCAATCATACACTCAATCATACCCTTTTATCTCCCTCCTCCTCCTCTCTCTTTCCGCTCTCATCTGTTTGAGAGGCTGTGTCACGTGACCTGACTAACCGTCTTTTCCTGAGGGAAGACAGGAAGCCCGGAGGCAGCATCCCGACCTGGGTCTTAACTTGTAGGCCTGAATAATTGCACACCGTGACCCAGACATTGACTCCTTTCTCTTGATACAACAGGTTTATATTCTATCATTTAAGACCATGCACAGATTGGCAAAGGTAGTGACTGATTGATGAGTAAACCTGCCAGGAGCCCCCCCCACCCCCTTTTTTTTCTTTAGAAAAACATCTGTAGAAAGATGAGAGAAAGCATTTCAGGAATTTTGAAATATGTGCCAGTGTGTGGGAAAATTTTGGAGGGGAATGTATAAAGAACACAGCAGACTGCGATGTCTTTTCTATATAAATCAATCTGCTGTCAGGATCAGTTACACGACAGCACCTAACAAATAATTGTCAACTAAACATGAATGCATTTTAATTCAAATAAAAATAAGCTTCTACTGTGAAAACAGCTATTTGATTTGGGTTCGTTAGATTAAAAGTCTGAAAATTAAAAGAAAAACAACAACAAAAAACAGTGTTTCTCGTTCAGTAAAACAAAATAAAATTTTTTTAGAGATAAAATCCCACACCTTACCTTCTATAAACTCTCATAAAGCAGGAGGTTTGGATATTCCTGTCTGTCTGTCTGTTATTGTTGGTCGGCACCTCTGCCAGCCTGACACTGTCTCACCTTTCAAACAGATCGGTGCGACTACCCCTATATGTATCTCTCTCCAATGGAGGGACACCAGCGGGTGAGTCAGCCAATCAGCACTGCCCGTCTAGACCATAATCCCCAAACGGCGGGGGAGATGGGGGTGCGGGGGGGGGGGGGTCACTCAGGCGGAAAGGGACTGAACAATGAGAGGGGAGATAGTGAGAGGGAGTGAAGGGGCGGTGAGAGTCAGCCGGGTGAGCAGGGATGGCGGGAGGGGAGGGGGAGAAAGAGGGAGGGGGATCAGTGGGGAGCGATCCCTCGCCATATGTTTAGATGTCGAAGAGAAAACTATTGATGGATTCAATTATGGATGACACCATAAGAACACAGGAGGGGGTGGTTGTAGATGGAGGGAGGGGGGTAGGTGTAACACCAGGCTGTGATATTTAATCTTGGGGGCCACAGTGATTGAGTTGACCCCCCCGGGTGGGAAAAGTAGCCGTGTAGGACAACTGACAGTATAGCATCATAAAAAAAGAGTCCTATAAGCACCGTGGGAGAAGAAGGTGTTAGACAATGTGCATTTTCTGGGAAAATAGACAATGTAATAGCAAACATTCATGGACTGCATCTAGATTACAAAAAAAACAAACACCGGCCATGAGAAACTAGACAAATATCTAAAAATTTCCTGAAGAGCAACGATGTGTATCCATCTTGTTACTGTTAGCCCCCAATTTGTTTAACACATACTGAGTTCAATGTTGACCTTTCTGAGCCTAGCTGGCACTGTGGCTCTAAAAATGGCCATTGGACTGTTGGTCCAACACTTTGGCACAGACGGGTTCCTCGACAGCTATTTGATGCTGTGCCACAAAACACTGAACAGCAGTTCATGCTCCCCTGAGGATGAATCTTAAGCACTTTGGTGATCACTTACATAATCGAGTCAAAATTTTCCTTTGTCCAATAATATGGTTTAGGACCCAATAAACTAAAACTGGCGACATAAGCCCCAGCTGCAGTTTGTGTTTAGTGCTAACTAGCAAACGTTCACATGCTTTACTAAGATGGTGAACATGGTAAACACTGTACCTAATTAACAACAGCACGTTAGCATTGTCATTGTGAGCTTGTTAGCATGTTGACATTGAGCCTAAATACAGCCTCACAGAGCCATTATTGACCCTGCAGAGTTTCAGTCTTGTTTTGAAATAAATTACTGGTGTTTAACTTCGCAGAACCTTCAGAACAGTAATGTGACAACTGATGATTTTTCTTAATTTTTTTTTCTATATAAGATTTAATCCTTAAAATTTCAGAAAAATTGCACAATCCAAGGTTACATATACAGATTGCTTTTCTTTGTCTGACCAACAGTCTTAAACTGAAAGATTTTCAAATTGCTTTGGTATGAATCAGAGAAAATCAAAGAAATCTTTAAATGGGAGAGGCTGCTACCAGATACTGTTTGTCATTCTTTCTTGATAAATTTCCCGAATTATCATCTAAATTATTGATGATTAATTCCCTGTTTAATTGTGTCTGCACTTTGCTCAAAGGCCATTTCAAATGGTCTATATAGTATGTTGACACTTTTCAAATACCCTGCACCATTAACATTAAACCTGTGGGTTAAAACACTCTATTCATCACTAACACACTGCTGAGTGGGTGCACGGGGGCATCAATAGCCTCGAACATCAGATAATAAACCTATCAATGCACATGCTGAGAACAAAAGCCTCTGAGCTTCCCGTTAGCTCGCTAAATTAGGCAGTGAAGCTACGCGTAATTAGCACAATCAGGTTTTCTCTTGTCTTTTGTGCCTTCCACATATGGCTGACTTCATTAGCTGTAATTGCCTGTGTCCTGGGAGAGGCTGGGAAAGAGTGCATAATTATGGTTTACTTTCCCTCACATCAAAGGTCAACACGTCTGGAGACAAGATGACGTGCGGGGTTACGAATTGTTGTCACATCCTCAGAGCCAGTCATGCTGCATCGGTAAGGTATGCAGGGATCAGCTGAGGGATTACCGCACTCTGAGCTGCTGCTGAAATCTGGACCACTTATATGTATTAAATTTGTCTCTGAAATGTTATCTCCTAAGTAGACAGTTTTCAAGCCCAATGAAAGGGCACACCTGTTTGCACATGCTAACCAAAGTAGAAAAAAACCCTTAATTTAGCACTCACATGCAACTTTTCTATTATCCCCAGAAATGCAGGCCTCCAGGTTGCAGCCCCTGGTTATTTAAGACAGACTGAGTTGTTTACTGGCATTTCTATTCTAAGGCAACATTAATAATTCATATAGCGCCCTGGGGAACAAACGGAGAAATAGTGGTAAACTAAACCCTATTATTCCACCTTTAGCATGCCAACTAACTCCAGGCTCTCCTCCACTGCCATTTCAAGGCTGAACTTTGTGGCCCAAATATGTCAGCCTTTTCAGCCTTCATCCTGCCTTCTACCCGGGATACTAAATGTGACTACAAAATAACGTCCTGCGGCAGTTTCTGGTTCGGACGCAGATGTTGTTCATCCCGAGATGTCTCCCTATTACAATGTGTGAATGGGCTGAGGGCCTCGTTAGGACAAAAGACGCAGAAGACGAAGACCTGACGGGACCCACACAGGCACCTCAAGGTCTTAAACGGCAGAAAAGGAGATGAGAATAAAATGTCTGTCTAATCTAATTTAATAAGAGAACGGGGATGAATTTGGGGCTTCGGGGAATTGCTGTGCTGCGAAGAAACACTGACATCATTAACCTTGCCTTGTGAAGTTCGGTTAAATCTTCTTTTTGAACCAAAACATCTAAGTATTTAAGCCATTTAATCCATCAAACATATTTTTATATATAAAAAAGACAATTTAAAAAATTCAAGGTGGGTGAAAATCTGATGAATGAATGAAAGACAAACTGGGACTGTCCAGATTCTTCCTCTTCACCCCCCCCCCCCATACTTCTTCCTCTGGCTGCAGTTTTGCCAGCCAACCAGGCATAATTGCCAATTAAGGGCTGAATGCTTCAAAGTTTAAGAACAATGGCTGGCGGCTTTGAATTAATGCTGAATGGAGGCTTATTAAAATGTTATGAACATTTAATTTTAAGAGAAAAAAAATTAGCTGGTTGATGATTCTTAATTTTATATTCTCACATCAAGATCAATCTACTGTGAAGACGCATTTAGAGGCCATTCAATATGCATATAAGTGAATTAAATATCGCAGAGTATGAATAAATCAATGCTTCTCCTCCGCTGTCTGTTGAGGTCAAGCCCTCTGCCCTGATATTACCTTCCTCAATTATGTAGGGAAAAATAAATTCACTGTGCAAACGCACTGAGCTCGCAAATCCACAAACATGTCCAGACCTGCCTTGCATGAATGAAGTCAGTGTCTTTTTTTTTTTTTAGGCACAGATGTGTTTGCATGCACGTTGGGCTCGCTCCTATACGTTAACTAGGTTATTAGGTGGGGGAAAAAAACAAACAAAAATCAAAAACAAACAGCTGCTCTGTTCTGGCGATAAAATACAGGCTATTCACTGTTGTTGTTTAGTTGTTATTGGCTTGAGGGGGGAGGAAACAGTGAGACCAAGGTTATCAGGCCCAAAAGGTCTTCCTGTCTAGCTATGGTGTACTCCACCCTCCTCTCGCCCTCCACCCCTAATGAAAAATGAATGGTGAGCTGTGTCGGGTCAAGGACAGGAATGGGGTCTCTGTCCGGGGGCATACAGAGAGGGTCTCTGTGACTTAACTGCTGGACACACCACAGGCCACTGCGGCCGACCCCGGGGTCACGATCGAGGGGGCAGTAAAGCTGTGCAGCATCCACTGAAAGAAATGAATTACTGTGCGCACAGCAATGAATGCCTCTTTGACGATAAAGCTTATATGGTGACTGCCTTTGGTCAAAATGCCCTCGGGGTCATGTTCAGGAGAGAAAGAAGTGTGAATAATGTTCAACAAAAGAATACAGAACAGAAACACCTCTCAAATTTGGTAACGGCAATGTGGCCGTTAAGTGTAGACACACACTGTCTTTTTTAACTGGCTTTTGCAAAGGCATTATTTCTTTAAAGATATTTAAAACTCTATCATCAGACAAGAATGACCCTAAAGAACCCCAGATTAGAATGACTGAGAATGTTTTTGTTTTGTTTTGTTTTGCATTCAATACCAACGTTTTGCTTGCCATCAGATAGTTCAATTTAGGCAGAGATCTGCATAAAAGTTTAATATTTGAAACCCTAAATTCACTACCCTGACGCCCACACTCCTATTTTCCAGCTCGTTACATAAGGCTCATGCTATGTCTTGCACTTGTACTGAGGATTATTAGTATTTGACATAGATCTTTAGGTGCAATAATGTCTAACCCGGATGTAATTCTGTGGAATACTGGGCAGGGTTTTGTGATAATTTTGTCTCAGATCTGTGTTTCCACCTCAGTAGAACGGATGTAAATGGAACTTCAGTCCAATAATATTTTACAGTAAGATCTCTCTCTGTAAATGCTGACTTCTTGTCACTCTGGATAATCCACAGACTTCACAGTGAACGGTTTTTGTTTGAACTACTTTCTACCATAGAAATAGAGCTTTATGTAAACTCCCAACTGTGAAGTCCGTGGATTGTCCAAAGTAATGACAACACATTTTCTGGAAAGGAGTGATAATGTTGAATGACGAGACAAAAAAAACAAAACCATCTGCAAGTGGAAGGTGGAAATGGGAATGGAAACTTGGGTGAACTGTCCCTTTTTTCAAAAAGTAAATCTATTTACAACAAATCTATCCCAGTTTCTACGACCTGCTGCCCAGCAAAGACTCCCTGACGGCCTTTGAGAGATGGGAGGTGGTTTAATAGCTTGCTTCCTGCTAGAGCTCATTTACACCATCATGAAAATGATGCTGCTGTGGGAGACGCAGGATGATTAGGATCCATATCATCATCTTTGGCAGATGATATTCGGAGACAGTCTGGGACCCAATCTGTTGTCTTCCTGGCTGTAAATCTTTACTGGAAGCAATAATCGTTGGATAGATGCTTGATAACGAGGCAGCTCACGTCAGCATCTCGTGGGTGGGCAGTGAAAGTGCTTGGCCAATGCTCCAGCCCACAGTTACATAAAACGTGACGTTAGCCTAACATCAAAAGGGGTGTAAAATTACAGAAACATTTCCTGAAGAAAATGTGTGCAATTCCTGCAAAGCTGTCATGAGGACTGGCTTGATTTATTTTGCATTTAATGGTATAATTAGAGTGAATGGGCCTGCATCAGCTTTAACACAGTATTTTAGCAAACTCATACGAATAGTTGTTCAGAGTTGCACAAAGCATTTTGGACCTTAAAGTTTATACTTTTACAGGTAATGAGGTAGGAATAGAATGGGAATAAATGGGCCTCCATAGACTTTAAAGCTGCAGTCACTGATATTTTTATATTAACAGTGGATCAAATGACTGCATGTAATGTGGAATGAGTCGCTCTAAGTGTCAAACTCACAGAAAATTATCAACCAAATCTGTGGTTCCCCTCTACTTATCCCCTCCTGCTCTACTTATCATTGTATTGTCTTCCAGTGCATTGTTTTGGTTTTACCGCCCACAACTGTTTTGGTTCAGATCCAATGTTCTCATCGATTGTTTCAAATTGCTGCAGGCAGCTTTTTTCACCAAAGAAAATCCTGTATAACCCTACTGTAAGCTACCTGATCCACGCTGAACAAGACAAAGTTAACAACTAAGTTAGTGGAGACCAAAACAGAGCTGAAACAAGGGTGAATATTGAACATATGTTCAGTAGGTTTCCAGAAAAATTACTCTAAAATCAATGCTAATGTTGCTCTGTGTCTGCTGGATGTGTAATTGGGCATCTGTGTGATAACACATTCACCACAACATGATAATTTGGAAATAATCTGTTTACAGCTTGTTTTCTTGCCCAAAGTGGTCAAAAAATATTACTTCAGTTTTTTTTATATTAGATGTAAAAAAATTCCTAGATCTTTTTTTGGTGATGGAGTAAACAAAATTGTTAAAACAAAATGTAATTTGAAGGTCCCATAGACACGACAACAGTGGAGAGCACAATCTTGACCTCGACCTCAGTGAGAGCAAAACCCATGAGAAATTATTTGCATGCTTTTCTTCCAGTGGGGGAAAAGTGAGGAGTGGAGGGACAGGACTTGATCCTAGAACCAGCAGAGGTTACAAGGGGTTACAGCAGCAGACTTGACCACGCCGTTGTTTCTAGACACAATATAACCTCGATAAATCTGCACTTTATCGTCTTGGGGAGTGATTTCATTTTCCATGCTATGAAACATGATATAACAGGTCATGTGCACGGTGCCATAATGAAAAAGAGGCTTTGTAAAAGGTTTGCAGTTCCATCTGAAACACAATGATCACCCACGCAAAACCCCACAGCTGCCACTCAGAGCTGGGCCAATTTTAGCCGAGGGGAAGGAAGGGCAGGTTGGAGAATAGGAGCCAGGAGGCGTGAGGCACAAAACAAACGAGCTTAAAGCTAAACCACTACACTGCTTTGTGTTGTTTGCAGTTTTTCTGATCCCCCACCCTAAAGGTAACAAAGAACATTCAATGTTGAGGCACACAAGCTTTCCACACAGGACAGGTTTGGCACTTCTGTGTATTTTTCACTGATTTCCTGAACTCACGTTTGCCAGCTTTTGGTGTTGAACTCCAAGGTGACAGACGCATTTGAAAACTTGCCTCAGGTGGGAAAGGGATAAAGGGGCATGACGCTTTCGAAATCAGCATCGGCGGTGAAGTTAAACGAGAGCTCTGATTTATGCTCCGGTGTCTGGAATGATGCCGTGAAGCAGGTGCGAACCCTACATTTAGAGTAGGTGAGTCAAAGGCGAGTCAGTGTTTGACTACACGAAGGCAGGAAGGACTCCTTATTTGATGTATGAATAATGAGTCACGCGCAAGTTTAAAGGTATTTCACCTCTGCCCATATACACAAGCTTCTGGATTTCTGCGAGCTGTTTGTGCTTTTCGAAGGATCAGATGGAAGCTAACAGCCTGTTAACAAACTCAATTTTCAGTAACATGCGTAGGAAGATGAGGAACGATGTCCCATTCCTGACTTTAAAACTAATCTTTGTCACTGTTCTGTTGGATGTGGTCAGCAGTAACGAGAGATAGCCCTCAGATCCTGTCAGGTCAAGGGTCAAATGTTCATGTGTGACCTGACACTACCCCACACAGACAGACATGACCCCCCCCCCCTTTTATGGCACTCTTCCCATTTTAGCGCTGTAGTGTATTTGGTTTTTAATGGTGCCTACTGTGGAGCATTTCAGAAAGCTTTGAATGCTACACTCACATCTCTATAATGCTACAGACACTATAACACATTAAAGGACAATACCGCTGTTTCTGCAGTTTTAGCTCAATACCGCTGTTTCTGCAGTTTTAGCTCTTTGTCCAAACATCATTTATGTGTAACAAAGTTGCCGAGCATTTTTCAAATATAACACAAGACGTGACACTTGACACTGAACTCCACCTGTGGACGATTACAAATTAACAACCCCTGTCAAACGATGAGGCTAAGATGAGGCTAATATTAACATAATTTTGGACTGAATGATAAAAAAGTAAAATTAATTAACCAAGACTTGATATTAAGCTTGGCTCAATTCACAACTTGAGCAATTCGCAAGAGCGTAAGTGGTTTTAATATAGTACAGAAATGAATGGAAACCAATGGGCACATGGTGGAAAAAATACGCTCAAGGTTCTAAAACACAGCGGCATGGTTTGCAAAGTGTCCATCTGTGGCTTGAGATTTATGTAGTAAATGGTCTAAAAATATGCAAAACAACTGGTATGGTCCTTTTAAAACTAGGTCATAGTCTTTGAAACACAGCTACAAATGACATCGAATAACCGCTGAGTCAGGCTCGCAGCTGTAAGTGGGTTGTTAGATGTTTTCGATCTCTGTGTTGCAGATGGAGCCGGTTTGCCACTCTCCAGTGAGCACTGGACGAGAATCTGTCACGGTGGAAAGAACAGTGACAACCTCTTGGCATAGACATTCCCTCTGTTTTCTGAACAACAGATTGCATCCCACATGGTCCTGAGCAGGGGGAGACCGCCTCGGCTTTATTTCTGTTACCGGCATCTGCTCTCTGTCCTCCTGTTTGATCCCCAGCGTGGCACGACACTTTTTCTGTCATGTTACTGCGATTATGGCAACTATAACATAGCAACATGTCCTCCTGGCATCAACATCTACTGCCCTAAGATCTTGACTGCCACTTCACAGACATGTGGCTAATTTTGAGGAGTGAAACAAGAAGTCACAGCGCAGATCATGTTGCAAAACACGCAGCCATGCGAGGCTTTTCTGTGGGCCAGTGGCTGGATGGGGGGGGATCTGTGTCCGCTTTGAAGATGATTCCAATTGAAATCTGTGCCAGTTAAGGCTCCTTTGAAAATGGGTCTACACGCTGTGTCACTGCCAATTGATTTTGGGGGTGTGAGGGTGCAGCTTCCAGATTTTGTTTTTACATTTCAAAGAAGGGGGTAAGAAATGGCAGTCTGAATTTTGCCACCATCAAAGAAATGTGTTTATTAGAGGAGCGGAGATGTGGACATATTAACTAAGGGAGACTGACACATTCATTTAGGGCATAATCATGTGATGAAACTCTCTGTGACTGCAGGACCCCACAGCAGTCTGCTGGAACACATGATTCAATTTACTAAAATAAATAAGGATATTCTGCGAATCTGCCATTTGTTTGGGAAGCTACAACCACAAAGAATAAAAAAACAGTGCGGCTTAGGAGAAGAAGAAAAGAAGCGAACTGTCTTGAGCTCATTAAGCTTAAAACATCTGTTCCAGATGCGTGGACAGAGAGGAAGAGGAGGATATGTCCACATGCCTCTGGTCTGCTCAAAGCTCTAAGCCTACACAAATTAATGCGATTTTTTTTTTAATAAGGAAAACACAGGCTGCACATGCATGCACCCCCAACTGGAACTAAAAACCGTAATGTGACAGTCAGCCATGCGGAAATGTAACAGCGCGCAGCAAGGAAAGCGACTTATTAGGTCTCATGTATGAGAAAGATGCACGGTTTAGGATTCAATGCCCGTCGATTAAAAACTCCGCAGGTTTAAAACACACAGGGATGAAGTGGCACGGCTCTGATGGCAGCAATAGAAGTAGATAGATGAGAACATACCAGCTCCTGCTTCAGCCGTCTCAGACACGCGTCCATGTTTTTGCATTCTGGTTTGGAGAGCTGCTCTTCCATGGCTCCGCTCTTGTTCTCTTCTTTCTTTCTATCTTTCAACGCAAAGAAATTCAGATGATGAGGCGCGACGCCGGTCGACGCTCGAGCATGACTGCGGACGCGCCTCTCCCGGATGGAAAAAAAAAATGGAAATAAAAAACAAAAAAACAAAACAAAAACAAAATAAACAAAAAAAAAACAAAGAAAAAAATTTTAAAAAAACAAACAACAATCGGGAGGTGCGCAGATCCTGCTGAGGAATACGCGCGCGGCTCCTAATGACGCGAATCCCCTGAATTAAAAAAGAAGAAGAAGAAGAAGAAAAGAAGAAGAACACACACACACACACACACACACACAACTCCTGACGACCAAAATGTGTTTACTCCGAAAAACCGACAAACGACGTCCTTGTCGCGGCCGCAGCGGGAGACCCGGTCCGTGTGTGTATATACGCGTGTGTGCGCGTCTCCCCCAGCGTCCGCCCGCTTAGTGCGCCAGTGTGCGTGCGTCCGGCCCGGTTTTTTATTTTTTTTTCCCTCCCCTCTCTCTATTTTCTCATTCAACACGAGCTCTTACGTTGCCCGTCCAATTTCCTCCAATGAGGGAGCCTCTCAGGACAGACTGCGTCCCATTCAAACCGGGATAAGACGGGGACGCGTCGTTTATTATGGAGGAGCAGGTCTGCGCGCGGCGGCTTGAAAACGATTTCGCAGAGGTGTAAAGAGAGAGAGAGAGTCTGTAACATCTGGAGAGATTTGAAAATAAAGGCCGACAGATCACATAGTCCGGGCCATTAAAAGAGCACAAGAAGTTAAATATCTCCACAGATTCCAGCGCAACTGCTGCGGCGGGTCGGGCTGATGGGGGAGGATGTTTCTAAAAGAAGCCATGCTTGTCATGAAACGAGCCATAGGGACGGTTTCCTGGCCACCGTCACCGAGGTCAGGGAGGAAACACCTGAACCACAGGCTTTTGTTGTGATACTTCATTAGCAAAGGAAGGAAGTGGTGCATATACAGGGCAGCCAATCTGGAAGTTGTTTATCCCACCCAGAAAAAAAAAAACAACCCCCACCCCCCTCCTGACATGTCTGAAAGATATATGAAACCTTCACTGCATCTCCTGCAATCTGAAGATGTCAGGGGGGATAGATGGAGATTGTTTTACCAAGAAAGGATCTTTTCTACTCAGTCCACTGTAGTGTATGTCCTCAGGATGACATTAAATAGTCAATATGGATGCAAACTTTGGCCTGGCATTGACCCTCACTGCATACTCGGTACCAACCAAAATGTTTTCATATCACAGAATATTAAAGCTGACATCAAATGTCTGGTCAGATTTGAAATCTCTTTTACTTTTTCTTTTGTCAGATGCTCCCTGATTTAATTAGGAACTTTGCCTATTTTAGTCTGTTTTCTTCGGGCACATTCTTGAATGCTTGTTTGTGTTTAGAAAGCGCTCATGTTAAGGATTTTGTAGAAAAACCCTTTATATTACTCAGAGTAAGGTAATGTGTGGTAATGTGCTGTATCGGATAGTCATCACTGTCATATCAACGCTAATATAGAATAAATTCAAAATATACCCAGCTCTGCTGCAGGAAATAGATCAGAGAGGCTACAAAATATACGTGCAATCCATCAGGTTTCATACTGTATAGTGCACCACAAACATACACCACAGAAAATCAAAATCCACTGTTTTTTTTTTTTTTTTTTACTACCAGTTCATCAAGTTCCTCACTGCCTGTCCAATGAAGTCAGGAGACTCGGTGCCCTGTGACCTGCTTCTGTCATCTGGAAGTTTTAATATCAGGCCTCATGTTGGTGATTTCTCCCAGATGGATGGGCGGATGCTAGGAGAGAAAGAGAAGTAGATTCATCTCGGATTCCAAATGCAAGGAAATGGGGCAAATGAATAAATCATCTGAGCATAACCGAACTTCTGAGAGGGAGGAAGAGCTTTAACTGACTTGTGTGTTTTATTCTTTTATCTTTTTTAAATATTCAAAGTCTGGATACAATAATAGTTTCTTGGTTTGTTCATACAGAAGATTTATATAAGAGCTTTTACCCTCAGGGGGATGCTAGAGACTAATAATTGGATATACTAATGGAGATATCAAAACTGTGTAGAGCCAGTCCTCCTTGACAAATGCAATTACAGTACTGAACTATTTAACTAACTTCTACTGGAAAGCTGATGACGGGTTCATAATCTTAACATTCTGTTTCGTGCAAAGTTTACACTCTGTTGCTTTGTGTGATGTCTTCAGCTTGATTGTTTTGTCTGACCAACAGTCTAAAACCCAAATACCAGTGTAATCAATTCACAATGATACAAAAAGAAGCAAACCCTCATATCGAAGAAACTGTAACCTTTGAATGTTCAGATACTTTTGCCCGACAAATGAGTTTAACCATCAATCAACTATAAAAAAAGAATAGTGTTGTAAAGTCCTGAAAACCAGCTTTCTCAATTAATTTCTCACTGCGGTCGATATGTTTCAATATGAACACTCACTTTCCTTTCACAGCTACAACAGCTTTGGTTATTTCACACCAGACTTGTCCTTCAGTGCTGTTTTGCCCCCCAATGGTTGGAAGTGGGCAGGTGTCCTTTGGAAAAAGGTGATATTCACACTCCCATCCACCAGTCAGAATTTTTAGCAACATTTGAGTCAGACAACAGTTGTGGAGTTGTTACCTGTTAAAGCCACACCCAGATTAGCAGATTATCTGAGTTTTTTTTGGTGTTAAACCCTGATTTAATAGAACCATTTCTCTGAACTTTAGCTTTATTTGTTGCATGATCAGTTTAGTCATAAATATTCAATGTTACACAGAAATTCTCAAGATTTGGAACCAGGTTTTCAGGGAATACAATCACTGATTAATTCATGTCATCTGTGCATTATGAAAACAACTGGAGAAACCAAACCTGAACCTAATTTTTTACAGACACGGATGCATCTCAGATACTGTAAGTCAGGTTTTTGAACCAGCCCCTCAGAGACTAAATGCGCTTCACTCAGCAAGCCGCTTCATGATTCGGAACAATTTCGTCCCAAATGTGACCCCGGACCTGCAGCTGCTTCTTGTGCATGTGTCCGTTTCCTGCCAGCTGTCAGCATGAACACACACTAGATAAGGAAATGTCTCCTCAGATCACTCGGGTCTGAAACACTGCAGACAGAAAGAATTATAACCCTTTCACTGACTCACTGAGTGTTATGACTTGTTAGGTTATCCTGATGTTTTTTGTGCTCAGGCCAGAAATGAATCAACTGCCAAACAAAGATGAAACATAATTGCCACTGCGATGAAACCACTATTTGTGGAGTTTCCGCTGTATTTTTTGACATGCACTGCCTGTGTTATGGTTGTAAACAGAAACAGCTACAGATCCCTCCTGTCTGAGGAAAAGAAAAGAAAAGAAAACAGAAGGGTTAAATCTAAACTTCGAAGCTAAATTGTGTCTGATTTTGGCGTTTTTGCCTCCAACCACCATGTACATCACTTCGGTTTTATGAACCAGAGGTTTGGGGAACAATGAATTCATCCTCTGCAATACACCAATCAACTGTCTAATCCCAACTTCACCACAAAGAACTATGTGAATACACCAACGTAAGTCCGTCAGTGTGAACTGGGGTGGTATTTGTTAATTCAGGACTAGTCAGCCCTGTTTAAAGCTCCCATAAATGATGCATCAGATCTATTAACGGTCTTGCTGCACATGCAAGAGTAGTTATCTCCCTGTGTCATGTTACGTTTCTCTACTGTAGAAGTGTGAATAATTAAATGAGATGTCATGCTTTCAAGTTTTAGAAGAAACAAGAGCAGGCACAGAGATGATGCAACGTCTGCCTGTCAGTGTAATAACTGTCATCACTGAACTGTTAAATATGCAATAAAACCACATCAGTGTACTGAACACAAAGGTAACATCAAAAAGCAGCCTCTATTACTCCAGGTGTGGGGGGGGGGTAAAAGAGAAGAATGCAGAGTGAGTTATTACCCTTTTATTCAGTATGTGATATAACAAATCAGTCAAACATATTAAATCCCTTATGAGGTGGGCAGTTGATTAAGTATAAAGTTTGCAATGTACCAGTTTATATATCAAATTCATAACTAGAGTCGATTAATTGTTGTCAAATGGCAGAAAATTAACTAGCGACATCTTGTTGATTGATTAAGTCTTTGAGTCATTTTGAAGTAAAGATTTCAGCTCATCGCGTGTGAATAATCATGTTGTCTTATGTGTTAATTAATGGAATATCTTTTGATATTTGACCCTTTTTTTGGACCATTTAAGATGCAACCTTCAGCTCCGAGAAGTTGTGACGTTGTGAAGTTGTGAGGCAATTTTTTACGCTAATGTGACATTTTATAGACCAATTAATCAAACTGACTGATTGATTACTACATACTGATTTGATTAATACAGTCATTTAAGCCCTATCCATTCCATTTCATTGCAGTTTGAGAAAATATTACATATCAGCAATGAATTGAAATTGTGATTCTGTGTGTGGGAGGACATTTGTATTGAGATAACCTTTCCCCCCATTTTCCTGTATTTTGCTTTTCTTCTTCTCTTTTACAATTATCTTCTCAATACAGTTAGTTCTCGCTGATTTCTCCTTGTTTTACCTGTAACACCCAAACATTTTGAATCGACTGTTATGAACCCAGTAATGACATAACTAGTGTTGTAAGTAGGTATAAAAATCATTATATCACTAGTTGCTCTGAGCTTAACACAATAGTTATGATATTCTTTACTGTACTTGATCTGAAGGACATGGGTGCTATTAGTATGAATAATTGACTTTTGAATAATTAATTTGACAGTATGTCCTGGTCAAAGGGGCTTCAGACTCTCATTCTTAGCTGCCAGACATGTTAGTGCACTGCCATCTAAGGTCCAGGTAGCGTCACTGCAGGACCCGCAGTAATCAGTGGCTTTTCTGAGGCGTCCCGGTGGCCAGTGGCTTCCAGGCACTGACCCCGCGCAGTCCCTGCCCCGAATGCATCCGTGGATGTTAGTTCCAGGTCATCCCCCATCTCTCTCTCTTCCCTCATCCCCTCTGTCTCCTGTTTACTGTCAATTTTTCCAGTCGAGGCATAAGAACGTTGCTCCTCGCAAAAGCACTATGACACATTTTGGCAGCAGTTTTGGTTGAGCAGGGGAAACAGGGATTTTTAAGGGACTGCTTCATCTGTGATACATTTTCATACATAATGGGCGAGACGATGACAATCTTCATATGTAGAGGAGTTTTAAAAACTGAAGTTACAGAAAGTAAAAACTTTCACGAAATAAAAAAGATATAACCAATTCCAGTGGTTTAAGATAAGATAAATTATGAAAGAGGAATTAAAAATTGAGTAAAGACGGATACAATGACTTGAAACCTCAGTTAAAATCAGGCTAGGCTCTAGGATATAAGTAAGTTTTGAGAAAGGTTTTAAAAGATACCACCGACTCGGCCAGGCTGATTTCCTCAGGCGGGTTGGCCTCGGGGCCCTGACTGCAAACGCTCTGTCAGCTTCAGTTTTCAGCCACATCTCTGGAACTGATAAAAGACCTCCGGCTTATATGGAGCTGATATGTTGTAAATGTGTAACCGGGGGAAAGGCCTTGAAGAGCCTGGAAAATAACCACTCACATCTTCAAAATCTATTCTAGAAAACACTGAGAGTCAATGTAAAGAGGCTCACACAGGAACGACGTTGTTGTGTCTCTTGGTTCAGTATTGTGAAGCAGTTGGTTGCGTGGGTCTTTATCTCCAAACCATCATGGTGTGTCTGCGTCATCAGGCTCTTCTGTGTGAAGGCATCACCACAGATGATGGGTTGAAGCTGTGAGTGATAGTCAGAATTACTTAACTGGCCGAGAGTAAGATTACAGCGAAACACCGGGTTTAGTATGTGACAGAGGTGTTTAAGTGGTGCGTCAGAAACACAACCTTGCCCAGGACTTAGATTATATTACGGTACGTTACTGTATTCAGATGTTAGTTGGGTTTGGTTCTTCATATCGCCTCATTCTGTGGCTTTAGTTTTTATATTTTTTTTCAATTGAAGAGCATAATAAAAAGTGAGGATTGTTTTCTGAGTCACAAGTTGGAAAGTCAGAGTAAAATAAAGGGAATTTTATTTTTGATAAACTATACATTCTTCATCAATGATTGAATTGTGATAAATTTCACTAAGACGCTCTGTGTCGTGAGCAGTAGCTTGATCAAAAGGGCCTTTCCTGCATAGCAAACTTCAGATGTGTGGTAGGAAGTGGGATCAGGCAATTTCAAAGTTTTCCTGTTCAGTTTACAAAGACAGTGGGAGAGGGAGTGGAAAGTAAAGCAGAAAACAGTCCAACTGACACTGTGCTCCTGAAACAGAAATACTGAATTATAAAGTTATAAGACCTCTCTTTTTTGACCATCATGATTTTACTGTTAACATTTCAACATTTTCTCTTGACACCATGTAGTAGGTGACATTTGCAATCTAGAAAAAGCACCTTTCCAGCCTCATAAACCTATTTAGATATTTTTTTGTGTTGGGTATAATCACTGAATACAGCAACTCTCCTACTGAACTAAAGTAAATATTTGATTAGTCAGATTTTTCAAAACAGCAGGGATAATGAAATATTCAATAATGGTACACAGGACATGTGGATGAATAAGCTGTGCCTCATCCTGTACCATCAAAACGGTGAACTACACTGCCATCTAGTGAGGTATGTACATGTGCAGATAGGCTTGTACATTTGAAGTTACATTCGTTGTTTCCAAATTTGGAACATTGTGTGCCACAAAAAGCCTCAAAAATACGTTTTAGGCGCTTAAAACAAATGTGAGGACGATTAGTTTCCAATGCATCAGTTAACATCAAACAAGGTGCAGTAAACAGACATAAACCTAAATCAAACTGACCCCCCCCCTTTGCCTTTAAAACAGCACCAGTTCTCCTCAGAACTTGGCAGGTGGGGTCGTTCCAAGCATCTTGGAGAACCCACCACAGTTCCCTTTTGGATTCAGGCTGTCTCGGTGACCTCCTTGCTTCATCTCCTTGTTCTTCTTGGATGGTTCCTTACACTGCTGATTTAATTTGGGACCAGTCTGACACGGTACAGCATGATGGATCGGAACCTGAATATCTGAAGTGCCTGAAATCTTTGCATGGTAACTTGGGTATATAAAGCATTTAAACCGAGCCCGTCATGGCTCCGAGAATACCCATTTTTTTAAGCAAAAACTTATGTTGCAAAATTAAATGTGGAATTTAAAAGATGTGGGCATTTATCCAGCTGGTGAAAGTGAATGCAAGAGACAAATCATCAGTTAAACGTTGTGAAAGCAGCACAAAACCAGCGGCGTGTCCCTTTTGACATAATCTAATTTTCTCCCTCTGTCCTTGTCCCCTTAGAACACGCGGATATTTCCATGTTAGCGTCAGGAGCGAGAAGAACGACGACACTGGATTTTCTGCGGCAGGTTTTAATTTTCATCTGACACTCGATAGTTGTAACAAACAAACCGACAGGATACTGTGTACACAGCAAAAAGAGACAGAAAAGCTCAGTTCAGAAGGATAAAAAGATAAGAAACAACACAAACAGCAATTGCCAAGGCTTTTTTTAAAAAAGTGACCCCCCCCACCCACCATGCCATTTGAAGTCAAGTCCATCATCGAACAGATACTGTATGAGAGAAATGCTTTCTCTAAAAAACTGTAGAAGCATGATGATAATCTATGAGACTGCGCAAAGCCCTAATGTGTAGATACTGTTTCAGTGGTAACCATGACCCAAGTTATAAACACCACGAATGAGCAGACGCTCGTTATTTTCAGCAATAACAGTGAGAAGAAAATATTATCTAAAGGGTCTGTAATCTTTTTTTTTTTGTTCATATAGCAGCATAGAAAGTACTACTACCTCGCTGTTCTCACGGAGGATGGAAAAGCGTCCGTTTCGTCACAGTTCTTCCACCTCGGTTTCACAAACCATGAGAGAATACAGAAATGCAACACAAAGTATTACCAGTAAATACAGCGAAAAAACAACTTCACTTTCATGATCCAAGAACACGCGAGGGGAAATCGGAGCTTTCACTTTAGCAAAAATAACAAAAGAAAACAACAAAACAAAACAAAACAAACAAACAAAGCAAGAACCAAACTTACAAAATAGACACATTGTTCATTTGATACAGAAAACCGTAGCACACGTGGCAAGAAGTCACAAACTATTCCAAACACCAGGAATCTTACAGCGTCAAAAAGGGAACCGACAACGTGGAGGGAACCGGGCTCATAAATAAAACCTTCAAGCAGGAGTAACAGGAGAAACCAGACCAGGGCTCAGCTCCTTCTCTGCAGACTTGGATGCTGTCTTGTGAACCTCACTGAGATTATTGGATAGAGATTTTCATGATGGAGCCTCTTATCACCGTCTGGTTACTTGAGCATCAGTTTGTTACTGAATTAGGAAATAAGACACTTTTACAAAATAATCCCAACTCGCGGGAAACTACTTGGTTTTTTGACCTCGAGTTGATGTTGTTTTGTCAAACTATCTTATTTCAAGCACACTTGTGCTCGTGGACACTTTTAAAGTTATTTACAAATGTAATTTTCAAAAGATGTAAGCTACGTTTAAAACTTGTTTAGCTGTTTGAAACTGCACTTAAGCTTAATTATTTTAAAGGGGAGATATATTTTCAATCTAAAATGCCACCTCATGCACCCACTGTAGTCAGTGGTGAAATATCTTTTCGATCATTTCAGTGACAATCAGATAAACTTGGGACACAAAACGGTACAACCGAAGGCGATAGACCAGGAAATACCAAAACATGTGTTTTATAACTCTGCGTTGTCTCGGTCATTTTGTTGTTCTTATCCAAAGGTAAAAACAGTCAGAAAAGAGAGGTGATTTTCCAGCCTAGACAGAGTGACTGCGTGACCCTTTCATATTTGCATATTTAGCCATTTTCCCTCCGTTTTTTAAAACTCTACAAATATTCAAGTGTCAATGTGGGTTTTTAAGTTTCCGTTGTAGTTTGAAAAAGATGAAGTTGAACATGAATTGGCCCCCGTTGCTGGAACGTTTCCCATGTTTGATATCACAGTGGTGCTTTTGGCACCGAGTACCTAAAATGTCCACTCATGCTCAGGATGAATTTACACATTTTGTATTTCATTTTTATTCTCGGCGAATGGAGGCAGCATTAAGAGCTGCAGCTTTTTATTTTTCCACAGAACAAAAAGTACCAGTTACATTAAATATAAACAGGATCATATATTCATATAGTAAAAAAAAACTGTGTGTATTTGATTTTTTTTTTTTAAGGATAAGGCGATTGGTATATTTGTTATTGTCAACAAATCCCATGACAAGACCAAAACTAATAACGATGCATCAGTTCTGATACTTTTTACTTTTACTTTTTTTTTTAAACTGTCCATTTGGGAGTCTGACACTGTTATAGTAGTACTTTGAGCACTCTCCAAAACACATCACTGAGCCACATCTCTGCGCTGCGACCTGTTCTCTCATTTTGATAAACGTGGGCACCGTTTTTCTACTAATCTGCAGTTGAAAATAGTCCCCAGCAGATACACTACTTCCTCTTGTTTTAGAAATGTTTGCTAAAAAAAACTACAGTGCCAGGATCTTTTTGAAAAGAACTTTTTTTTTTTTTTTAAAAAAAGGGAGAAATACCAAGATTGTGAGATGAAGTCAGAAAGTTTTGGAGAGACACTGTTGGTTTTTTTTCATGCAACTTGCTGTAAAAATGTAGAATAATACTGACCTTATCCTTAAATGAAAAAAATCAAACCTTCACCTGAAAGTCATTTTGTGGTCACGGGGTTTTAGTTATCAGGTTGAGAGCTACTGATTTGTTTCACCTCAGTATGGAGCCTATAAAGTGTGAGGCTGACCTGACACCAAAGACTTCGTCAGGACAGCCTCACTCCCTGCAGTCAATTTCCAGTCAAAGATTTGAGTTGAGCAACACGATTTGGTTCGATCCTTTGACGCCATGATACAATTTTTCTACACAAAGAAAAGAAAAACCCACTCTTTGAGTACCTTGACTTTTCAAATGCTGCTGTAAAGAAAAATTAAATCTGATTTCAAATTTCTTTCTTTTTTTTTTTTTTACTCAAAATGCTTAAGACAAACAACACAAAACACAAACAAGACACATCAAATTCAAGTAACACGGTCAATACTTTTCTTTGCCTTTCTTCAAACACATTTAAAGTCAATAAACCCCTTTTCAACATTTCACTGTCAATCCACTTTAAACTTACTGTGAATTTGTGTTATGTCGACAACCTCTGCTGATGTATGGATATGCTATTGCACAATGTCTTTCAATCTTTTTCACAGTAGTTGCTGTAAAACATCTGTACTGCTGTTAGAAACTATTAGAAATGCAGCGATTCTGTCCATATCTACAGTACGTACACGACATGATGAGCGCTTGATTCTCGGTTCACATATCTACAATCCCCCTATCTCAGTAATGTCTCCTCGATCATCTCTCTTCTCTTAAACACCACCCGGGGACTCCTCCGGAGCACAGTGCCCTCCCCGCTGATCCTGTGAGACAGGACATGTCGTGTCCATTGTTGTAGTGAAACCTGCCTCCTCCTCTTCCTCCTCCTCCTCCTCCTCCTCCTCCTCTTCTTCTTCACTTCCCTCCTGCTGTGCTGAGTTACATCCGTCGTCCGGAGAGTCACAGGGCGGAGACTTTGACGATGTTGGTGCCGGCCGAGCTCGTCGTGGTCTGGATGCTCGGGGCTGCGGCGTGACCCGGGGGCGGGGGCGGCCTCCTCTGCGGCGGCCCGTGGAGGCCGTCGCCGTCGGGGGTCAGGGCTGGGGGCGTCGGGAGGCTGATGATCGCTGTGGTGATCCGGCCGCCTTTGCAGTTGATCCTGCCGCCGTCGTCGGTTTTCAGGTTGAGGTTTGAACGACTGGGGAAGGAAAAGAGAGAGAGAGAGAGAGGAGAGAGAGAGAGAGAGAGAGAGAGAGAGAGAGAGAGACTATGAACGGCTGCATAATGTACATCTATGTGCTGCACAGCATTTTTATGTTCGGTGGTTTGTGGCCACCAGAAATGCAACTTTTTCATTGCTTCGAGGAGCAAAGAGGAGGACAGAGTATCTCAGAAACCTTGGCAAATAAAACCAACACATTCAGCGTGGCCTTACACCCCTTCGGAGCAAGTATGTCGTTCTGTGATTTGGGTGAACTGATCCTTTAAATCTTAATCTTGATTTTTCTCCACATGAAGTTGCCTTTATTCAACCTGGGTGCCAAGCCTCTGTCTCCCGTTCGCTGCCGCCGGCACGACCGTGCGTGTTTCTGCTGTTGAGACTCACCCGGCGGCGTGTGATGGTGGGTCTCCACACGGTATGTGGATGGCACTGAGCTCCTGCAGGGGGCCCTGGTGTGTCGGGAGGGGATGGGCAGAGGGCGTGCTGGCGTTGGGCAGGGGGAGGTTTCTCTTCACCCTGCAGCCGCAGCAGGTGCCCACGGGGCTGTGGCGGCTGGATACGGAAGGGCTGCGCGACGGATAGGTCTGCAGCGCCGTTTCCAAACAGTTCTGCTCGTACATCTGCTCGTCCACGAACTCATGAGCCTGCAGAGAAGAAACAGGATGATAGATGAGGGGGAAAAAAGGGGGGGGGTGAGGAGTAAGAGGGGGGAAACGGTAGGTAAATAAAAGACAGACTCATGGGACCTGATGCCTTGAGTGATATATCAAATTAACACATAAATAGATTGCACTGAAAGTCAAATAATTAATAGTGATTACATTAATAAACTATAATTTACAAACTCATGCACATAGCCCATTTAGTAAAATGACTGACTGGAGGGCAGATTGAGTGTCGCTGTTTTATACAGGCCCCAAAACCTTTGGCAAATTATCAGTAGCCTTGAAATTCTACACTTCTGCACAGACTTGGCTTCAACCTCCGTTTACGCACAGCATCTGGTCAAATCTGTCAGACCGACTCGTAAACATTGTGAAGCATTTTAGCCGACTGCTTGTGAGGCACCGGTCAGGGAAAGGGGGAAACATCACCATCACAAGGGTCCCTCGAGTTTTTAAGATGTGCTTTGGAGGATTTGGGAGCTACAGGGTAAACCAGTGTCGAGTCCAAGCTTGTGAAGAGGCAACGTTTGAAGCCTGGAGTAGTAATATATGTCATTATCCAGGTACAGTCCTTTCAATGACAGTGAATACATCTTTTCAAACCTCACTACTTGACTTTATTACTATATATGGATGTATACAAATACACACAGATATACACTCTCATCATTTTTCAGTTTTAACTGAAATTTAAGTAGTTCAAGCTCAGTGAATGACCTTTAATGGTACAAAGGCCAGTAAAAAAATCATGTAAATATCATAGAAAACAGGCCTTTTCCACAGAGCAAGCAATTATCTGAATTACTGAATTACTTAACTGAATTACTACACCCTCTGCTTTATTAGGACAATACTATGCTGCAGAAAGAAGGACTGTTTACTGCTAATTGGAACGGCAAGAAAAAGGCAAGGGACAAAGGAAGACAGACTGGTTGGACAGAAGTTCATCCTACAGCAGGATGATGAGCAAAACATTAGAGGAACAAAACCAGACTCTGGCTTCAGACCAGCCCCGTCTCCAGACTTAAACCTCACGGAGCTGGACTGGGATGAACCGGATTGAGGGTGAAAGCAAAGAAACCTGCAAGCGCAACACGTTAGGGGGACCTTGTGCAGCAGTGTTGGGATGAACTCTCCTAACAATATTTGATTTCCATTGTAGCGCGAACGGCAAGAGTGTGTTCAGCTGCTAAATGAGTCAAATTCTTTCTAATTAAATTTAAGTTTGACAAGAAGGTTCAATGATTGCTAGTTTTTAAAATCTCCAGTTGTTTATTTGTTCATTGCTTTAATTCCAGATACACTGAGACATTGAATTATGTAAATTTAAATGGCAGCTTTTGACTGGTAATGTAGTTAATGAGCATATGAGTTAAAAGCGTTGGAATCTCTCAAAGTGAGAAATGTGCACTCACAGTGGTTTTCTCCAAACAGTGCAGTAGGTGGTGGTGTTGGCTCTCTAACAGTGAGGTGGACTTAGTCAGCTTCTGCTCATCCTCCTCTGTACCCTGAGTAGACACAGACACACACACAGACACAACCACAGACACACACAGACACACAGACACACACATACACACACAGACACTCGCACACACACACAAATAGTCGCTAAGTGTTGAGAAATTACTCAAGACATTGTTGCTGTAGCCCCATCGATCACTGAAGTCCCTCAGCAGCACTGGGCTTGAATCGCTCTCTGCATAGTGAACATGTTGCTGAAATGACTCTGATAATGAACTTTGTCATCGGTGATGAAAAGTCAGTGGTGTGATGCCATCGTTTTGCTTCGTGTACCTCATTTTTGACCGCTTGTTGATTTCCCCCTCATTTCCACTATGAGGAAGTAGCCAACAACTCCTGCTGCTGGCTTTCAGATAATATACCAGACAATTAGTTATATAATGGATCACATTTCAGCTTGGCGTGAATTGATCCTTCAGCCTTGGGCCTGCCTTGGCAAGTGGTTTGATTGTAATTAATTTTCTCTCTTGGGTATCTGTTTTTGTCATTAGTGCTGTTCTTGCCTTTGGTTCGGTAAACATGCTTCAAAATAACTTCCCCTCACAAGTTTATTTTCACTATTGATAGTTTTGGAATTTACATGTTGTTGCCAGCTCTTACGTATCTTACTTACTTATCTGAGTAGATACCACTGAGCGTTATTTGATGTTTCACGCAGACCAGCAATTATTGATGTAGGGAGCCTCAGAAAAACAGCAGAAAACAACAGAGTCGAGGAAAAAAACCCAGAAACAAAAACTTATGGAACCATTTCTTGGTATTTCTCCAAATGGGACTTGGTTTCAAAGCTAAGGCTCTGATATAGCTTAGTCTCAAAGTAATCACAATTGCCAAATAACATGAAAACTGAAAACAAATTAGTTCTCTCCCTGCAGTGCACATTGTTACTCAGAGGAATTGGGTAGGAGGCGATCCAGCCCAAGGACTCCTCATTCAGATTCCAGACACGTGAGCAATACAGTGATGTGAGCATGAGAACAGTTCGCCCTCTGATGTCTCAATGTGTGGATTTACGCTCTGGCGGAGGCATCATCACAGATACTGTATAGCTAAAGATAGAGCTTTGACATACTGTAGGTCTCAAAGTTCCCATCATGCAAGAAAGGAGCTGATTTGTCCATCTGTAGTTTCACCCTGATCATGTTAACCTAATTGTACAGATTTGGATTCTGAGGAATTTATTTTAACATAATATTTAATTAGAAGGCAAGCCAGGCCACTTGACTACCGATGGAGAATAACTTTGTTCCAATGCTATGATTAAGAAAGGAAAATAAGGTTAAAACCCATCACAGTGATTAAAATATTTTCTGAAATTTTAGGTTTATAGTATAGACAAAATAACCAAATGGGTCACGGTCTCTTTGGCTCACCGAAAAAAATCGAGATACTGCATAAAATAAAATGTTCCTGCATGACCATCTCTCAGAGCATGGCCACTTCAGCCACAGATACATCATCCTCCACTTTCAGAATTTCTTTTTCATTTTTTCGATGATCTTTTTGTATAGACATAAATGAAGGACACCTTCTTTGCTGTGATAAATCATGTTTCTCGTTACTTTACCACTGCCTGGCATATTTTTTTCCCCTCCAGCTTTAGGAAGGTTTCCAGAGGATTTTTACTGTAAACATCCTTCTCAAAACAAACTTTTTCTGCAGATCTCTGACTTAAATGAAATGCAACATCCAGGAGATATCGACACAGTGATCTGTAGTTTTTCAGGCCGGGATCAACGCTGTTCATCGGGCAGAAATAAATGTAAATGCGCACTGTAAAATCCCACATTACCATAAACAAGTCCCTGTCCCATGATTTGCAGAATTACCCAACAATGAGATAGGTACATTTGGTAGATTTGACTTTGGAAAATATAGTCTGGGAATTGACAAATTTCTATTGTCTCATGTATCATCATCAGTGTTGGCCGGTGCTGCATTACAGTAATGGGATGGCATTTCTCAGTAATGAGTAGTTTGAGGGAAAACAACTTGGACTTCAGTAATTACATCAAAGTTACTAATCCCTGTAATGCTCCATTAGTTTGACATTTGGGATGCTGCTTGTTTGCTGTTCGCTGCTTTAATATCAGTTTAGTTGATGTTTAGCGGCGAGACTGGTCCAGGACGTGCTAGCTTGGCACAGGAGATGGATTTTTCTGTGAGACTGAGATTTCTGGGGAGCTGTGTGCAGTCACTGAGGAGGCTAAGCTAGCCGCTGGATGGTCGGTAAATCCCTCCAAATTGTAAAGGTGCCTGTTAAACTGCAATGTCTCCTTTTCTATTTCTGGACACATAAAATACAAGAGATGTGATCTGTGGCCGTGGAGGCTATGGAGCCGTTTAAAGGCACCTTTTACCAGGGCTGAGCAAGGAAAGTAATGTAGCACTGCTTTGCTGTTCTGCATTGACTTAAGTAATATAATAATTTCCTAAATAAGCAATGTGTGATGAATGATTGATTGCTGCTTTCTAGTAACATGCACAACTTAAGTCATCATATTCTAACCAAACACAGTTGTGGTATTCTGGAAACGTGCTGCTGTTACAAAAAACAACATGTTCTCTTGATAATCAGACAAATATGCTCTTTTAATTCAATCATTTCATTCATTCAATTTATCAGTTACTATCTCCGGAAGTCAACTTACAACATCCATTAGGGGAGGGATATAATATATATATACATATATATATATATATATACTCTGAGATATCAGAATTTTTGTCTTGCTACTTTATGGTTAAATTGGATCTTTATGATTTCTGCATCGATGCGGTGAGGAACTTTTTTTTCCTGATCAGTTGTTTAATTTGCTGTATTAGTCAGAAAACATATTTTTTCCATCTGGCTATTTTATTGATCAACAGTTAGTCAGTTTAATTTTCCAAAGAACTGTATTGTAATTGACTTTACCCATATGGCCCACTGCTATTTCATAAAGCTGTGCCGATCTCATTTACTTTTGTTGCCATTGGTCTGGTGTTGGCACAGGAAAGTGATGTGATTGTTGCTCCCTCGCTCCTTCCCTACGCAGATCTGATTGTTTTGGTTATCCATTGTCAGCGAGCACAACACCAGGCCTGTTTGAATTCCTGGCAAAAACAGAAAATCTGCGGTGTGGGCAGCAATTCAGAGGTCTGGAACCTTGCTGAGAGAATGAAGAAATCCTCTCGCTCCTATGTGAAAAGTGGAAATTAAGTAAACAACATCGAAAGGGATAAAGGTGTATTACCTTTTTTTTTCTTTTAAATACAAGGTTATCATAAAACTTGACAGGATTATCAACAAATCACCTTTTATGACAAGGAGCCTGTGATCCGGGTGTTAAATAAATAGCTGAAAGGAAATAAAAAAAAGAAAGCCTTCAGAGAAAACTGAAAAAGACCCGCAGTGAACTTCTAATCTAACCATAGGCTGTTAGAGTACCAGTCACTTTGTGACACATCCCCACTCACTCCCATCCGAGACCCAGGCAGGGTGACCGACTGACTGACAGCGGTGACACCACCATAATTTGATGCGCCAGGACAGTGGCAGCCTCATCACAGACACGCAGAGGAATGGGGGTCGCTCAGCGCTCACAGATGGCATTTATATGATAATTCTGACCACTTCTAGACACCCATGAGCTTTCACACTGGACTCGATTAGATCCAAATGGATTTTAGTAACCATCTGCAAGGAAGGGGAGAGTGTGACTGAAAGCAAGAGTGATGGGCTGGATGGGGAGGATATAGGCAATTTGCTCATGCATTACCAAACACATTTTTCCACGGTGGTGACAAGTTAAGAAGAAAAAAAAAAAAAAGACGAATTGTAGGAGAACATAGTGGTGAATGGTTGATGTCCGCAAGCGGAAAAAAGTGGACATAAAGAGGACGTCATTTAAAGGAATAGCTGGAAATTTTGAGAAACAGGCTTATATGCTCTCCAGCCATGAGCTGGATCAATTGATTGATACCACGCGCTGTAATGTGGCACTAGAGCCAGGTGGAAATGACCTAATCAAGTCTAAAAACCAAAAGGGGGGAAAGCTAGTCTGGCTCCGTCCGAAGTTCAAAAACTACACCAAAGCTAATCTCTGTACGAAGTAACGTGTTGTTTCACAAACAGAAATCTAAAAAATCGCGAATGTTTGTAGTTTTACAGGGATCGTGCTGTATTTTTTGGTAGAGACCTATTGGTTGTTTGGCAAATGCACAACTTCGAGTAACTCCCCAAAAAACTACAATGTTTTTAAATTTATGAATGAATTAAACCGTTCATTAGTGAGTTACAGAGGTTCAGGAAGCTGTATTTTATACATTTACGCATTTTACACTAAAATAATTGCCTGGTTTCTTTACATCTCAATCTCGTACAATTCTCAGCGAAAAAGAATGTATTTACCACATGAACAATTTAATTAAAGTGACAATGAACAGGAGCGACATAGAGCAGGTAGGATAGTTAGAGATTAGCTGGTGTACAGTAAGTAAAAGAAGAATGAATATTAGACTTACATTTTCTAGGTGGTCAGAGACATGAATTTAAATAAATGCTAATGTTGCTCTGTGTCTGCTGGATGTGTAAATAGGCAATTGTTTGCCAACAAGTAGGCCATATCTTAAGTTGACGATATGTCCGTGCTGTGTTTACAGCTTGAAAAATCTGTTATTGCCGGGTTAAGTTATAGCTGTGAAGGAATGGTGCAGCTGTTTAGTATTATAAGGACGAGGGAAGATGGACACACTTTCTCTTCTAGGAACAGGTATGTGTGGGAGCATATACAGTATCAGTGCCCCCCCCCCCGCCTCATCACTCACCGGTTGCTGTTTTAAAGTGTGCCTCAGCTTCTTTTAATGCTCGAACCGTTTAATTATCATCCCAAGCCACTCAGCAAAACCCCTGTTGTCTGCGTTTTCCACTTTCACAGACGTGGATTAACCAAGTCTAGGACTGATAGACAGCTAGGTGAAGTACCTTTTTATGATTTCACGGATAACACCTGCATATAGAGGATTATTGACGTGACGCCTCTCCTGTCATCCCTGCCCTTTAAGGACGTAATGACTCCAACTTCTGCTGCTCTTTTATAGCCTCTAAATGACTTTTAAATGGTCCTTTGTTTAATTATGGCAGTAATTGTTTGTCATTTTGTGTGTATGTAGATGTTTGTGTGTGTGTGTGTGCTGCAGATGTCAACTCGTTGCTTCCAAGCTATTGAGTTGCATTGAACTGAAATAATTAGTAGATGGGTGTTTGACAAGGAACAATATGATTAATCTCCCATACTGAAATACAATCTGCTGACATTTTTAATGAACACATTTGAAATTACTTCCCAGTAATCATCTTGTCCACTTTGCTTTGTTGATGGTTCTCTGTGTTCGTGGGGTCAGAGGCCTCTCTTACCGTCAGCTCCAGCAGCTCGTTGAGCAGCCCGTTGCGTTTGCTCTGGAGGAAGGCGTTGGCGCTGCCGGACTTGGCTATTCTTATCCTGGCCAGTCTGGCTTTCTAGGCGTGGGAAGAAGAAGTCACAGCATCAGACAGGGTGGGCGGGAGGTCACAGAGGATGATTTATGCCTTATTCAATGGTGAGAATCTGCAAATCATCACCCAGACTCTGTAGTAATCTTCACAGCCATGACTGTACTGCTTTTACACCCACAATTTAAGATTTCTTGGAATGTAACTGCAGCTTTTTCTTTCTGCTGTGGTAATTTTGCTCTTTTTGTCTATTTTGTACACGCAAAGTCTGTTCGTCTTGGAAGAGGGATCTTTCCTTTTATGCTCTTCTGAGGCTCTTTGCATTTTTCTATTTTTGTGGGAAATTCCATATCTGAAGGATCTAAGAACAGAGGGTGTCATATGTGTTCAGATGGCAAATCCCTTTGTGATATAAATTCAATTCAATTCAATTCAATTCAATTCAATTTTATCATAACAGGCACTTTTCATATAGAGCAGGTATAGACCAGACCCCAAGCACTTTGCAACTCCCTTTTAACAGGTAGAAAAGTTGGACAGATTGACCTTATAAATAAAATATATATAAATATATATATAAATAAAAATTTACTTGACTACTGCTTGAAATATTATCCAGCAACATTCATTACATGGCCAAACACATGGTGACGCCCGCACAGCACAATCATATATGATTGTTGAACATGTAATTCCAAAAGCAGCTCTAACGTGCCTCCAGTCTTCTGGGAAATCTTTCCACGAGATTCTGTGGAATGGCCGCAGGCTGCTTTTGCTCCCATTCAGCAGTAGGAGCAGTGGTAATGTTGTGCAATAAGGCCTGACTTGCAGTTTGCAGTTTCTCCCAAAGGTGTCAAGTGGGGTTGAAGTAATGGCTCCGTGAAGGCTAGACATGTTCTTCCACACAAAACAGTGTAAATAATTTCTGTATGGATCTGGCTTTATGCTCATGGGGGCTCTTACACTGAAGCAAGGAAGGGCCTCCCCCAAACTTTTGACACAAATTGGAAGAACACTGATTTTGTGTAACAGGCATAAGGGACCTAGCCCAAACAATGAAGAACATTCTGCATCTTGTAGCCCCACATATTTTTTTTCTTCAACCACAAATAAACTTTCGCTAGGAGCCGTTTGTCTCTACATAAATGAACGTCATTAAAAAAAGATGACAATGTTGCAGTTTGTCATTCTTCAGTAAATGAAGGGTTGTATTTTATCTTCAACAAACTGAGGAGAGACCAACCAGAGAGAGTTAGAAGGAAGCTGTGTGACAATACAATTGGCTGACAGGTCTCTGTGAATTCTTCAGTTTGATTATTCTATTGGTAAAGGGATTGAAACACTAATCTTCGCTCATGGGAAAAGAAGGTGTGTAAATGTCTATAAGAGTTCAAAGTTGCACGGACATGATGTTAGCAGAGCACAACTTATACCCAGCTAGCATACTGCAACCAACTAAACCTTCATCTTAGTTGCGCCTCCTCTCGGACGTGTAACTCGCACATCACTGTAGGTCAGTGTCAGGTGGAAAAATGGAAAAATGGAAAAAAAAAGTTGCCTTTGTTGTAGGCCTTGGTAATAATGGTAATAGGTATCTGACGAGGCTCATTTTCATGTGCAGATTATGTTCTAAATCAAACGTGCATGGCAACAGTATAAATAGAACTACATTTTTAAAAGTTCTTTGATGGAAAAGATTCTGAGCTCAGCCTCCGATGGTCCAGCTGATGCTCTGGATTATGAAAAATATTTGACCATTAGTTGGAACCCTAATGAGGAACAGGGAGTCGACATACTTTTGGCCACATAGTGTTAGGTGGCTAGAAAGTAGATTTTAGGATGAATCACATGTAGATGTAGTTTAGATGTGTTTTTAAAATTCTTCTTTGGGGCGGGGGGGGGGCGTCTTCATTTATTTCTCTCTCTCTTTGGTCGTTTTTATTTTGTTTTGGTTTTAGTTTTTTGTTAGTGTTTTCAGTCATTTGTGAAATAGGTTCACATACGTATTCTGATGCTTATATTCTCTTATTTTTAGCCTTGTCTCATTCCATTGATCAGATGTCATTTTAAATTGTATGCTGTTTTTTAATCATAATTTTAGAGAGAGATTGAAAAGTATCTCTTTGAAACTATGTTTTTGGGGGCAAGTTTCTGGACCCTCTCAGTCTGAAACATTTCAAACAGATCCTTTTAAAAAGGGATACTGCTGAAGATTCAAACTAAACCACAATCACATAAACACAATTAATTAACGGGGAAAAAAAAAAGGACGTGAGCTACGCTGAAACTTAGAAAATATAAATGCAAATGGAGCCGAGTCCACCTGCTGATCTAGTCTGTCAGCAAATGAGACGCAGAGCTAATGGATGGTTTACTGCATTAGTGTGGATTCTGCCCATGAGAGGCCAAAGAGTTTGTGACAATGCACCTGTCTGCTGAATGTAAAATGAATCCCATTTCAAAGCCTGTTTGCCAACAATTTATCCGTTTATTCCCCTCGTAAAGGGACGAGTGAAAAAATTAACCTTGCGTTCAACTTTTTACACTTATATCCTCCATCTCTGTGTAGCGAATAGACAAATGGAAAAATACTTTAAACGCTAATTATGAGAACAGAAGAGAATCGGTAGACAGAGACAGAGAGACAGAAAATTCGAGAAAATTATATTGGGAAGCTCTTAGAATGAAGAGGATATTAGGATGAGTCTACTCAATATACCCCTGCCTCAAATGGTTCTGGACATGTAAGGTTGGAGGACTCCTTTAACCTTGTCCTGCTGCTTTCTCTCCCACATAAATGCATTTCAGAAGCAGGCGACAGACAGAGTAATATCTGCCTCCCGGACGTGAATCAAAAGTAATGGAATTATTTGGGATGCTTCAGAAAATTGTCAGTCAAACTGTAGATACCTGTGAAGGTTTGAGAAATGCTGGAGACTGAGATGTAATAATAACGATTGTGTATGTACGTGAGCAGTATGTGAAATGGAGAGAAATGATGAAAAAAAAGGAGAATCTGCTTCTTACTTCGCAGCTCTTGTTAAAGAGTGAATGAATTTTAAAGTGAAGGTGCTGTCATGAGCTGCCTGCTTTTCTTATTGATCAAAGGCTCTGCATAACACAAGGACGGGAAAAAATATGAGGGAATAACCAACTCCGATCCTACTGTGAGTGCAAGAGCACTGCAACTGGTTGCGCTAGTGTTCGGATGAGCATCCTGTCTCTCGTGATGGGCCGTTGAGCCCAGTCCTTTTCTGGGAAACCTTTACTCTGACCACATTCTGAACTGATGAGATTTTGCCTCTTCCTCTGAACTCTAGAGATGTGACAAAGTCAAGCTTGATCAAATCTAAAGTCAGTCTGAAGTATTGAAACAGATTTTTAAGTCGCAGTGGTTTAAAACCGAGTGTCCAGATGGCTGAAAGAGGTGTAATACCATCACGTTTGCCATTGGCTCTAGTGCAAACCAGGCTTTTTCCAGGTCTTCTTTTTTGACCTCCAAATCTTATTAATTCAAAGTTTGTGTCTCTTTGGGGTTCAGAACAATGCGGAGCTTTGTTGCTCCAATCTGTGTCCTGAGTGGAAAGATAACTGAAACAATTTGGTGCACAGGAATTTAAATAGCGCCCATTTCTAGGTATGTGCATAACCGAGTTATCCAGCCAAGACTTTTGGCGATTTGACATGAGTCTCTATTTTCTCTGGTTCTTTAGCGCTGGTTTAAAATTCATCTGGAGCTGTTGTTAGCTGTGTCTGAAATCACTCCCTATTTACTATAAAGTGCACTATATTTTCTGTCTGCTGTTTTATGTGAGTGTCTGGATTCTTAGAGCTTATATATAATTTATCCACTATATAGTGGGACGAAAAACTAGTTGAAGGCGTAGACACTGCTTCCTGGCAACAATTCTACAATGCAGGGCTCTCTCTTACTGCTCGCTTTTGGGTAAACTATCGAGTGCCGGGTATATGGGGAGCAGTGAACAGGTGAACATGGGACTGATTTCGGACACAGCCCTGGGCTGCAGAGAGCTGAAGTCACGTCTGAACTAGCCTATGTCCCACTAGCTTCTGTAATTCAGTGCAATCAGGGCTTCTGGGAAATGGCGTTTGTTAAATGCTGATTAAAAAAAACTCCAAAAAACAACTGACATGAAATACTGAAACTTTTGTGAATCCAGATTCGTTGTCACTACACTAATTTATTTTTGCATTACCTTTGGTATAAATCTTGTTTACTGTATGGTCTAAATAACTGATTCTGCATTTTTAAGTATACAAAGCAGGCATGACATTTTGATAATACCTTTATCATGAAAACCTTCAAATCTATACTGAGTAATGGCAAGAAAAGGTCCGCTTTATAGTTGAAAACCCCCCAAATGTGTATCGGTGCAATTCACAAAACTCATCTCCCAAAGATGAAGAAGTATTTCATGGCTGGAGAACATCTTTGAGGTAAACAACATTACTGAAGATACCGTCTGTTCAAACACAGCGGTAATGGGCTTCCTCAACACTCTGTCCAACTGGACAAATAAGGCCTTTGTGCGCCAACATCACCACCGACAGTAAGACAACCAGTTCGGGAAAAAAAGCCACAAAATGCGCAATCCACATGAAGACCTTTTCTGCTTTCTTTTTCTTTCCTTTACCTCAATCAGCCCTTCTTTTCAGATTTTCATCCTCTCTTTTCTCTGACTCCTTTGTATCCCTTGTTTTGTTCTTTTCCCTCTTGTCTGACCTCCTTCCCTCCTTCCAGGTCCCGGGGTCTTGGGTCCTCCCCCCCCGCCCCTACACGACAACCTGCCATTTCTCAGTGGGGCTCCACTGGACTTTGCTCCCTCATTACCACTGTGAACTCAGTCGTTTTGCTGCCTCGACACTCACCAACAACCCCGATGCCGCTGCGCTGCTGATTTGTGCAGGGTTAAAAGAGAAACATGCGTTTTCTTCTGCGATACTTTTATTGTTGCCTTGTTTAGTCACATCGGCATCAGGGGTTGTTTTTCTGGCTAGTTATGCCCTTTGTGGGTGACTGGACATTAAGAGGAGACACTGTACTCTACACAGAGGAAACCACACACACACACACATACACACACACACACACACACACACACACACACACACACACACTACAGTATTTAGTGGGGCCGACTATCATTAAATCCAATTAAGATCCTCTACTTTCTATTTTCCGACCGTAAAGCTACGTTGGGTACATGAGAGAACCTTTTTGTGAAGTCAAATCCCCAGTTGACTACATAATTGCAATGGGAGCTTGGAGCAGCCTGTTGTTAGAGAAGCATGAAGATGAATGAGACCTCGAAAGGTAGGGATGGCCAGCAGAAATACAGTATTAGAGGGAGTGAAAACAGATGACCGTGGTTAATATAAAATGATCTGCTTCCCTCCCTCTTTTTTGGCTTTTCCCTTTTCTCATTCTGTTCTCAAATTCATACCAAAGGGAAAAATAAAGAGCACATGAGGCTATGGTAGGGGATTTCTGTGCATTGGTGAATAAAAATAGCTCACGGGTGCAAAGTAAATGTCTGGGTGATTATGGTCGCCTTTTGTAGTTATGGGTATTTACTGGATAAATACATGGTAAGAGCAGAAAATTACATCGATGAGTCCAGGAAAAACGCTCCTGCATGATGAGCACCATGATTCTCGTGCTCACGTACAAGGTACTGTACTACCCTGGGCTAACATGGTATTATTTCTATGCAGGAAGATTACAGTGTTTAGGGCTGTAAATAACCATAACTTGTCCAACTGCAACATAAATACACCTTTCTGGAGACAATTATACCATTGCTTCAAATTTATACCATTTTAACACTTTTAAGCTTTGCACAGTTTGCACTTCCCTTTCTTTTACATGAATCTTTATTTCAAATGTTTTTTATATTATGTTGTTGTTATAGATACATGTAGATGTTTACTTCCTTTGTGATAAATTAGGTTCTGTCTCATTGATCTTAACTATGTAGTATTTAGGCTCAAAGTTATTTCTTAGGTCTGTTTAGTAGCTGTTGTAGAGCTTTTGATTGCAATTGTAGATTTTAAAATTTCCCTTGTTTTTGGTCTGATCATGTTGCCTTAAAGCTGTTCTGCAGCTGAACTTTAATCATCAGGTTTTAAGACAACATGAAGAATTCAAAGTAGCCCTTAAAATCCTCAAAAAAGTGGATGTTAGAATAGGAATGATATGGTAGAAATCTCCAGACCAGCTACTAAATGCACCTTTCTCAACAAATTTAATAATCACTGCCCTTATCTATCCATCTGACTTATTCAAGAAACAACAGCGTCTATTGTTGGATTCATATAACATGTAACATATAACATCTGTTGTATCCTTAAGATCAGTTTACTCATAAAATGTTGAATTTGATCTGTTGTCTTGATGTGTAACTGGTGAGCAAAAGAGCTGCGATAAAATGTTATTTCGTTTTAATTTACATTTAATAGTTTAATAGTTTTTTTTTGCAAACGAAATCCAGAATTCCCTGAGTTTCTTCTCCTCACTGATTTAATGGGATATGTGAGCCCCAGGAGCCGCTAACACTGAAAGAACTTCATCAGTACAAGTCTTACTGAGGAGTTTTACTGTACCTTAGTGGTCTAAAACATGTTTTACTACCAACCCCTGATACTGAGGAAAATTAAAAAAAAATTGTTAATAGTTGTACAAGTGTAGAGCACACGGTCAGCCGTCTCCTACTTGCAGTATTTCAAACACCTTTACTTTAAATTGTCATGGGCTAACCTACTTAAATTGCAGTTTAAAGTAATTAGCAGTTCAATTAGTTTCAGATGAAAATAAACACCAAGTTGAACAGATGAACACAAAACTTTTTTTAACTACATAGACTAAGTAGATATTCTTTTCATCTAATTTAAATATGCCACATTAATTACAAATAAAACCCAAAATACTAAAATATCCCTGTACAGCATAGCGTCCAAAAATTACAGTTTACAGCAAATATAGATATTACTATGTTTTATTTCTGACTTGAATATGTGTTTCAGACATCCATTCATTTTGACTCTTTTGTTTAGAATGAGTGGCATCCACATTATGCTAACCTGATTGATGCTATTTACTAGTCTAATCTAATCCAATGTTATTGGCATAATGCTTCTAATTAGAGGTATATTGTACTATTGTTGCAAAATTTAAGTTAAGTTCTTCAAAATTTACATGATTATCAAACAGCAGTTATGAGGTTTCCGGTCAGATATATTGGTCACATGTTAGAACCGTAGGGGAGTTTAAACATACCATCAGCTGGTGTAACTGGCTCTAGGTTACCAAATATAAGTTCTAAAACTGTTATTGAAAAATTTATAAAGAAATCTTATTTGTAAAACAAGCTACAGAACTTTTTACTTGTTCAATATTTGTGGTTTTATTACCTTAAATAAATCAGATGATAACTGACTCTACTTCATTATTCGGAAACATTGTTTTATTGGAGTATCAATTTAGTATTTTTTTTTCAACACCTTCAGTGTCAACACTTTTCTTCAGATTCTTATGGAATTGTTATAGTAAATATTTTTAAACTCACTTTGATTTTTTTTTTGGGGGGGGGTAGAGAAGATGATTAGAAAATATTACTATTAACTAGTTTGAGCCCCAGACCAGCAGGATAAATCTGGGCTCAGCAGTTTACAAAATAACGACCCTTTTCTCCCACTACCTAAGTGCTTCTTGGTCAAATGGATTTCAATCAGGATTCAGCCTGACGAGAGCCAAACTGGAACGCATGAAGGTGATACGGCAGCTCATTCCACTGTGTCTGAATTGAATAAAAGAAAAAAATCGGTTTCACCCCTTCCAATTTAAAGTAATATATTAATGAGAAAATCAGTAACCTAGGATTCTTATGTCCCTGTGGATTCCAACGAGACTTTTCCTTCCTCAATTAGCTATCAGCAACTGCTCTCTTACTTAATAGCACTCTTATCTAGCCCTGTAGAAAGGTCAAGCCCAACGGCTGTAGCGAATGGATAGCTAACATTTGGTACTCGGATCTGAAGTGCGAGTGTGTCTGTGTGTGTGTGTGTGTGTGTGTGTGTGAGAACGAGCGACAGGGAGTGTGTCTGCATGTGAAGAAGGACATTGAATAATGTGGGTCTGAAGGGCAACAAATTTCCTATGTGTGTGTGAGGCAAAATGTGTCCTCTGTACTTTTGTTAACCCACTGCAACGATCTGAATATTAAAAAAAAGACCTATGACTGGTCTTTTCCTCCAATTCACCTGCATTAACTTAGTAATGATTAATGACCTTGTGCCATTTTTGCCTTTTGAAAATCTAGAGCGGTCAGGCAATATGCTCTGACACAAACACACTTAATATGACCACTCGCATGACCTCTGACCAACCCTACAGGAGCAGATAGGGCAGCTTAGGATTTTGACTCTTACCTTCTGAGCGCGGCGTTTGTCTGCTCTCTGGTTCTGGTGGTAGATGCGGCTGAAGTTGGAGACAATGACGGGGACGGGCAGGGCGATCACCAGCACACCACTCAGGGAGCAGATAGAGCCGAAGATCTTTCCAGCAATTGTCTTTGGCACCATGTCTCCGTATCTGGAGATGAGACCGATGAGAAGGGCTAAGGCAAAGTGTTGACGTAGGTACATACACCAGGTGTGTTTTCATCCCCCTGTTTTTATGCCCCTTTTCAACTTTTGCATGGGAGGAAAAACACTGGGTATAGAATCTAGAAATAAAAAAGATATTGCAGTAAAGTCTATGCACTTTGGATGAGGTTCTTGGCGGATATCACCATAGTGGCCTAGTGACCATAGTTCTGTTCCTGAGTTATGGTGTTGAATAATGGCCAGAAAAGTTTTTTTTGGAGAACATTATAATTTCACAGCGAGTTTGACCTTTGACCTGTTCTATATAAAATGTCATCACCTTTAAACTTAGAAATTTTTGTGAATATTTTGCACATTTAGCATATGATTCAATTATAATCTAATCTTATCAGTGAAATCTTGTGTCTAAATGACTGTTTGTGCCAATTTTGAAGAATTTTCCTCTGGGTATTTCCTAATATACTGATTTCACAAGAGTAGGACAGATGGACAAACCGAAAACATGATAGCCCTGGCCATGGCCGTTGAATGCCCGGAGGCACAAGAGAAGATCAGGCACAAGTGTTCGATTTTCATCCTCGTGAAACCACTCGCACTTGTCAAAAGACCCTTTTTTTTCTCTTTGGCTGCTTTGAGTTTCCTCTCCACTGCTTTCTTGACACAATGAGACTCTTGACAGGTGAACCCCATGCACTGGTGACCACTGTGCCTCCCGAGGGCCGCTCTTGGCCCAGACATGGGTGGCTGCCGGCCTTCCACTTTTTGTGACTGCTGTTTTTTTTGGCCCACAGCTCCCGCTCTCAATGATGCTGAAAAGCACAGCGATCACCAGACTTAGCTACCGCCAGTTTACTACCCACAAACTGAAGAGCTTGGAGGATTATCACAAACCTGCCCTCTGCTCTGTCTGAATAAATACGTGCGAGAGTGAACATGATATTGCCCAAATCCTCACTGAAAGAAAAAATACGAAGTATACACCAAAGTAGATATGTGCAGAGATGATGCAGACCGTAACTAATCACATGAGGGAGCTGAACAGATCATAAACTGACATTAAGTTTCCTTCCTTTTTAATGACAAAGGGATGACTCGCTAACTGATCACCTAGAAGTAATCGAGCAAAAATCACCTTTACATGCACAAGGTGTATTAATTGTATAGCTCTCAGTTGACCCTGTACATATTCTCCTGTGTCAATATGGTGGAACTCAGATTTATGAATCTGCGAATATATATTCTCGATTCTCTTCATACACCAAACTCAGTCCAAAACTTTTTCCCTGAGTGAAATTTTTCTCGTGTTGCTTGAGAAGTCGTAGCAGGCAGGGTGATGCGCACTGCAGGCACAGAAGACAGAGAGTCCGAAATATGTGGGATTATTAAGAAGCAATGGAGATTTGACCACAGGGCTTGTTGTTATTGTTGCCGAGTCCTGCTCCTGGCAGCCAGACAATCAGACAAATGATTTCGCAGTTCACTCTGCTCTGCTCTCTCTCTCTGTCAGCTGATGAGGGATGACATTCTTCCTGGCTGTGACTGCTTTGTTGTAATGATGTTTGATACTCATACCCAACAATGATATGTCAAGCATCATTACAACTGCGTTACATCGGAGTATTCAAGACTTTGCTCCTCTCAGCATGTAGGTTCACAAAGGGCTGTCGTATTCAGGGGAGACAGACGCCAAAATGCTTAAATCACGACTAGCTAGTCGAGACTACTTTCGTGTGGGCACAAAAGGAGGTCGACCCTGCTTTCTGGAGCTGTCCCATCATTCACAGTGGTAATCGACTGCTGTGCACAGCCACCTACTCTAAAATTTAAATGTACAATGTACTCAAAAGGTCATTGAACACAGACCAGATTTCGTTTATTTTGTGCACTTTGAAAGAATTTGATTATTAATCTTCATTAAGTTCTGTCCAAAAAAATGGTGATGAATTCGATAGAATCACTATGACTGTAAAAAAAAAAGAAAAGATGCCACTTCCAAAAGCTTTGCAGCATGTGGAACATATCAGCTAAACTATAGGTGTCACGGCATTTATATATGTAAAAACAAGATTTATGCTGTTTTAACCTTTTGCCATCCTCTGTTCTCCCTTTGGCTTGCTAGCATTAAGAGTAAAACTTTCAGGGACTTCTAGTATTAACAGTAACATGGTTATGGACATGTAGTATTTGTATTGACTGATCAGACTTAAAAAAGAATACCCTTTCATAAATCTCAAAATTATGGTGTCTCCCCACCGATGGTTCAGCAACGTAGTAAATCAAAGCAAAACATCAAGTCCATATTCGCTGTCGGGATCTAAGGATCAACAAAATATTCCATTTCCACCAGCATCCACATTCACTCTCTGCCAAAAAACATTAAATGACTCAAGTGTTTACATGCATTTCCTCAACCTTCCAGTTATAGATGTTTATATTCTTTTATCTTTTTTTATTACTTTGTCTGCTGTGTGATTCCTTTCACAGATACAGGTGCTATATGTAATTGTATGTAATTGTTTGCAATTCTTCAAGTTATGCCCACTTACAACACCAATATGTATTTATTTATTTATTTCTTTATTTTTAGACTTCTATATAATTTCGTGGTGCCTTTCATCTAATCCCATTTGTGTATTTTGCATAAACGGATATAAAAATTTGCATCAGTTTCAGCACTGGAAAATTAGACTGGGAAAAATGACAGCTGCAGTGCGAAATGTCAAGAGTTAGAAAACTCCCCTCGTCCAAATAATTAAGATTAATTAGGGAGTCACTGACAGTCGGCATCTGAAATATAAATGTTTGTGTATAAATAATGCAACACACTTCAGGTCAGAGAGGTGCTTGTCTCCCAAAGAGGCAAAAATGGTGAATATGTACATGATTGCCTTGAGGCATGGCTACGGCAGGAAAATTTTTAAACACATACATATGGTTCCATATCAAATAGCTCAGTACACAGTTTATTAGGTAGACAATTGATCAGGATAAAGGCTGAGAGTTAAATGATAGAAACAAGGTACGGAACGCAGCAGCAGGGCTACTTCTCTGGTAAATGATCCTCGAAATGCATTCGTTACTTCGCCTCTTTCATCTGCCAGTTTAAAACCAGAGACGCAAGTGGCTGGAACAATCAACAATGTGACGTAATTTGTTCAGTCGTGTTTTATGCTTCCCCTTTTGCTCTTCATTAAAAGAAGTTCTGCTATTGCCCCCGCAGCATGCGGAAGGAACGGTGTGCCCCTAATAGATCAGAATCGGATTGGAAACGCAGCATCGCAAAGAAGGCACTATGAAATCGAAGCTGTTGAACAGGCCGAACGACTTCTGCCGAGTCAGACCGAGTCAAACTCTGTTACAGCTGTGACGGTGTGATGATAAACATTAAAAATGCTTTTCACAAGTGCAGCTGCTGGACAAACTGGTTTTTTAATCAAACGGGGCCTGTGTTATTTTTGCCTCTCATTGATGAAAAAAGCTTACAGGGTAATTTGTCATTTTATCTACAAGATGGATCCCCTGTATGAGAGAACCTGAAAAACACTCTAAAAACCCATAAAATGACCAGCGTTAGAGGACAAGTAAGTCATCGATCAACACATACGCACTCTCATACAAAGGAAATCTACAAAATATCTCAAGAGCTGGTAGGAGTTTACTGATGTGCCATAGGTCAAGGTGATAGGAACGTTTTAGAGCGCCCTCTGCTGGATCCCAAGTAAACCTAATTCGTCTGCTTTTAGATTGTAAATTTTGAATTTGAACAGATCACTACAACTTGAATATTAACCTTTTGAATGTTCTAATTTCGAATAAAATGTGACAGCCCTAATATCTATACAAAAAATTATTTTTCAGAAATGATTGATCGTGATGCTTATAATATAATAAAGACCCCAGGCTGCAGTTAAAAGCATAAACAGGAGCATGGATTTAAGGTTTAAACCCATCCTGAAGTATTGCACATTATATTCTTGTGCTTCAATGTGTTGCAGTTAACCCATTAGATAGTCACACCACTTTAGTGTTGTGTTGTTATGTACAGTTCATGCTATTGATTATTTAAAAAATCCTAATACTAATGCTACATGCAAACTGTTGCTGACAGGTGCTACAGCTACGGCTGAAGCAGGTCCAAGAAGTGACGTGACGGAATATATGGAGCTGAACTTTAGATGCCTTTAGAGATCACAATATGGGAATAAATCATAAAGTGATACCAGTGTGAAAGCTGAGCATTTTACATTTTTCCTTAAGGGCACATGAAAAAGAAGACAGGTATAGAAAACATGGAGAGACTGAGAAATGTAAGCCTCCTATTTTTAAATCCTATTACGACCTGACTCTGACTGTGCTGCTGGCTGCAGTACAGGGCAAGACTTTACGAGTTTGCCCTTCAAACCCCTCCTTTAAACTCCATGTTCACCTTGCACCAACTTTGAGTTCATTACTCTTTAACAAGAACTTCATTACGCTTAGTAAACAGTCAATTACCTCTTGCGTCCATACGATGCAATTCATTTGAAGCTAAGAAACAAACTGATGGGTTTATTGCTTCAAGTCACCAAGGACCAATGTACGGATTGTATTCTTTAGGGGGGTGAGAGGATGCGCAGCTTAGTCCCGCAAATACAACAAAGTATATTTGGACTGAAATATATTTGCTATAATGACGCTAAATTGATCCCAAAATGCTAAAATAATCGTTTATTTATTCATCAAAGTAACAAACACCACACGCAAAGTAGAAAAGACAGTTGCGTGAATAATTTCCTTTGTTTTTAACACACCACATGCACAATCTAAAGTTTTGAAAATAACCATTTCCTAAATACAGGTTGATCCTTTCATGTCCTTAAAGGATTAACTGTATTACATTTTTACAAATCTCCTCAATATTTGGTAAGCTGCTGAATCCTGATTGCTTTTTGTCACAGGAACACATTTGCTGTGTGACGGTGCAGGTTAATAGGAGATCTCTTTGCATATGTTTACATGATCTGCCTTGAATCTGAATGCCTCTTTTACTATGCTGTTAGAATCAGTGTTCATTTTGGCAGCTGGTTTTGACTTAGATTTAGTCTTAAGTCTTGACGAAAATGTGTATGAGTTTTAGTCAAATTTTAGTCATTTGATTTTTGTTAGTTTTAGTCATGAAAACTAAAGACGTTTTAGTCTAGTTTTCGTCAGTGACATGTTAGATTCACTTTCATCGTACGTTTTTAATTCTTATTCACTCACTGCATTTTCAGGCTACAGCTGGATAGTACAGTACAGTACAGTAGTTCCTGCCAACGTAGCATTACGGCAGCTACCTGTGCTGTTCGCTGCAGGGCAGTGAGTCAGTCAGAAGCTTGATTCCCTCACTTGTTCCCTAAAATACAGATCCTTTTCTAGGTTTAGTTTTAGAGGACACACTATGTCATTGCATAACATCAGTGGTCTTGGGGGGGTCTTTGTTTAGCCAACATCTAGAGGATGATTTAGATGGATTGCAGACATTAATCCTGGAACTGACTCACTCCTCCTGATGCCAAGACTAAAGATGGCTGACCGAAAGTATCATTAATGATACCTCAATAGCACTTGATAGTTACATTAGCTTAGTTTTTTATGAATGTTGCTGTGTTTCCTGAGTGTTTTTCATATTTTGTCTCTGCTGTTTTGTTGCCGCTCATTGTCTAACTCTCAGTGGTTTGTGGTTTGAACTTTGACCATAATTCTGTTTCTTCCAAGGTCAGGTGACATGAGATAACATTCATAAGACTTTTCATGTTGTTGTTCAGTTTTTATTCATGGTCAGAAAAGGTAATACATTTTTCAAATAGCACTCTTTTTCTAAAGTTATTTTTAGCCTTGTTTTCATTGTAAAAAGGGTATTTTGTCATAGCTTTCCTTCATAAAATGAACACTGGCTACAGTCAGCAGTTGATAATTCAGCAAATCTCCCAAACAAAGACTCAAAGAACAGGGGACTTGTGACCATGTTTAAATGCATGAAAATAATCAAAACTTGTGTTAAATGAAGGTAACATCTCCCATTAGCCACTGAATTCCATGAAAAATTATTGTACAGTCATAGTTCTCTTACTGAGAAAGAGTGTTTTTTTTTTAGCTTTACTTTTCTCACCTCTTCCTGTGTCTTTCTCTCAAAACACAGTGGGTGAGGAGAATTGGCATTCCTAAAATCCTCCCATGGTCTTAAAGTTATAATCCTTGAGCCTTTCATGAAATCAGACACCATTTTTGATACTATTTCTGGTAAGCATTTTTTCAGCAATTGCCATTTTATGCCTTCACACTGAGTCAGCTCTCTCTCTCTCTCTCTTTCTGGCAGAGCCTGCCATTCCTGTGCTGGATCCAAATTGCCTTCACACACACAGAAGCTATTCACCAAAAAATCATGCATCCATGCGATCCAGCATTTCAGTCAGTAATTTCACCTCATTGATATTCAGCCTTCACTGTTCACTGTCTTTACATCGTATCAGAGCTTTTCCAAGTTACTACTAATGCAAACCAAACATTTCCCTCTCTGCTGCTGCTTTTGCTTGACCCTGAAAGGCAATGGCATTTTTTTTTTTTTTTGAAACAGTAGAACATTTTTTAAATGTTGCAGCATGAAATCAGGTCACGGTTGCTGGAGAAAGCCCAATTATTGAATGACTTCTTTATTAGAACATTGTGAGTTGATTTGGCTGCACTGTAAACAGATGAATCAGTTGCTCCTCTGTTGTATTTTTCTGACAAAGCAGCTGCTTTGGCAGCGTTGCGCTTAATTCTGCGACATGGTAACTACTGACACCACAAAATAAATCAGTACTGAAACCCTAAGGATTAAAAATTCAAAGTATAATTTTGGTTAATTACAATTTATTTTTTTCTAATTTTGGCCAATATCAGTAGTGATAAAAAGTTGCAAAAAACAGGTTGCAAAAAAGAAAACATTTTAGCTAGTTTATTAGAACCATTTAATTTGGATGTTAAAACAGAGGTGAGTGCGTTGAATGTAAAATGTCAGTAATGGTCTGTCACTGCATAGGAAAACTGTAGTATAGTAGATCAAAGTTGAACCATGAAGTGTGTGTCTACAGCAGAAAGTTTGGGTAATAATTTGATAGTTTGCCTTTGTTTTCTCTGCCAATGACTTTATCAGACATGTAGGTTTGTTTAAAACAGGTACAATCATCGGGCCAGTTGTGTTTCTTGCCTTGTGTGACCTTGTTTTATCAATGTTGCCAAGTTTCTGGATCTAAGCAATTAACCTATTGTTATCATTAATAGTAGGAATGACCCAAATTGTAATAAACTGACATTATCCTCTAATGTCAACATTTACTGAAGTACTTTACCCTCAGAGAATAAATTATGGTATTATTTGATTGATTGATGATTACAATAATAAAAAAAAACAACAACACAGGAAGGATAAATTAAAAACAGACATAAATAAAAGGATATAGGGAAATAGATAAAAACATAGAATATCTTCTAATCAAAACAAAATACAAACAAAATCAGAGTGTATTCAGGCAATGGTCACTATAGCATGACGTGGTTTTACATAAACACACATCATAAACAAATAATTTTGATAGAGTAAACCCAGAGCTGTTTACTGTAACTTATTACAAAAAATATGTGAGGCCAATTGCAACATAAAATAGCATTATTAAGATGGTATGAGAACTGCAAGTTTTACATTCAAATTTCTTTTTCTTTTTCAATAGTGTTTAAGTGTTTAACAAGCACAATTAAACCTTTTCAAAGCGCACAAAGTCACACAATGAATTTTAAATCTTAGTAGAATTAAACATCGCTTCGTACGCTTCCCTTTCCCTACAGGGTAAAGCAGCGTTCAGAGGTCAAACACCTCCCTGCAGCACCACTCTTTCACCCTTCACGACAAGTTTACGACCCTCTCTTTTCCTCTCATCAGCGTGGAGCCGACACAAAAACCAATCTGCTCCGACAAACATCGACAAAGTGAACATGAGAAATGGCTGGCCTGACCATCTATCAAGGGGGACTGTAAGGGTACACAACCTGCACCTGTACTGACAATCACACACCATCTCGCTTTTCTGTTTTCCACTGAATGAGGCACAATGGGGGGGGAGGCAGGAGGGAAGAACACAAGAGGGGATGGGATGGGATTGAAAAGAAACAGCCTGGCATGTGAGGGATGTGGGATATTAGTTTGTGTGACCTGACGCCACTGGAAAGAGAGCACCATCCATCATGACCCGTGTGAGCTCCCGGTTGAATTAAAGGCTCGTTCATCTCAACGGGGAGAGTTAACATCAAGGCCAAAGTAAGCTGCTAAAGAAAATGACCTCAACATTAGCGAGTTTATTTAAAAAAAAAAAAAAGGTTCATCTGAGGTTCATTGTCAGCCAAAGGATGATGCATGAAAGACCAACACCTGCACAACGGGAGAAAATAAAAACAGTGAATTAGGCCATTTTTCTTAACCTTTATTTATCCAGGGAAGATTTCCTGCATGCATTGTCCTTTTCAACTCCCTGCTTGATATTCATACAGCCACAGTAAACCCATGCTGCCCAGTAGTGCCACTGGCCCCTCCTGAGTAATAATTTTTTTTTTTCCCATCCAGTTTTTAATCTAATCTGACTTGCAGTCAAAACTACTTGAACTTAGCTCTGATCATTGCTTTAGGGAGAACACTGTATATCAGCAACATAGTTTGACAAGGTCTGTAACACGTAACCTTTAGCGTGAACCACTGGTTCAGGAATAGGAGCTAACATGTTGTATTTCTAAAACTATGGGGCAATTTTTTGGTTTCTTAAAAAAAAAAAAAAAATGAATCATTTTGGGTTTTGTTTCTTTTTTTTTCTGTCTTCTGTCTTGTCATGTCCTGTTGTTTCCTGTCTGTCAGGATTTACTGTTGCTCATATGAGTACAGATAAGTCTGTCAATGGTAAAACACTTATTTCACTTGTGAATTATTATTCCCTTATCTGATTTAATTTGGCATTTGAATAGCCTGTGTTTCGGAAAACCAATTTACTGATATGTTCAACAATGTTTGTTTTTTTTTTCTTCACGTCCCCGTGTCATGAGTTTTTGTTGTTTTTTGGTTTTTTTTTTTTTTTTAGCATGACAACAATTCAGACGTGGTTAGAAAAATTCTAACACTGCTCAACTGCCTGAGGGTCTTTATGCAGGTCACTCTCCAGGGGATCATCCAAACCAACTCACATTGTAACAACATGGAATAAATCCTCTCATCCATCTCTGCGACTCTCACATTACCTTGACGACTACTGACAGTGCAGAAGTTGCTATGATTCAATCCGCTGTTGACCAACAGCAGGACTTTAAATTGGGCAGCATTAAGTTCCTCTTCTCAGTCACTGACAGTTTTTGTGAATGAAAGTTGCCCACGGACGGAGAAGAACAGGAAGTATAACACCGTGTCTACACAGGAGGCACAGTGACAGTGGCATTTTAGCAGAACAGTGAGCAGCAGTTTCGGTGCTCTATGTATCTACATAGGATGCTTTGAGGCACAGCGTTGAGCTGTAGGTCGCTCTGCCGTACTCAGAGAAAACAGACTCGAAGTGTAAAAATACACCCTGGGTCGAAGCAGTGGTGCAGCTCGCATGGACACCTTTGCCCCTCAGAAGAGAAAGTGTCAGTTCCATCGGATGTGCGTAAGACAAACAACTGAAAAATGCAGCCGAAACCTGTTTAGAAGTCCTATAGTAAATCATTTTAACTTCATTTACGTGCACCTGCTCGCGCACAGGTTTTAATCCTCGAGCAATTACTCGACAAATTTGTGCAGGTACTGTTGTCGGGTTTACCGAACCCGACACTCGTACAAGCAAGTCTCACAGACAAAAGTAAGAGATTTAGGATAAGAATACATAAACTGAGTTAGTCCTGCAATCCTATATCAGTATAATGCAAATACAATTTCCCTTCCACACCCATGAGTTGCTCTCTGTTCTTTGTTTGTCAAGCCTGCTCAGGCTTTTTCATGGAGTTTCTCTCTATGCTGTCAAACAGGTTTCATTGACAATTTCAGCTACACAATCAACAGAAGTAATGAAGCATAGTGTTTTGAGGATGTGACAGGAAATTCATATTTGTCTTTTGTGTTTCACTCTGCTGCAGGGATGAGTTTGCGGCTCAGAGAATCCTGGGGCAGCAGAAACATTCAGGAACGATTATGTATCTGTACTGAGCAAGGAAGCAGAATTGGTATTGATTTTTTTTTATTGTGATAAAAACACAACAATGAACAATATTGAGCCTGCTGAACCTGGTATTTAATGGATGCAGGCAATGAAAGATTATTGCTAGAGACAATTATAAACAGCATCATTCACTAGGCTTTGTTCTAAATCAGTCTGAGTGTTGTGCTATATGACTGTACTGAATGACAGACAGACTTATCAGGGCTGAATAATTAAAATGTGTGTCTGTGTTTGCAATGGTTCAAAATGATGAAATACTGGGTAAAATCTGGCTAAATGGTTGCAAAGATTCAGTTAGTTCTTTAATCGGGAACCAGCGTATGTGATTTGAAATACTTCAAATCATTTTTGTACAAAAATTTTTCACCTTGTAGCTTCTGCTAGTCTCTTTCGTACTGTGTCGCTACATTCAGAGACACACTGAAGCATCCACCTCATAAGAATTACCCAGCTTATTTGCTTCAACAGCTAAAGATATTAATGGGATATATTAAGCATGTTGTCTCACATGGCAGATTAATGTTAGGGTAAAGTCTACCATTTGACTTCAGCGTGAACATCTCTGTGTCTGTGAAACACTTTCTTTAATGGCCTAAAAGTTTTTTATGTTGCATTTGTAAAAAAACAAAACAAAACATAAAAACATTTTAAAATTTTCTGGTTTCTAGTGATCATTCTTATTTAAAGTGCGGATACACAACTTTGACCTTTTCACTTCTACATATTCGGAAATAAATCCAGCGTTGAGCTATTATTGACTCCAACTTCTGACTGCTGTTCCCTGTGAGCTTTCCAGTAGGAACAGCTGTGACATCTGGTGAGTCTAATGTTGGACAGGAGGAGTCAGAGTGCAGCCAACAATTTAACTCACAACCAATTAATTTCTCATCTCTGCTTGAGTTTTGCCTCTCCTCCTCCTCAATCTCCGTCACCAGGGGTGTATCCAGTGGAGGTAGGTGTATATCTCAATCAATGGTGCCCAAAAGTTCCCCCACCATTATATGATGCAATGCTTCACACTTAGCAGTGGATCTGGGGAACTTACCTCCCTTGACATATCAGAGGCAAGAAAATAAAAATGTGGCAATTAATAAGCGGGGAGGGCTTTCCTGTCATTCCCTCCCTAATATGCCAATCTGGTAATGCTTGAACGAGCTCCATCACTTGAGCAGTAACAAACTCTATACTCACTGTGCAGGAACCAGATTCACTTGACGTAATATCAAAGAATAGCTGGATATAACATGCCAGCCCACTATCCAACAAATTACTTTTATATGCTAGTAATTTGCAATCACCAATTCCTTTTTGAGGGAAACCTAATGCCAGCCAGACACATTCATACTTAACAAATTCAGAAAACAGTGGTCATATTCTGTGGTAATGTTCAGTGCAGGTACAGGAAATGGGTTACAAGAAAAAACAACCACCATCTCTTTGTGTGTTTGTATGGGTCATTTGTCATGTTAAGGGCTCTCCCAAACAATCTATGGTGGAGTAGAAGTTGATAATAAAACCCTCTAAAAGTGTGGCTCCAGCGATACAGTCCTTTAAGTCTCCACTGCCTCTAATCAGATTTACAGGGACTGGATAACTGAGGAAACCGTATTTAGCTCATGCAAAAAGCCTAATGGTCCATCTACATGGGAGCCGTTTCAATTACGTTTTATAGTTGTCCATCGATATGCTACTATTTGAATCAATACAGCCGTCTAGACAGGCAAAACAGCTTGACTTGTACTCGTGTTATATTCCCATAAACATGACTTGAAGTGTATTTTTAGGTAACAAGTAGATTTTCCTCTTTTTTACCTCTCTGACTACAATGCCTATGCTATTACACACTGAAATTATTTGAATTGTCAGACAACCTTGAGGTATGTAGGCATCAGTCAATTAAAGAACAAGACTAAAGCCCAGATCATACTGCAGGACGGACATGGACCTCTGCTTACTCCCGTGTACACTGCAGATGCGCGCACACTATACATACTACACACTGGAAAATATACCATCAACCTCCTTCTGTTATATTTGGCTGAACAAAATGAGTCAAAAAAAGAAGAAAGGTATGTGACATCTTAGCAAGAATAAGACCAAGGATGTGGAATACACTACATTACTTTTCTAGCACATGTACAGATCATGCGCTTGTAGTCTGTGTTTTCACAAATTCTTGGCAGTGCGTGTATCCTCATGAATGCAACAATGAAATAGCTTTAGAAGTCTACAGCCAGTGTGAGGTTTTTAGCTCTAAGCTAAATGCTAACATAGTAATGTTTAAAAGGTATAAAGTTTATCACATTCGCCACGTTAGTTTAGCATAATGTATGCTAATTGTTAATTAGAACTAAACACGTCATTAGTTTTGCAGATATTTTATCACTAAATTTTACAAATTCTAATTTTTAACTGATAATGGCGCTAAATGAAAAGGCACAGGTTTCACTAAAGGCTTTACTATTTATCATGAATGGTACATGAATATGTGTACCAAATGGCAATCCATCCAATAGTGTAGGAGGAAAAGTCAGGGGGCCCCAAGTCATTAGCATTCATCTTGTTAATACCAAACATCATTACAGTTGGTCAGTAGTGTGTGTCAGTGTGTATTAGTTGGTAGACTGACCAACAGACCAACTTTTTCATGGCTATAACCAAGCTGCTAATGTGGCTAAAAATGTGCCTAAGTCTCTACACATGTTAATTGTTTTAGGGACAGTATAGATTTATAAGAAAACAACCTGCAATATAATTACAATACAGTCGCCAGCTGAACAACTGAGTCATCTAATAGTATCCATAATAACAGACACTTCCTTCTTAAGGTTGAAGAGCAGTGAATGTGCCCCAGTTCATCTGTTTTATCTATTTGGGCATATAAAAATTTGTCTTTCACACAAATCTTAGGAATGTTTGGAGGGTAGGTGCCTCTGCACTGTTGGCCATAATTAACTCCAGGGGGCAGCTGTAGGCTCAGTGTCCTAATAAAGGCAAGTAAGTAGCACCTCTCATGAGAGCAATGAGGATTACTCATTCACTTCACTCTTTTCTGAGACGGTTTTTGAGATTTTCAGAAAAAAACATTCGATCATCTATTGTACTTGTGTCCCAACATAAGACTTTCTTATACCACTTTTCTAATTTAATTAGGAAATATTGAACATATGTTAGAATCATCAAGCTCAAATAATTAGTTTTCGTGCCTCTATCAGACTGCTGCCAGGCAGCCACTGCAGCTGCACTATTTCAAGACAGACACAACATAGACAACTGGAAGAGTAGGGAATGTATTGGCAACATAGATGAAAAAAAAAATGAGATGGTGCGAATCAGGGAGTAGGACCTGTACTCACCACAGCTGATCAACCAGACGCAGCTGATCACCAGGGAGTAAGAAGTGGGCCTAGTGGTTTACTGGATTATCGCCACCCTCCTGGACAAGACTCTCAAAGCAGCTGCTCACATATATTTCATCTTCATCTCTTCAACTTGCAACTTTATTTGTCCCCGAAGGCAAATTGTTTCACAGGATTCTGGACATAACTGAGGATGTTTACGGACAGCTTCAACAAACCTAAACAGCAAAGCTATAATATCTATCATTTATTAGTCTGAATAATATACAATGTTTAGATGGCAAGTGATAAAGGAGCATGAGAAATCACTGTGAGATGTGATTTTTGGCTGATTAAAAAACCAATGCTACAAGTAAATGTGTTAAATGCCAGGAATTAGCCATAGAAAGTGGTTTTACAGATGATGAGACATCTGGTTTAGTGAGTATTGAGATTGTTCTACTTGATGAAGGCTTGTTGCAGTGCTGTAAATTAGTGTTACTTGTATTGATTACTGAGAGCTAAATGAGGCAGCGTCTGCACACTGTTGTTCTTCCACAAAGAAAATCCTCACAAAACACTGTTTATTTCACACCTCATTTGATCCCTGGTTGGCTGAAAAGGTTCATAGGAAACAAACACTGCTGTTTGCATTTACATTTTCCACCTCCCAATCGCATTTATCCATTAACCACCTTCCCATGTGTCTTCCTTCAAATACAGTATATCCCTCCTCATGTCCAACCTCCAATAAGCTGTCTCTCCATTTAGCTCCATTAGAGAGCAAGAGATGGGAACAAAAATGAAAATGCTTTCTTTGGGATCTTTTTAAAAAGCTTCCTAAGTAGGTTAGAGGAGAAAGTAGGCTGCCAGAGAGGCTCATGAGACCCAAGGAGCTACTGTTGTATCACTCGAGAGGAGTGGCATCCCACTTCAGTCCACATAAAGAGGAGGAGGATGGGAAAGAGAGGGATGTGGTATTTGTGATGCAGCAGGTAGAGCATAAGTGGCCTCAAATGTCTCCTGCAGCAGAGGGATCATTCAGGGTAATGTGGACGAAACCTCTACGCCTCAACCACATCTGGATTTAATATGTATTTTAAATACGGAGTTGATATCCCACGAATACTATGCGACTTGCTACCGATTAAAATATAATCATCCCCACTTCATTTTTTAGGACATTACCCTTAAATAGAGGGAGATTTTGGCTCCAACTTTGTCAATTTTGGGAAAAAATATTACAATAAAAAGGAGAAGCCATTGCTTATAAATTCCTTTTGTCCTTTTTGGGTATCTTGAATACAAAAAAACATCTAAGCAACAACTTAAAATTAACAGAGATTTGTTTGAACTTGGCCAATTTCATTTCATCATTATATAATATGACGTAATCCTTACTAATTAAATTAGAATTAAGCATTAAATTTGTATTAGATAATTACATTTCTGAATGGGGCAGCAGATGCACTCCATTATGTAGCAAGATTGCATGAAAAATGTCCTTTCACTTACTTTTAGTAACCCATAGTCTTTATTACAGAATTCTCAGAGTAAATGTGGTCATTTGAAACAGCGGTCTGCTGTGTTAATGTCCAATGTTTTGCTGACCTGTCCATTCACCATGTGTGGACTTTGTCACTCTATAATGTCACCTGACGTCCACCTTTGCCCCCCTGATAACTACTATGTCATTTGGCTAAAACTTGTCCTTTTTGGGCATTTGCTGAAAAGACTGAAGCTTCTTCAAATAATCCCTGGATGTCTTTCAACGGTAAAATGTAATGACGTACTAAACTGCTTGCACCAATGACCTATAGGCTAATTTTTTCATGAGAGAAAAGTCTCAAATTGCCTCATATCTGACATATTGAATATTCGAGAAGAATGAATTTTATCTTATGACTATAAATCTATGGCTTCCATTTTTTTCTTTTTTGGCAATTTGCCTTTATTTGACAGTGACAGTTGAGATAAGACATAAAATACAGGGGGAGAAGTTGAGGGATAAGACTTAAAACGGAGACGCTGTCCTCCCACCTTCAGTAGGTGTCCCCCAAAACGACTTTGATTAATGCTCAGGTGAAAAATCCCTCTAGTGGCCGGAGTTAATATGATGGGAGCAAAGGAGGAAGTCAGGTGATGTTCTTGTAGAGCTACAAACAAAACATCGAATTCTTACACAGGAGACTGCTTTTTGTTTCAAGTTTCCAAAGACAAGTCAGCATTATTATTATTTTCTTTAAACCTAACCTGTTGGTTTTTGTGCCGAACTCTAACCAAGCTTTAACCGCAGCAGCGTCAGAGAACAGAATTACCTTTCAGCAGTGATTTATAATTTTTTTTTGGAAGGCACTGGCAAACAATGTTTTCCCAAAGCAAAATATTGTGCTGTTTACTTTGGACTTTAATTTGGGGTCAAAAATCTTTTCCTGGCAAGAATCAGATCTGAGGCAGTTTGAATGCAGTTTCATGATGCAACTATTACTTTAAATTGGGAGAAAATTTAATGTGTTTTGCCATCACTGGTTCCTGATGCATTAACTTTTCCAATGCATCTACCATTAGCAACTATGCAAAGGTAAAGTATTAACACTGATTTAACTATGTAATATACAGTAACCCATAAGCATTTTATGTTATAACACTGAAGAATTTGATACTTGATATTTATAAGTATTTGTTACCAGTGAATCGAGTGATACTAAAAATCTGTCTACAGGTTTATAATCCAAATGAAGTGAATACAGGGGATGTTATCTAAACTGTGTAAAATGTGGTTGGCTGGAAACAATTTACTATTGACAGAAATTCATAATATTCAAAGAGTAAAGAAAAAGAAAAGAAAGAGTTACAGGGTTCTACTGTTGTTGTTTCTTTTCTTTACATTTTGAATTTGGTCACTTCATTGACAACATCAAAAAAACTCCTCCATCATAAACGGACTGGTCATTGCCATTGTATTACTGGTATAAAAGAAACACAAGTCTGATTCACTCAAATATATATAAATTTATGTAATTTATATGTATTTATTTCTGTGTTCATCCATGACTGACAGTACAAATGTCTTGCCAGAAGCAGCGGAGTGGGAAAGGTGAAATGTATGATTTCATCACTGCTCTGTGTTTCTACTGTCTGTCTTTACAGTAGTTTTGTTGAAAGACGACTGTCAAGAGTGTACAGTATTGAAGAAAAATAAAACCCCTAGTAGAAATGTAATCATACAGAAACAGAAGTTAACATTTAGAAGAAGAGCTTATTTACACATTAATCCCGATAAGAAATAAATGCTACCAGCCAAGACTTGTCAACGAAGTTGTCTGCTATTTCACTCTACAAAGCATCACAACAAATTTCAACAGAAATAAAAAGAGATCCTTTAACAAGATATCTTAATTAAAGTATGGAGACAAAGATAGAATCTAATTAAATGATAACCGGACAAGTTGTTTAGTTGTTTTTTCATAAGGGACACAACTATGAGATAAAAGAACAACATGTACGCAGAGAACTGAGAGCTACATGCTTGAAGAGCACAAACAATGGTGACTTTGTAAGAAAAAAAAGAAAAGACAAACCCCCCCCTACCTCTGGAAATTCTTTTTTAATACACTGTTCCGCGGGAATTTAATAAAACTGGGAGGCAAGAAACGAAAGATGTGTTGAAAAAGATCTGGCCTTTGGCTCCACTAATGCAGTGAGAAAAGGGAAGACAGTAAAAGATGTAACATTTTGTCAGACATGAATGCAAAATAACACTTAGTGACTTTCTTCCACAGGGATGAAAAAATGCTTTAAAAACTGTTGCTGAGAATTTCATCATAAAGTCAACCTTGAACTCCCTCTCTAAGATATTTAGTATTGTGCATTTTTCATTTAATATTAAAAAAACATTCACTTTCAACACCCCAAAAGGCAAATAATGTTTGCCAGAATAAGTCACAATATCTTTCATGAATGTAATGTCAAAAACATGTTATGGTTCAAAGAGTTTCAGCTATTGGATTTATTTTTTTAACTGCTGAATGATAGATAGATGTTATTGTCCGTTTTCAAGGAGATTTGTTGCCACACTGTATAGAGCCTCACATAAATGCGTAGGTTGCATTCATACAAACAAGAAAGACACATTCATACAGGATTCATCCACATTCATGCACATACGTATAGCACCTTTACACATGATAATGGGACAAAACTCCTGCCACGGCGAGCCTGTTTCCAGTCAGGGGATCTGTATCTGTGACCTGATGGAAGCAGTGTGAAGAATAGGTTGAGTAAGTGCCTGCGGTCCTGTTCAGCGGTACGTGCTCTGCATTCGATGTGTTTGATGTTAAAGTGTGACATGTCTGGGGCAGAATTCATATGAGTTTGCTCTTATCGGAGGCAGTCAACATGTTGAAGAAACATGGAAACAATTGAGGGGAATGGGTCGAAATATACTTTATACAGCAGCAGAAGGTGTGTGTGTGTGGGGGAGGCGGGGGGAGGTGTGTGGGGGGGGGGGGGGGACTGAAAGTGCTTTTAGTTTCCCGGATGGCAGAGAGTCTGATTCGGGCAGCGCATGATAGCATGTAATTAGCCAGGGTATAAACACCATCTCGTCTTGAGTGCTGAACCAGTCTTTTTACTCATCACTGTGGCTTGAGAAAGACGTACATCCCACCCACGGGCATCCATACAGCTCAATCACAGCAGGAAAGACTTTCTCCCCTCTGATGTTCCTATTTACAGAATCTCAGCTACTGGCACTTTCGCTTGTTGGTTCAGTAAACAGTGCCCCTGGGCTGATTGAACTCACACCACGATGAAGAGAACAACACAGGGCCTCCCCTCCTTGCATATGTTTTTGAACATGAATAATAAAGTTGTATCAGATTCAGTACATTGTATTAACTTTCTGAGAGGCTGTATGCGAGGCTGGATTTTTTTTTTTTATTTTTACGAGCCTAGCAAAGCCTTAATTTGAAGACATCAAAGCAACCACAATCAATATTTTTAACTGACGATGTATGAAAAGGCATTGTGAAAACAAGAGGAAATTTTGAAAGGGTTCAGTCATAGTGTTGAAGCCGTAGAAAATGATCAACCACATCTGCTTCACAGAGGTCTTACAGTGAGCTTCAGCTCACCGTTTAGCTGTCTGGCTGCAGCGTTACTGTTTTGGTTCGCTCTCGCCCTCTCACGGTGTCATTTTCAGCCACAACAGGAAACTGTGTTCAGTGAAAAGGCTCTGAGATCTTACAGAACACTGTAGTACCTGCTCGGGACCAAAGGGCAGACAGACACAGTTAAAGAACATAGTGGAATATTTAGAGCCGGATATTTCCCTCAGGCGTTGATAGTCTCACAAAAAGAGATGGATTACTAGACATGCATTCCTCAGATGGCCAGAAACATGACTTTTTCATTTTTAGTCATTTTGGACTAAAAATGTTGCTCTGTAGTTTATGGATGTGTAAAAAAAAGCAACTGTTTGCTTACAAGTTTACCATTAAAGTTTCTTTTTTCCAGTTTTGCAGCAAAAAATCAGTTATATTAGATAAAAATCCGGACTTTACACTATAGCTTTGAATAAGTGGTTGACATTCCTTTTTATAACCCTTACAATTGCTTTAATTTTGCACCTCTTGGTTTCAGTTTTTCAACTTTTATTGCATCGGCTGTTTTCTTTTGACTTTTAGTTGTATTGATTCGTCTGTACTGTTTTGTTGTAAGTGTTGTATCACCAATTTTCTTTATGCAACAGTCTTGTTTCACCAATAGGTATTTATTAAATTCCTCTTTATCACTGAAACACATCCAAAACAGTAATTAAATGCTCTCATTGATACTCCTTAATCAGAATTTTGCATTGACTGAAAAATGGAGTAAAAAAACCCTGCTTTTCTTAGATCTTATATGTCTTATCTGAGCATGTAGCCAATGCACAGCAGTCTTGACATCACCCAGACAGTTCATCATCAGGGCTGTGGTCTTAACGGATTGTGCATTGAGACAGCAGAGAACGACATACTGTAAATGCAGGGACCATCTACTCTTGTCAGTGTGTGGGAAGTTCTGCTGACCCCCACGGGATTCTGTCACTTTGAACTAGTATTTTGTTTGAGAGTCAGCCCTTTAGCTTAAAGTTGGTCTATAAGCCAGGGCTCAGACAAGGTTAACGTGATGATGTGCAGTCTGGCTACAGTCTGGCAATAGAAGCGTGCTGCAAAAAATCCACGGATACCAGCCACACTTTTCTCTGAATAAGAGCTTCCACATAAAATCCAAGTAACAATTTACTGTATTTCCCACTTTACTCAGCTCTGCTGATAACCTCATATGTTCAGTTTTTGTTGAAATTATTTTAGAGAGGTGTTGATTCAACTTTATGGTAATTTCAGAGGCTGTAGTTTGTGATTCTGTTGAATTGTATTACAATATCCTGACAAGTGACTCTGCCCCTGTTACTGTATAACAGTGGAGGTAGAAATATTACTATATTTTACCCATGACAATTTTTTTTTTAAATTATCCAAACAAATGATCTTGAATGAGTTGTTCAAACAAGAAGTGAAGATATATCTCAATTCTTCTTCTAATTTGGAGCTTTCTGTTTTTGTTGAGTAGTAGTAAAACTAATGCCCAGTATACATTTAGTTAGTGCACCCTTGCTTACAGTCATTACCACAGTAAACAGTCCAAATAGTATTATTAAGTAACCTGGATGCCTGAAATTCAAGTGAACAGTCAGTTAAAAAGGATTTGGATTTCAGAAATAAGTCACAATAGTCCTAGAAGGCCTCAAATGTAATAAAACAGTTGCCAGGCTGCTGTTGGATTCTGCAGGGGCTCAAAAAGCTGGGGAAGCAGGTGCATTTCAAACCAGCCAAATCCAGATCTATGGTGATGAGGAAAGGGAAAGCAGAGGACAAGTTCATCATATAAAGGCCAGTCAAGAGCATAGGAAAGGTGTTCGACAGCTTTCTGAGGGACACAACATCCATCCAGTTGACCTGCACCAAGTCAGATGGCTGGCTGGAATCCATGGATAAGTCTGGCCCACTTGGGAAGGTCAAAGTCTGAATGAATCAGCATGGCGTTTTCTTCCCAGAATCCCAGGGCCCCTTCTCGTCTACAGAGTTATGATATCAACAGTCAGGACCTTAGAGAATACGGTAAGCAACCACCTCAGGAGATGGCTGGAGCTACCAAAGAGCCTGAGCAGCATCACACTTCATGGACAAAACAACAAACTGGAGTTCCCCCTCAAATCATTGGAGGAGGAATTCAAGGTAACGATAGCCAGAGAAGCGGCACAGTACAGATACTCAAGTCAACCAAGAGTGGCTAAAGCAGGGGTCCGAGTGAGAACTGGCAGGAAGTGGAGGGAAGAGAAAGCTGTTCAGAAAGCAGAAGCAAGGCTGCATCACAAGAGGCTGTCGGGAGTGGTCTATGAGGCTGAGCTGGGCTAGGATCCTTTCCACCTCCCCAAACGAACACCACAAAAGGGAAGGAAGGGGGCCGACTAGTTCAGGAGGAGGTGAGAGCAGCAGTGGAGGAGTAGAGTAACAGGTAGCTTTGAAAAGGTGGGAGTTTGTTCGAGAGGCAAGTGACCTGGGCTCGGCCTCAGATAGCTGAGCCACGCCGCATCCAATTTCTCATCCAGGAAGTGTACAATGTGCTTCCAAGCCAATGAATTCTGCACACATGGGGTAAAGCAGAGTCACCTGCGAGCCCACTGCGCTAGGGACCCTGGAGCCAATCCTCAGCTGCTTCGAAAAGACACTTGGAGAGGGAGGGTACCGCTGGAAGCAGGAGATGATCAGCACAGGAGCCAAAACCCAGCAGAAGAACATTTGCAGGCGTCCCGACATCAGCAACTGCCAGTTGTATGTTGAACCTCAACCGGCAGCACAAGTGCCACTAACCATATTGCAGCCACGACCCTGCAGTTGGACATTGTGTCTGAGTCCACCAAGCAACTGATGCAACCAGAGAGGGCTTAAACATGGATCTGGCTCAAAAGAGAAAATCCATGGAGTTTTTTCTCTTTTTTTCTCAAAAGAGAAAATCCATGGAGTCAGGTAAGTAGCTAGACACCTGGACACCAGCTGGGGTCTGATCATCCCCGGCTGGGTCACCTGGAGGAGGGCTTGTGGTACTGAAACACTTTGGAAAAGCCAGATAGACTTTAGTCTTGTCAAAACTGAAATGCATTTATAAAAAAAACAAGATTTTCAGAGCAAGAGTTATTAAAGGTCTTATAGGTCTAGATTACAGAGTGCATGTGAAACTTGAATAGCACAGGTGAGAGAACTCATCTGGACCTGTGCTGTCAGGCTGGGTTAGTTGGCAGTGATATGGCAGTGATATGCAGACATTTCAAAGTCGGCAACAAACGCATTAGCCAGCTAAATGCGAGGCAGAGCAACTACCCTCCAGACAAGAATTTTGTTATGTCAGTTTTAGATGTATGCTTAGGTAATTCTGAGACTATTACCATCTGTTTGTGCTTATGTCGCCGTGTACTAGGCCTTTAAACAAACAGTATTTACTCTGCCATTTCCCTGGGCAAACATCTGCTCAGCTGCGATAGGTTTTAAATATTAGGCAGCAAAGCTACCTCAAGCTACCTGGCAGTCGCAGAATAAATTATATTTGACATTTTCCATGAGGGTGATAATGCAGGGATTCTGTGCCACTGGAAAACACTGTTTATATTCTTATGTTATTTACACACTGGGTGATTTCCTTTTTTTTGCTCAGCCATACATAATGTATTTGTCTTACGACTCAATTGTCAAATACAGTGGGTTGCGGGTTTCCTGTTTGTGTGCCTGTGATTTTCACCCTATCTCTTGACTTTGTCTCTCACCTTGTTTTTCATTTCAGTCTCTTCATCTCCCAATCCCTCTCTCCCTCGAACTGCTAGCAGAAGTTTGAGCTGTATGTAATAGCATGGAAATGCAAGCTACCCAACAGGGCAAGAGATGTAGATTTGATACATGCGTCGAATAGAGATGGCCTCCCACCTCTCTGGTTTACTTTACTTCTATTCATGTACATACTTATTGGATAGCTTACAGATTTTTTCTAAATTTTAAAGCTGATAGCCTTTACTGCTGACATCCTTTTCTTGGTAAATTTTTAAAGACATATTAAATGTTGGCATGTAACAGTGCTAACTATAATCATGCTGATATAATAACATAATTACCATGCATTACCATGTTAACTGTATGGAAGCTAACAAATGTAACATGCTTAATATTAGCATGAAGACAAATAGGTCAATTCTATTGAATATAGCAAATGTAACAGGAAAAATAGGACGTATTTATAAGGAAATGTGAAGGAATCTCATTTTGTAATTTGCATTAACTGTTATCTTAGTTTATATCAAGCTATGTACTTTGTACAATTGAGGCTGACAAAGTGCAGTGAAATGTAGACAGATGAGGCGAGCCAGCTCTGACAATGGAAATCTGAGATTTACAGAGTCTGATATGTGCTACAATATCCAGTGTACAGATGATATAACCAACAACATGGCTTCTCCATTAGCTAAACCTTGCAGTTTTTGGATGAATTGTTAATGTTTTAAAAACCAGTCAAGTATGGGTCAAATATATCAGCAGTTTTTCCTCTATTGGTAAAATAATGATAATGTACTGTTTATCTTGTGAGCTCTGAAAGTTTCACCAGAGCTAAATGACATCTGGGTAACTTGTACAATTCACGTAGCCATTGTTGAATAACATCTGAGTGAAAAATCAGACTCTGAATAAACCGGTTGTCAGATCATCTTGTGCCTCTTTTGATAAGAAGGAAAACTAATTTGAACTTTGTTGTTAAAGCCCATTCAAATAAAGCACAATAACAAATAAACAAATAAATCATTGCACTAAACAACTGGCATTACATGATGGATTAGATCAGACCACATTACCATCTGTGGAGCAAACCAATCAACAGTTTTAATGTTTCTCCTGGATTCTTGAATGGAGACAAACGACTTACTGTGACATGCCAAAATATATAAAGTTTGTACACATGTGCCAGGTGCATTAAGCCACTTATAGATAGAGACACTCCTGTTTGTTTTCTTATTTTTTTAGGATTTTTTTTTTTTGTAACTTTTCTCTTTTGTCACATTTGTTTAAATGTTTAGTAATAACTTATTTAAGCAGCACCCTCTCTAAACATTCTTGCAGGGAAAGCTCTGGTTTGTTGTGTTAAGCGTTTACATTCAGCTATGCTACCATTGCACAGCAACTCCAAGGTCGCATTGTTTACACCAGGGACCATTCTGATCGCGCTGAAGCCTGCCAGCATGGCGACCAGGACAATGGACTTCTCTGCAGAAATGAAGAGGAGGACACACAGAGGATGCAAAGAAGGAATGCAGGGATAGGGAAGAGAGCTGAGTCCAGGAACAGGGACTGATAGGGAAGAGCATATCCCTCTTCTATCATCATGGCCAGCGTGAGATCGCTTGACAATAAGATGGATGAGCTGGTGGCCCTAGTGAGGAATTAGAGGGACTTCTGTGAGTCTAGAGTTATGTGTTTCACAGACACATGGCTACAAGAAGATACTCCAGATCCCATCGCTACCTTTGCTGGCTTTAAGACAATTTCAGGAGGACAGGAATAAATCAGAGAGCGGAGAGACAAGAGGCGGCAAGTTTTTAATTAACAACAGATGGTGCCACACTGGTCACGTTGCCATGAAGGAACGTTTCTGCAGCCCAGACATCAAACTGTTAGCCGCAGGACTATGTCCATACTAAATTCCCAGGGAGTTATCAAATGCCATCTAGGTTGCTGGTTTTAGTTTTATACTTTTTACTTCCTGTGTGAGCAATTGTAACAAAAGCAATTGTAACAAAAGCAATTTCCCTGCAGGGATCAATTTAGTTTTTGTTTTTCTGATTACGATGGTAGAACAAACAAGCAGCATCAGGGTGCATGTCAGGAGATGCCTGAAAAACATAATAAATGAGCAGTATCATACAGCACAACACACAGATTTGGCTGTTAAATAAATTGAACCTATCAGCCCATTCAGTAACTTTAAAACCCTGCAGAGGATAAACTGTGTGTGTTTGTGTATAGACACATGGCTGATATGTGCACAGTCATGTCCACAGAGCCTCACACTGATTGTATCCAATAATGTCATGCCGAGGTCGAACATAATGATGTGCTTGCAGGCTTCTGTCAAGGTCTGGACACCTGGAGGAATGCAAGAGAGGAGAGGTGGATACAAACAGGACGAGGGTTAAAAAAACTGTGTGAGAGCCATAAACAATGAAGGGCAAGAGGGAGGACGAGGCCCATCTGATGATTCCAGTGGGGTTCGCTTAGACTTTCACTGTTCAGGTGCTCTTCAATAAAAGAAAGGGAAAATTTTGAAGGTGAGGTTTATATTGATGAAAGAAGGAAATGATGTACAAAAACTACTCTGATCAAACAGATGATTACTAGGGCTGCCCTCTACAGGCAGACAACTCAAATCATGAGTCAAGAAGTCCCTGAGTTCATTCTCATTTTGTCAGTCTAATCACTGCATTGTTGGTGTCTTAGGTGTGTCACTGTACCCAGGGCGAAGCTGGATAACAGCATGACAGGCTATAAACCTTAACAAGTCGAGTCTTATCTCAAAATGACCTCTTTACAAGACAAACAGCTATGGAAATACAGAAGGACGATTTAAATAAGAGGGCAACATGTCACAGTGCAACTTGTGTCTGATCACTGCTCCAACATTCTCTGCTCTGATTCTGAAGCCAAGCTCAGTGAACTACTTTTGAACGAGGTACTGCTATAACCTCCCCTTCTGCCATCCACAGTGTGCTAGGATTTCATCGGTCAAAAAAATTTATTGATACCAATTCCTATTTTATAACTGAAATATGACCAGGGCACACTTTTTTTTGGCTCTGTTGAAAACTGGGTTTTTGTTTTTGTGAGTCTTTGAGGAGAATGATGTATGATCTCCTCAGCCAAGTTTTGAAAAACGTGAACGATTGAAAAACATTTTGCACCTGACACTTAGTGTAAAATGTAACAAGTACTATGCAAAAAGCAATCAATATAAAAAAGGTAAATAAGTTGAGAAAATAAATACATAGTTTTCTTTTAATGACACAGAAAAATGGCCATTCTGCTTTAATAGGAGTGTTGACTCAGTGGTATCAACATATGCAAGAAACAAAACAAAACAAAATACAGAAAAAAACAAAGTCGGTTTTCAGGGTCATAAAATTCAGATATACTATACAGCAGGTACAAGGTATGTAGAGGTTCTTTTTGTCATGAAAATATCTGTATCATCCTCATTTCTCCAGGGGTCACAATGCTAAAAAACTGCATTTATCTTCTTACACTTCTCTCCATGCAAAGCCTTCAGCGGAACGGTAGTTACTCTAATCTGAATTCACATGGCAAAGGTCAGATGATGATGATCAAGATTAGAGATTGAAAATCCACATGCTCATTAGTTTGCACCAAGTCATTCAACTAGGGATGGGATGAACGTCTTGAAGACAGCCTGAAGACCAGCCCTATAATTCTGAGGCACTTGTGCAATGAAATTTAAAAAAAAAACTCTCAGCTGGCATCCTGCTAGGCTGCTATTTTGAAGTGCGACAGGGAACAATAGTTTGCACCAAGTCATTCAACTATGGATGGGATGAACCTCTTGAAGACAGCCTGAAGGCCAGCTCTATAATTCTGAGGCACTTGTGAGGAGAAATGAAAAAAGAAGAAGAAGAAGAAAAAAAAAATTTTTTTCAGTTGGTACCCTGCCACACTCATAATTTGAGGTGTGACATAGAACAAGGTGTCTGTTCTCATGTCTTTAGAGCAGTCCTAAGGTGCGAACCGGAAGGCGGGTGATCCTTAATGAGGGGCTGAAAAAAATATTGAGTACTAGACTGGGTTTGATAAAATCAGTGCCTTAATAACTGGGGGCAAGAGGAGATGAGATGATAAAAATCACAAGTGATATGAAACAGGGACCAAGAAAAAGAGGGGATCCACACATTTCAATGTATAACAGGAAAAAAGATAAAGAAAAAAAGGTTGCATGCCGTTACGCATGACCTTGCCCGACTATCAAAAATAAATAAATAAAATATACTTTTATCTATTCTTCTGCCCCCCCCAAAAAATAAAACAAAAAAAACCCATGTCTCTTCCATCCTCCTCCAGCTTTCATCCAATAGAGGCTGGTGCTGGTGAGAGAGAAAAAGACGTTGGTGCTATTCTGATCTCTCCACCCACTGTTGTCCCTAGCATGGGAGTTTACAGAAAAACTTAACCCCCCCATGTTCACTAAGATGTAGAGACATCACCTCATTCCCTTTCAAACTCATCCCAACCTTCCCTGTCGGCAAATAAGCATGGGGAGACTAGCTTCCAGTTTCTAGCCTCTATCCCTGAGACATTTTCAGCCAAAGCAAGAGGTCGCACATAGTCCAAATTTACTTTACTTTATTTAACTTCCCACTGCCGTCAAAATGCATTGATACTACATGCATAGCCACGCCAGCAGCTGAGTGGGACCGTACTTGGACTCAGTGATGTTCTGAATTTAAAGTTAATGTCATGCATGATAAAACTCTCTTAATAACAGGTTAACAAGCTGGGAATCAGCAGGTTTAATTTTTAATGTGTTTAACATCTCAGTTTAGCTTTCTTAAATCATTAGAACAATACAGAACGTGAGGCTGAAGGGAATGTCATTAGTTCTGTAGGTATTTGATCATAAACCAAATTGCTGGACAAACTGGTGATCCCTTCGCATTTCATAGTGTCAAAATTTCAAGGTTTTTACAATCCATCCCAAGGTCGACAGCAACTGATCTAATAACTGTTCAGAAACAAAACGCACAAAAAAAATTAATCTCATGGTAGCAATCAATGAAAAGTCAGAGGATCACCAAAGCTACAAGAATACATTATCTGCCAAGAATGAATGTCTGTACCACTTTTTGTGTCAGTCCATCAAGGAGATCTTGAGATAATTCACAAATTAAGTGGCAACTTTGACCTGTTGTTGGTGCTTAGTCAGACGGCCACCAAAGTAAGCAGGAATTATCTTTTGGGGACCGTGAATGTCTATAAAACATGTCCTGGTAATGCATCTAATAGTCGTAGAGACATTTCAGTCTGGACCAAAGTGGTGAATCAACTCACTCAACATAGCTATCCAAAAATTGCATCTATTACCTGCAACCCAATTGTCAGTCGATGTTTGACGATGGGTTAAATAAAAGCTTTCAAAGGTGGAAAATTGTTTTTCAGCAATGCAAAAAAAAAACACCAGAGAAGCATCTCAGCCAGTGGTAGTGACACAATACAATAGGCTTGTTAAACAGGCACTGACATCCAATAAAAGCATTTGAACTTTCAGTTTGTTCCCTTTTGCTCTATTGAGGGGCAAGCTGTTACCACAAAAATCAAATAACTCAGTCAACCTTTGCCAATGCTTGTGGGTACTGGGTGCATTCACCTAGAACAAGGCCCTGTAATTTACAAAACCACCTTTGTTTTGCTGTCTGGGGGCGTTTTTGTGTCCAGCTGTCAGTGACTGAAAGAGACATTAGTTTACCACATTCAAACAGAGCAAACAGAATTACTGAAGATTCCACAATTTTCATCCAACCACTTAGCTCTGTCTCTCCTCTCTCTTCATTGGGCAGGTGATAAACCTAACAAAGTGGCACACTGAGATCCAGGCTCGAGTAGAGAAGCAGAGAATGCGAAATGAGTAATGTAATATAGGGGGAGGAACAGAAATTAATCTCAGGACACACTGTACAAAGGAGCAAGAAGTCATAGGAGAAATAATTTTTCCATTTTTTTTTTAACTTGCCTATCTCCTCTCAGAATTCAATTCAATTTTTTCTTTCAATACAAGACATGCCCCTGTGGAATCTAGTGGTCAAACTGATTAACTTTCTAATAGAAAATGGTCTGTCTCAAATATCTCTATTTTCCCGTGTTTACAGTGCGTATACTGTGTGTGCAAACGGTCTATTTGCCTCTACATTCTACATACAAAAATGAAGATAGCACTATAATAAGACCAAAATGGCGCTCAGAAGAGCACTTACCTCCACCAAGGCCAAATAGACAGAAATGTCGAAAAATGCTTGCTGCAATCTGGCAGCGCTAAGGAAAGTGATAAAAAAAACCTCCTGGCTCCAGCCCTTTGACCGGGTCCGCACCAAAATTCAATGGGATCGTCCCTGGCCCGTGCCCTATCCCCCCACTGAGTTTGGTGCAAAATCTGTTCAGTACTTTTTGCATAATCCTGCAGACAAATAAAAAAACCAAGCGAAGAGACACACATGGGTGAAAACGTAACCTCCTTGGAAGAGGTAATAATGGAAAACGAAGCCAAGAGATAAAAACCCTGTTTGTTTCTCATTTTAAAGAGCAGCTGCATAATAAATCCTGTATGAAGGAAAAGTATCGCAGCACTGACATGAGTTTTGAAATGTTCAAGTCTGCAGGACTTTGGTGACTAAGAGTTATTGGTCTGATTAATATTGCGCATTTTAAAACTTTATCACGTTGATTCATGTAAAATATTAATCTATTAATTTAAAAAAAAATGTATAAGAGCAAAAAGTGCAATATATCCCTTATGAATGTAATTGAAGATGTATAGAGTAGGAGAATATGGAAAGTTGAGTAAAGGTATCTCAAATTTTTATTTAAGTACAATTCTTGAGTAAAAAAAAGCTGAACCTGGCTGAACTTTTGCCAGACTATAATGTGACATCTTGATGAGCAAAAGTCAGTTGCGTTTGCACATCAAATACGTGCGAATATTCTTGGTAGGTTACTTTGTGAAACGTATGGTGTATTTAAACAATTTACCTCACCCAAGTCGCAAGGAAAAATAATTTCTACTCCGATAACTTCCCAGAGTTGTAAAAACCTGTCCTACAGGTACTTTAAACTGGTACCTGAATCAACATGCCAGCATCATAGCAGTCCCTTAAGTTGTTTTAGAACAGGGCTCTTTTTTCTGTTAAAATAGCTGCTTACTCTTCAAAGTCGACTGGCTGACTGCCACAGTGTCAAGGCTTTTAAAAAGACCTTAAATAACCGTAGATCTATTGCTCAGAAATCGTTCAGTTAAAATATCCTTACTTTAGCATCAGTCAAGTGTATTACAGTATCTAAACTATATTTTTATCACTGATTAAATGAAGAGATAATTTAAGAATTCATTAAGAATTAATTTAGTCTTTTCTCTTTTAAAAGAACAAACAAGTATAACTCTATTCTCTACTGGTGTTTCTGTCAGTTCTTCTCAAAGTGCAGTTTAAGTCTTGATTCAGATCAGATATGAATGATCACCGGCATCCGTTTACTGGTCATTTCCAATGTTCACCCTCAGCTCATACCTAATGTGCCTCACTTTTTTCAAGTGATCTAAGCAGCTGGGAGCTATCTGCTCACACATGAGGGCAAAAACACCGATTCTAAGTTTTCAAGCCTGGCATATTTATTATTCAGAAGCTGGGCATAACTTCCACCAGCCTGCAGCGTGCAATGTATTCTGTATTTGATTAGGCAGCACATTTGAAATTTTTATAGTTTCTCTTTCATTTCCAGTCAGAGCCCTCATCTATTGGGTCTAGTGTGTGCACATATTTCACACTACTGGTCTGTCTTTATTGTCTTTAGTATGATCATAAACATAATTTCACGTCTGGTGCAACCATTATGGCAGTCACATGGTGCTCATGAGGCGTAGAGACAAATTGTCTGAGCAGTCAACGATGGCTGCACATTGAAACTCAGACCGCACTGAGCTCACTGTTCTGAGGTCCCTGGTGGACCACTGAGCAGCATGATCATTCACTCACCTGGCTCTGCCTCTGCTGGCAGCCCGAAGGACCGAAGCCTCATCTCAACACCATGATCTCTATGCTACACCACCAAAGAAAACTCACATTAACAGATGCCCCCTTTGGCTGCTTTACTTTAATTAATACCAACAAGGTTGTCGGTTTCTGTTGAATATTATATTCTATGATGACTCCCTGATCTACGTTTTTGTGTTTTGTTGTCATATGGAAGTTTGTTTTGCACCTGTTTAATAGACAGAAATAGAGAATGTCTTTCTCCCTTTGACCTGATGCCATTCAAGATGAGTTGTGATTGCTGCAACTGCACATCCATGTTATGATAAAAGTTAGGCCACATATATGTCAGTTTGTATTACATCTTTTAGTATATGAACCTTTTGCATATCTAAAGTGAAGAATATTAGGTGCAGTATTCCTCTCATCTACTATGCTATACCACAAAATCCTTCATATATTCACCACCTGTATTTAAAACAAATTAGCACGTTTTTTCAAAATTTGCAGGTAAAACAATCAAATATATAATTTTCTGCAATTTCTAATGCGCAACCACAAGTTATATGGCCTTGCCTTCTACAGATTATTAAAATGAAAAAAGAAACCAAACTACGGAGCTCCTCACTCCACTTGCAATTCCGACACATTTGCAAAAAATCTCAGCACTTTCTCTCCGCATAAAGCAAGCAAAAAAACCCTAAAACAAAAACAAAAACAAAAAAACACTACTGTATGAAGAAGTTTCTCACTGGTGGGCCCACTTTTGTCCATACTGAGTGACTAGTGAGTGAACTGTGAAGGTCATATGGCGAGTTCAGAGGGCTATGCAGCAACGCTGCCTCTCACTGGCTTACCGTGACACATAGCGAGAGACACCTCCATGTTCGGTCTGGCTGTATGTCTGGCTAACCAGTATCAACTGGTAAGCAGAGATGGAAGCTAGCTAGCTCCGCCACTGCCACACGCAAGTATGACATGGATTACATTACCCATATTTTTATGCATTTGTAGTAAATGTGAGAGAAAATAATTATCCACTCTGGCTCGAAAACAATTTTTCCTGTTTTTTATTCTTAGCAGCAGAGCAACTCTTTTTTTGTCCCTTTATCGTCAATACCAGGTCCACTAACTTACTAATGTGCTCTTAAAAAAAGGAAAAAAAAAGAATGAAGCTGTATTTTCGAAGTTAAAATTGCTGTTAGCTTGCTTTTACTGTCATTAGTTTAAGGCTATGGGTGTACTTTATTTCTTGTGTACTTTATTTCTTGTTTTATTTCATTAGGTTTCAAGTCCCAATTGCAAAGTTTTTTTTTTAATGTTGGGAAATAAAACTGAATGGGTGTTAAGCCTTCCTGTATGTGGACCGTGATGACTATGGAGAAAGGTAACCCTTAGGATATAAACACTGCTTTATACTTTACACTCATAATAACTAATTAATTCCTAACTTCATCCTTAAATTAATCCGAGTATATCCACCCTGAAATCAGATGAATCCGTAACAGAGTGGGTCTTTGAATGCAACACAGTAGAACTGCCTAAAAGTCACATAAATAATTTCTTCTGCTTGCATTAATGACCATTAACAACCTTTAGGACCTCTGCCTTTGTGGCATGAGCATCTAAAAAGTGGTGATGCCTGACTTTGGTCATAATTTGTGATTATATTAAGTTTTGTGGTTGTAACCTCAGTCTCAGGGCTGTACAGTTGATTTACCGTGAGGTTTGTGTGAATATATTTATATATCGATCAACCCATCCATCCATCTCGTTTTACAGTAAAGCCCTTTTGAGAGCATAGCGTAGACAACCTGAAAGGCAAACAGAATATTGGTGGACAAAAAGATACTGTTGAAGAGGCTGCGACTGCTTGCAGGATGCCACCTGTTTGGCTGCGTGTGGACATCCATCACTGATGCCGAAATACAGAATCATTATCATTAAAGTCCTCGTCTCCCTCCTCACGATAACTCTTTTCATGTAATGACGTCAGGCACTGATAAGTGGGGCTGTGTCTTAAAGTACAAGCACATTTGCATTTCCTGACACACAGTAGAAACTCGGCTCAAGGGAATGCTGGCTCTCTGCCTGATCCCTGCACCACACACTAAATGGTCTGGCGGGGAAACAAACACTGCAATGATCACTTTCATCTACAACTGCGAGTATAGAAGCCCGGGGAGTCAGCTAGCATCACTGTTGTTTACTTGTTGTTTGAAACAGGTCCTCTGTAGTTTCATGAAAGTGTCAGAATCAGTGTGTTTCTGAGCTTTATCACTCCAGCCGTTTACCATGGGAGTCAGTTGCACAACTAACTCGTCGTGTTACATGTGTTTTCTAAGAGATGACACATTATTTGAGAGAGTAAATTGAGTGCGAGTGTAGAATACGGACTGGAAGGAGTGGGAGGCCAACAGAGAGACTAAGATGCGTGAACAGTTGGAGTTGGCGGGCACAATGAGTTCATCCAAAAGCCTGGAACATTCATTGTGCTTAAGTGGTCATCTTGTGGCTCGCTTATAAAAGGGCTATGCCGTCATCGCCGTCATCGCCGTCATCATCATAGAAACGCTCAACCATTAACACAACACAGTCCCCGTTACTCTCATCTCTGGTTACCGACACTTTTCAGGATGTGAATTTGGGATGTTTAGAAACACAGAGAAAAACACAAGATCCTGGAGGTGGAGTCTACTTTACTAAATGAGAATGCACAGTGAAGGATTCTGCAACTTTTAAATGGCCATTCTGTTAACAGATAATCTATATGGCCCAAGTGAAGTGGCACGAATGTTGCAAAACCCAACAATGAAGTGCTATGACCATAGTGGTGAAAGGCAACAAAATTGATTTACTCAAGTACAGTACAGTTTTTAAGTATTTTCATATTTCGCAACCACTTCCATCATAACAATTCATAGGCAAATATTGTACTTTTTAGTCCGCCTCATATATTTGATCATTTAAGTTAGTAATTACTTTGCATATTCATATAATAAATGCACAATTAAGATATATTATTACAGGTTAAAATAAGATTATGCTCTATTAACTCCCCGGGGGAATCACAAGCTATCCAGAATTAAAGACTCACATCTACCAGCTGCAAACTGATGTACACATTAATGTATCAAATATTATAATCCAAATTCTGAAATGGGCCTTTCTACAACACAAGTGCTTCTAGTTTTGTATTTTAAGTACATTGCGATACTAACACTTTTGTACTTGCATGTCTTTTAATTGTAACAGACCATTTTTACACTGTGGTATTGCTACATTTACTTCATTAAAAGATGAGAGTACTTTTTCCAAGACTGTCTGAATATCTATTCTAAAGAATTATATTTGCCAAACTAAAGGAATATTTAGTAAGGATTTGCGTCACTTCCACAGGTGCTAAACAGTAAAATTTGGACTATCCTAATTTAGATAATGACTGTAGAGAGATTCCTGTAGCTAATATATTTTAGCTCATGCAATATGTTGTTGTTTTTTTTTCCAAATATAATTTTTAGCCTTTTCCGCTTTCAGTGGACAGTTCATAATAAAGAGGCAGTCAGGATACAAAGGAGAAGAGAGGGGGCTGTGACATGCAACACAGGTCCCGGGCCAGAATCCAAACATGGATGTTGCAGTTACAGTACATGGCAGGTGCTGCAACCATTTGGCTACTGTGGCGCTCCATGGAATACGCTCTTTAAGGTGTTCCTGTTTAGAGGTACAAAATATGGCAGAAGGGAAAGGAAACAGCTGCTGCATCTGAACACCGACCAGTGCAGCAGCGCAAATGAAGCACGGCATCATGTGGAAACAGCAAATGAGACAGAGAGTGAGGGAAATGGTGAGATATCATCAGACAGACCACTGCTGCAAATTAAAATAATGCATTATGAAGTTACTCTAAGGTAGCACTTAATTTGGCCCCGCAATACTTGCTGCATGTGTTTTCCCTGACTTTAACGGCTGATAGCAGTCCAGCGCAACATGACCGAACCATCAAGTGATACTGATTGAGTCATCGAGTCTGTTCTCAGCAGTTATCTAATCAAAGGAGTTCAAAAGTTTACCCACAAATCTCCCACACTTATCTTTCAGTCCATTCCATCACACTATTGATGGTTGAGTGGTGTGTAGAGAAAAGAAGCCTCTTTTTGCAACTCACCCATGGTGACACACTGTTACAATTATCGGTTTGACATATGGATAGGATCAAGATATCAGAAATCTCATGTGGTTTCTTAAATTGTTAGCCCTAAAGGTGATCATATTCACAAAGAGAAATGTAGACTTTACAATTTTTGATGAATCAACTGCCGTCAGATTTACCACGTAATTGCCAAATTTTTTTGTCAAAAATGGATGTCTGGATGAGCATTTCTCATGGCGACTGTGGTAATACTGTACCTGAACCAAAGCTACCACAGCCACAAGGATTTCCAGGACGAGCACCAAACAAGACTGCCTGTCTATTATGTTGAGGATAGCAGAGGAACACATAGTTGACAGCTCAAGAGAATGAAGCATCGTGCTGCCGCTTCCTCTGAAGAGACAGTGACAGAGGAGAAAAGGCCACTGGAGACAATTTACACTGAGTCCATCCGTCTCCATGGTTACACCTCATTTTGAAGAGCTGCACCCGGCTCCGCAGGTCTGACTCAGTGCTAACAAGACATTTCTCACTAGGTCTAATCATAGACAACAACTCGTGATAACAAGGTCATTCCAGAAGCACAATGGTATCTTGGAACTCTAAAACTGTTAATCTGGAGGAATTACATTGAAAGGTCCTGCACACCCGGAGCATACCCCTGCAACTTGTTTTGGCTGATGAGATATCTCCTAAGGGCTTTGTGGGAGTGCTCGGATTAACATCTCCCTTAAAAGCTCTATTCTTTTTTTTCCTGCACTTTCCAATAGGAAAACTCACATATTTGTCTTTCTTAACAGCTCATAAATTTTGGTATCGTCATGTCATGTAACTGACCATGAACAACGTCTTGCCATGTTAATTACCATTGCTTGGCAAGTTTTCCAGTCTAGTTCACTGGTTGATGATTTCAGACAAAAGCTTTTTTTTTCCCCTTAAATATCTCGAAACAAATTTGTTTAACTTCTAAATGAAAAAAAAAAGGATTTGAAAACACATTAGTTAGTTAAGTGTTCGCCTTAGAGGTAATCCTAGGTTATAAGAGTAGATAGCAACTTTAGCCTTAGGCATGCTAACGTTGGCGACTTGTGTTGAAGTTCAGAAGCTGATACCGAAAAACTTTCCTATCTCTGCATCCATCTCATTTCATCTCGTGTGAATGCTGAAGGAGTGTACCTATTAACCACAACGGCCGTGTGAGTGAGCAGGGACAGTAAAGTCTTTTCCCATCTTAAGTGGAAATACTGGTCCATTGGGATAAATTAGAGCTCGTTATTACGGGTTTATCTTTAAAGGACAGAACATGCTGGAAAGTCTGTGTTGTTGATTAAAGCAGCATATTTTGCCTCACTGCAGTTAAGTCTGTGAACTCAGTCTATTTGCAAACCTTTTCTCTTTCATCCAAAGTTAGTGTAAAACTCAGTAAAAATAAACTCGTACTTTAGCTTATAACGACATCAACTTGACATTTACAATAAACTGAAGTAAAAAGTTGATATTTGTGCGGGAATCCTGTGCATGGCATCTAACATATTAAAGGACACAGGAAGGGAGTTTCTGTTCAGATGCTTCACAAATTGTTGGAAGAAATAGCAAAGCAGTTGCTGTCAAATTTTCTTTTCAAAAGTACTATACAAAGAAGAGTGACAATGATAATGAACGCGGCAGGATAGTTCACTTCAAGCTGCGCAGTGATTCAGACTTGACCTCGGCTCTGGAACAGAAACACAAGAGATGACTGTATAAGAATGCAGTCATTGCATTCTTTGAGAGTTTGAAGTGAAAGTTTCTTTCTCGGTGATTATGGCAGTTTCTGACAAACATCATAAGCTGCCACTGCATTTGTCATAGCAACTGCAAAGGACAAAGATTTCTCAAAAAATGCAGGAAACTTCATTGTGCTCTTTTTTATGATTCAACAGCCGGGCATGATGAGATGTGGCATTTATAGTAGGGTTGAGTATGCAGACATTAGGGAACAGGAGGTATACGCTATCAGAGCATTGGACATCAGGATTTCTCTTGTTAAAAGCAGTGCACTCTGACCTCTCCCGAGATGAAACTAAAGTCCCTGTGCAGCAGGTCTTTCTTCCGCATGCACCACACCTTGAATGAAACAACCTAGGGAGGAGAGTCATTGTCCAGTGGAAGAAATGATTCAGTGCTATGATGTGAAAGACAAAGACAGCCAGTTCCAGCCTACAAGGACAGTCTGACTGTGCGAGAATGGCTACCACTTATTTACACATTCATCATGCGGCCCCACTTACTATTCTTGCTCCTATGACATTGCACACGTTGACAGCTCTATGGCTTTTTGTGAATAGTTTTTCCATTCTATTCCGTTGCCTCCTAACCCCACCTGAAACACCGCATCGGTCAAAATGTATACATACATGGTGCCCAAGCCTTTGGCGATCCTTGGACTTTACCTCTAGCATTGCCAAGAATTTTACATTTGCAGTTTTAAGTGAAATGTCTTGATGAATATTTAACTATGAAATTTGGCACCGATATTCATGTTTCTTAACTTATCATCAAGAACCATTATAAGGTCAAAATTTTTTCATTATGACCAAATGTGTGTCAGCAAATCTAATGTAATTTCTATCAGCCTCAGTTGGACTTTGCACCTGGTACTGATTAGCAATTGTAAGCCTGTAAAACATGCTAAACTCACATGGTGGTGAACATGTTAAACACCAAATCTCAACATCAGTATGCGAGCATTGTCATTGTTAGCATGTTGCATGGCTGTAGACCTGCTCAACTCACCAGACCAGTATGGAACGAATACGTTCAGGTGTTACTCTACCTATCTCTTCTGTTTTGACAAAGACACAGAGCTTTCTCTCTGCAGCTACTAGCTTTTAAAGCTTTGGACTCACTGTGGCTCGCACACTCTTATGCCCACTGGTGAACATTTCTAGTTGCAAAGTTGCAAATCCCTTACAAGGAAAACAACAAATTGCAATATTATTTGTTAAACCATTTGGTAGATGTTTTGGATTTAACTATAGTTTCATTAAAGTTACATTAGGGATTTTATTCAGCCAAAACCCAACACAAATTAGCTACATATAACATAATATAATCAGCTTTCTAGGTCTTATAATTAACCTGTTTGAGAAGAGATTGGACACAGGTTTGGCTCCCAAACACCAGAGACTTGATCTAGACTTGAGCTCAGAGACTTGACTTCTTACTAAGACTTACATTAAGTGATTTGTGAGCATCGAGAGTAAAAAATATGACTAAGAGTGGTTTACATGTAGCAACAAGCTATTGGTAAGTGATCTCTCAACAGACAATGGGTGGCACTGAAGTTAATCTAATCCTTTAAATAGACTTGAGATTGCTATGCGAAAACTTTTATCCCTAATTATCAGTCTCTGTTTATCAGTAATATGAGCTTCATGTCCCCACAGCTGGACAAGTTATGATTATGGTGGTTCTGAAAACGCTCTGTTTATGTAAATGAATTCTGTCAGACAAATAGATTTGTTATAGCATCAGCTAAATATAGAGGTGAGTGAAGCTGTCATTAACCTCATAAAAAGGATGTCAAGGATTTCCAGGATGAGGGAGCACGGCCACTGAGGAGAAGAGGGCGAGCGGGAGGGAGATATTTACAGAACGAGGATCAGGAAATCACCGGTCACAGTTTCAACAGGTGGGACTGTTTTGTGACGCAAATCACCCAGTCTCTCTCTATGACATGTGAACGGTATGCTGTATTGACCTGATTGTTCAAATGACCATATAAAGTGCCCCATCCACGTGTAAAACTACAAAGGAGTGAGCCTTTGCTGACTTTGCTGTTACTCACCTTGAGTGACTGGTGGTGCGCCTTGGTTTAGATGCTTTCTGCCTCTCATGTGTGTGTTATTTGTCAACCAGACAAACAAGCCTTGAGGCAGAGTTGGCATGACATCTGAGGCACACTTCAGGAGCTATCAGTGAAGTGCACAGGCCTTCTTTATTCATATTCATTAAAAGAGGTCTGTGAAAGTTGTACAGATGACAGCAGAGGATATCTTGAGTGCAGTTCATTACATATTCCGTTTGTTTTACTGATGTTAAATCCAGAATTCTCTACCTCTGAGAAGCAAGCAGCGGGTTGTGAAGCTATGTCAAAGAAAGCCTTTTGTGTAATAGAGACATTTATCTAATCTGTATTCTACCCACCTTACTCCTAGACACATTACACCATGCATGAATTACTGGCACAACTTCTGGTTATTCGTTTCACTGAACTGGCATCTGTGAGAGTTAGTGTTATTCCATAGGTGTCTTCATTTTTCTTACAAGATTTTTTTTGGAAATAATTAATGAGGGAACACGGTCTGTCACATTTTACCGGGACATGGGATAACACAGAGCAGCATAATAAGCTACATCGTGGATTCGGTTACTAACGACAATGAAGGGAAGGACAATCTGAAAAGCTTGTCAGTACTTCATTAGAAATAAGATCGGGAAGGTTCGGTTTAAAAGTGGTAGATCAGAACCTCATCGATGTCAAAACATACATAGATGCAAATCATAGCCTCGATGTCCCCTGATGTGAACATCACTTTGTCAATACTAAGCTAATATAGTTTGGTACTGCTTTCCAACGTATCTTTTTCTGTTCCTCCACTCATCGCTGAGTAGTAGAAGAAAGAGGTATGATTCGCAATTTCCTGATTAAGGTGTGACAGGCTCAAAATATCTGAGAAAAAGGAGGAAACCTGTAGCAGACTCCAGCACAGTGAGAGGAATAACAAAAATCATCAAGGGTCCAGAAATTAGATGGATAGAAACTCCAGTGAGAGCAGAAAAATCAAGGCAACACAAAAAAGTACAGATGGAAGCTGCACTGAAATAGAAAAAAAAAAAAGTTTAAGGTTCTTAGGGAGAAAAAGAAATAATAATTGTTATTGTTGCATATTCTAATTGTGCAGATTTGCAGAGTGTTTTTTTTTAAACTAACACTTCACTGGTATATTTAATGTTTGCAGAAAGGCAGAAAAATATACCATTAGTGAGGAACCAAACCTTTTTTTAAAACTATTGCATGTTTTGAACTAGCTCCCTGACCAGATACACCAATGTTCGCACACAAACTATTTATTTACATGCCGTAATGAGGAGTGAGTAGTTTGTGAGATACCTCATCATTGGTATCTATCTGTGTCAAGAAACTCTTTGATGCTACGTGTGCCCTAAGGGTCCTAACAGGCCAAGATTCCCTGCGTGCGGCAAGTGTCAACTGCTCCTTCCTTATGAAATTTAAAGGTACGATATCAAGTAGAGTTGACCCAACAGTATTAGAACATTTTTTGGCCTTATCTTAGACAGAGGCACTGTGCTTATATGAAACATATATGGTGTCGTGTTTCATCGAATGACCACAAATGGGGCCCTTAAACAGGAGAATAGGTTTGACCACACTGAATGTGGTGATAATGACAATGAATGTCTAGAGATGGTCTACAATTACAACAGCCATTCAATGTACTGTGTGGTTTTCATTATTATGGGTGGCGCCTACTTTTCAAATTGCCTACACATGCATGGATTTCACTGCTAATGCTCATAATTAGATCTAACTGATAGATCCGCCCCCGTTTTTTGACTGCTACTCTACAGCTAAATCCCTGTGGTATTAATTTTCTGTTCATGTAAACCAGACATTTCTTCCATCTGCTGCATCCTTGATACCATATAACTTGCAAACCACAGGCAAAACAAAACAAAACAAAAACGTATCTTACCATAACCATCTTTGAACTCTTGTCACAGATTATTAAAATTAAAAAGTTTTTTTTTTTATAAATAACTGACAAACAGTACTCGAATGTGCAAAATAGTTGTTAGCATAATGGGTTTGTTCCACACACACACACACACACACACACACACACACACACACACACACACACACACACACACACAAGCACGCACACACTGGCAGCCTTGTCTCTTTGTCTCAAAGACACAAAGACACACACAAAGACACACACACACACACACACACACACACACACACACAATGTCATGAGCAGCAGTGGGGCACTGTGTGCACTCTTTACACTTGACCCTTTGCTACTGCAAGGTGCTATTAAATTAAACCAAAAGTGCTACTGACATTGATGCCTTGTTATGGGCCACTTAGAAAAATTCAGAAACCATGGTGTTGTCCAAACAAGTGAATCAAACATACTCTATAATATAAAAGACCTAATAATACATTGAATAGCCTTGAAAGAAAAAAACCTTAGACTGATATGGGACTCACGTTGTCTCTCCACAAAAGATGAGATAAGAGGATGAGACACAAGTGTGCAGACGTGGCAAGAATACAGTTATAGTACATTTACACAAAACTAGCTCCGGCATACTTTGTACTTTCAGCCCCTGAGGATGAACAACTGATCTAGGATCATCATGCTCAGTGTCAACAGTCGACAACGGTTCAGAAAAGCACCAGTTAGAGCACTATAACATATTCTATCATTCAAAGTCAAAAAAATAAAAACTGGAATTTCTGAACAGATAACACTTGTTCATGTAATGAATGAAAAGGAAAAACTTAAAAGAGATCTTTAAAACAAAAATGATATTTGCTGTAGGAAAACGAACATCATTCACAAACAGTACTATATATTGTGATGTCAATACTTGTGAGGTGTTTTAACGTAACTAAAATATTATCAATTCGTTGAACTTTAATATAATTATTTGTTGTGATACTGTATCTCTGGGTTAAAACATTTGAAAACACTTTTTCATTCAATCATATAAAGTTCTGACATCTGTCTCTTTATAAATAAATTTCAACTTAATTGAACTTTGACCTGTCCTTATGGCAGTTTAATATATATTGTGGTGAAACATTCGGATGTTTTCAGTAACGTTAACAATTTCTATTTAACTTTTTTCTAATTTACCTGGATTGTTGCCATTTTGGGAAGAGACAGAGTTAGCACAGGAAAGCGCAGAGCAGTTTTATTTTGATTAACCACAATGAAATTCCATTGTGTCAAAGAAAGAAAGACTGAGACAGAGGGAGAAGGCTGTATTTAACCGTGACAGACTAAAAGGAAACTCCCTGCGTCAAGATCGCACATGTACATTACTTCTTCACAAGACTTGTTCAACAGTTTCATAGTATTTGTTGGCTCTAATGTGGAGGTAATGTGGCACTAGTTCCTTGTATGAGCCCAATATCATTTCATTAAATTTACTGATATTTAAAGGTGATATATGAAAGCTTTTGCTATCACTTTATAGCCATCATCAGCATTAACATGTGTTTACTTACCAGTCTAGAAGAAATGTTGCAAGTTGAGCATCAAACTTCATTCCTTTATTCAACAACAGCTGTCCTCAGCGGTGGAAACCAATGCTAATGGTAACTTTTGTTTTGTATCTATTTCTATCACTTCTTTTTCTCTACTGAAGTTAGCATGCTAACTAACTAGCCCCGGCCCATCCCGTCCGTGTCCTGCTCTGTAGCTCAGGAGGTGCAGCGTCCAGTCTGCTCTCAGTCCCAACATTAGAGGATGGAGAAGTAGCGTTGCCGGGAGGGCGTGCTCTAACATCCTGTCTATTAATCACATTAGTGGCTGAAGCTCTTGGTGAGCGACCATTAACACCACCACCACCATCCGCTCCCGGCAAGAAACCAGATTACACAGCAGGGAGGACTTAAATATGGTACCTTTAACCTCATCGCCACGTGCCTGAATAATCAGCCTCCTAAGATGCTCAGTCAACTTGCGGTTCCTCTCAGGGTTTCTGGCTCAGCAACATGAGGTGTGTGCACTGGGAATGATAAGTTGCCCTCTTGTAAATCCTCATCTGGACAGTGGTATCTTGTTTTGAGGGGATCAACATCTGGAACCTCTTTACCAAATGACCTCAAACTGGATCTGGACTTGGATCATTTTGAACTCGAAATGAAACAGTTTTTCAAGAGTCACTCATTTAGCCATGAATGATCTAGTGCCTGTTCATGTTTTTTTATTGCATAATTGTTAAATGGTTGTTTGTTTTGTTGTGCTCTTGTCTAAGTAATTTTGTCATTGAGTTTTATGTATTTTAGAGGCATGTCTTGGCACAGGCTTTGCAAATTAGCTTAGGCCATAAATGCTGTTGTATGTAGCATTGGTTCATGCTATATACTCGTTCCTACACAAATAAACATTAAAGTAAATAACTTTGCCTTGGTTGTGTCGCATTCTAACATTCTGTCTTTTATCTACCAATACCCAAAGTCAAATCTGAGAGACACATTTGAGTGAGTGCTTATAAAGTAATTTGCAATCAACTGTCTTAAACTTGAAACAACCGACCTGCTTTTGTTTTATGGTGTTTTTAGTGTATTAGAGTCCAACTAAGCTGCTATACATTTGTTAGGCTTAATTAAATCTGAGGCAATCATGGTGTGAAGTAATTTTACTATATTTAGCACAGTTTGATGATTCATCATGATATCTTTGGCCAAGGTTTTGGTACTGTGTCTTTGAAATATATTAAATGGGACACTAAGTACTTTTGGGTTTTTGATTTGATTTAAGTAGTTAGAAATTATGGCACAGCTCCTATAGAGTCATTTTAAGCCAAAAGGAAAAAACTTTCAAACTGCTGATGACATTATAAAGTATGTCAGGCATCAACACTGGATTATTCTATTGTGTATTAATTGATTACTATCATGCAATGTTTCACTCAAATTCTGTTACATATTCATCATGATCCAGCTCTCTGCAGTCAAACAGGAGTCTGTCAGTGTCATGTGATGTGTGAAAAATCGGTTTGTTTTTTATTTAATTGTTGGCTTCTGATATTCAAATTCAATGTGCTGTACAGTCATGGCATGGATATTCAGTTGCTCATAGGAGAACCAATCTGCTGGCCCAAGCTGCTATTTATTACAGACTGCTCAGGAATGGAGGGAGCCCTTTGAAATCCAAAGTTGATATGCAACTCACTCGATCAATTTACTCCTCCGCTTGAGCTAAGTAGGGCCCAAAAGAGAGGCAAAAAATATTTCTTTGACAGAGAACCAACCTGAATAACATTTGCAGGGCTGAGTTTTGGTGGGGTAGAACATTTTTGTTGTGGTTTTTATAGCAGCATAAGAATCAGTGGAGAGGCTAAAAAAAGAAGAAAAAAAAAACATGGACATGAACAGCTGTCATGGAAAAGTATTTTAAGAAATCCACTGCATATGGGGCTGAGTCTTATTGACAGGCTTGACAGTTCAGTGGTATGGTGTAACAATGCTGTTCTCAGAAATTGCCCAGAACTCCTGCTATTTGTTCTCCATTTCAATTCTTTGAGTTCTGCGACATTTTCTCTCCAGCTAGTGTTTAGTATTCATAAATAAGTTCAACCCGGTGTCAGAATTCAGTACAGCCGAGGAATGAAGGTGGCTCACAGTGCAGGATAAAACACACCTAATGTGCACTGCTGAAAACCGAGGCGCTCGGTGCTGCTGAGATGATGTGCCATTTTGTTTTATCTTTGGTCTGTGCTGGGGCAGGACTCTGACTGCCCGAGGGGGATTTTATATCCCTTTTGCTACATATTTTTCAGTTATGCTGCTTGACATGTTAAACTACCTACATGAATTTAATAATGTTGCCGGGCTTAATTCATTACTACTTAAAAAATTTTTATCCGCACACGGGCACCACTATCCATCCCATCCTGAGAAGATCTTTTTTAATTTTTATAATATTCCTAAAAACAGTAAAGGCTGACGACAAACTCAGGTTATCTACTGAATGAGATTAGATGAGTGAAACAGAGACAAGTACAAGTGCCTGGGTTTTCTCTGGGTTTCTAGAGGGCTTAGGCTCACATTGGTAAAATAAGGCCTATAGTGAAAGGATTTGAACTGTGCTTTCTTCGTCTTCCCATAGCCAATCGACAATGTAACAGCGCTTGGCAACTTAGGAAAGTCCTGTTCAGTCAGACATCTGTAGGCAGGTCACCCTCTCTGTGGGTGTAGACACACAGAGCCCATGTAGTGCTGTTACACGTACTCTGTCCATTCAAACAGAATGTGTTCATCACATCACATAATTGTCTTGCACTCAAATAAAAGGTGAGCTCTGTTTTCCAGAAAAAGATACATATATATATTTTCTGCAGATGGTGTTTTTAAAAACCAGAAACAAATCCATATCCCGAGCCTTTATTTAAAACTCTGTTTAATATTACAGATGAATTAAAAAGATTCCTTTTTTTTTTTTTTCTACAAAACTACAAAGGTTTCCTATGTGACAACCCCTTGCCCTTTTTCTGTGTATATTTTTCTTCCTGTGTTTCAGATGCCCAGTGGGTGTTGCAGGGATAGTCGGTGCCAATTGGTAAAGTTCTGGATGCTACTGGCAGTCTGTGTGTGTGTGTGTGTATGTGTGCGTGTGTTTTTGCTATTGCTATGTATTTAAGGAACCTCAATTTGTTCAATGAATTACTTCTGTCATGGTCTTACAAGCCAGGTATTGTGACACCTGCCACTCAAGTTAAGGTATTGGTTGAAAAAAAAATAAAAAAATCAGTGAACATACTGTAGAATTACAATCACACACTCAAATTGGAAATGTTGACAGCTGTGGAACTATATGTTAAAATGCTGTCTGTAAATGTGATCCCGATAAGCTGCAGCACATCCACCGCAGCACACAGACGTGAATTAATTCTCAACCGAATCAAGCAGACAACAGAGCAACCACTTATTGCTACTCTTACTCTACTAATTTATTCATTGGTCCAATATTACATTCAAATGAATGTTTGTTGACTGTTTAACGAGCCTCATGTTTCGAGAGATTCATCTGTTTCATTCTTCACTAACTTTTCTCTTTTCAGTGCCCGTCATGGTGAAAATGGTGAAAGCTTGTGTTTGGTTTTTATTAAAACACAGCACACGTAGGGGCACTGAACAGCAAATTCAGGTCGGGCAGTCTGTCATCTTACATACTTTTTATGGCAACTGTAAATGGCATAGCTTGTGTGTTAAAAAGCTTGTTTATGACATTCGGTGTTGAATCGGCACCTGACCATGGACTATCCAGCTGCAGCTTCTAAAATTGTCATTTTTATCATTGATATTTTCAAGAGCTTAAAATGAAGGCCTAATATTTTTTTTTAATTGGGTGAGTGCTGTAACTTTTCCTCTCTAAGGGCGATCATTATACGAGAGTGCTACCATATGAGTACATTTACACATATAATATACTTCTGCGTTTAATTTCCTCTCCATCATTCATTTCTGGAAATCTTGTTACTGAGCAAGTACTGAGTATTTCAGTGATTAACCAGAATCATTTTGCTACATGCAAAAATACATAGAAGACTTATCTGTTAGTCACTCAGTCACTTATGATATTCTGCTGATGAAATCTGGGCTCATTCAGCCTTTTTGAATTTTATGGCTTTTACAAATTAATACGTTCTACATCTGATTATTTCAAGAAAGCTGTTGTACAGTAGGAATTTCAGGCAAAAAAACAGTCTTGATGATGAAGCCGAAACACATTTTTCTTACAATAATGTACTTCATATTACAATTGTTACTGGAGTTTTGACAGTATGAGAAAACCATTCATTCACTCTTAAAACTAAACATATCCCTTCATTTCCAAGTATAAAGGTTGGTGGTCTACAATTCTATCAAAATGTAATGAACATGCAGCTGCTTTGGAGTCAAAGTTCTATTTTATTTCTAGATTACTCCCTTTCCAAGCCAAAACAACATAAATCATATGTTGCATTTGATTTGGTCTGATTGTGAAGAGTGTTTCAGTAAGTGAATTAAAAAACAAAACAAAAAAAAACTTGGTTAGTATAAAGAAAAAATGGATAAAGAACAGGATCCACAGCTGGATATTTTAGCCCAAAAAGATTATTACCAGATTATTACCAAAGCTTTATTATGATATCTGATTATGATCATTATGATCAACTATTATCGCTATCAATTGCTGTGCAACTCACTTAAATACGCCACTGTAGTAACCTTTCTGTTGTATGTCATTAACCAAGGATGACATGATATACATGTAACATCCCCATGAATATGAAAGTATAATGTATCTTCATTACAACAAACCCACAAATGTTGATTGCTTTTGGCGTCCAATCAGAAACCTCATTGCAGTTAATGTAGCTCATATCTTGCTTAATGAATGAAACGCAACCCAATCATCATTTTCAGTTCTGATACTGAAAAAAAAAATGAATAGCTGGTTCAAATAAATGCAAGAAAACCTGCACTTTTCTAAGCATCTGCTGAACTCTGGCTGCATAGAAATTGATATTTAAAGGTGAAGTGAAAAGGGAGGCACGAGACAATATCCCGGAGCTGCATTTGAGACTGTAATAGAAAACATAAATAAACATGCTGGTATTATTTATAATGTCAGCCAGGCCCATGGACCCCGGGATAACGTGGACAGCACAAACACAGGCATTGAAAACCTTACGTTTATGTCTTTTGATGTTAGCTTTTTTTTTATGTTTTCCCCACTTGGTTTCATATTTACTCTATGCTCAGTTAACCTTGACACTTCTCTCAGAAAGAGTAAGTATAACTGTACCACTACTGTTTCGCCATCTACATCCTCCTCCATAGGACGCTGAAGGTTATTAGTACATTTTCTTTACCTTTTCTCTGAGGCAAACCCTTGCCAGCTGTGTAGCGAGATAAGGGCCAAGTATCTAAAAATAACCAACGGATTCGAGGTACAGAGAATGTCATATCATTCAAGGTTCTCCTTTGTGCCCTAATACAAACATCTTGAGATAGAATTTTGGAAACGGTACTAGATAGCATCACATTTTCTCTCTTCCTCACTGCCTTTCCTTCTTTTCTTTTTCTTTTTCTTCACTCAGCCCTCCTCCTACCTCTTGAATACCTTTCGTTGTGCTTCCCTTGTGCTTACCAGCTATCTCTTCCCCTTTCTTCCTACTGTCATATTATTGAGATGTGTTTTTACAGTCAAATTTAAAAAATTTCCACTCTTGTTCTGTGCGTTTGTACTATGTGACACTTTCCCTTATCCTACGTTTCACAATATCTCGAACACTTGAACCCACTTTTTTGCCCTTAGCATACAAATTTCAATTGCATAAACACAGTTGTCCTAGTCTTCCTGCCAACACTCCACCTCCACTCTGCTTACTGAGTGCAACAGCCCGCTACTACTCAATGCGTGAGGTCATAGAGAGGGCTTAGGAATTATGTAAAGCAGGTAACCCCGACATTTAATACTTTATGTTTCCAAAGATCACTTAGAAAATGTGTGTAAAAGGTGCTTAATATGTCAAATGGCTCTTTGAAAAAAACCTTCCTCTTGCCTCTGTTTGCAAAAAAACTGGCATAACCCTTTAAACACACACATACACACACACACACACACACACACACACACACACACACACACACACACACACACACACACACGCACACACTGGCAGCCTTGTCTTGGTTTTTGATGTGTTGAGCAAGAAGAAAGATTTGATTCGCTAAAAGTTCTTGATTAAGCAGAAAAGACTCTCTCTTGAAGTAAGTTGACATGAAAAAATATCCAACCCAGTTGCTAAAAAAATGTAAAGGCTGCCAGTCTTCTGGCCACTAGTTTTGTAAATTCCAAGGAAAGGACCAATACAGGATTTGTTAGGGAAAAATAAAAATGCTTTAAAAGGTTTTTAATAAGCTTTTGTATACAATGAAAGCTCAGGTCCTGCTTTCTGACGACTGTCAAAAAAACCAAATAAGATTCACCTGTGCATAATTTTCAGTAATCGCATGTCCTGAATTAAACAATGAATGATGGCTTTACTTAACAAGGGGCTGATTGTTTCCCGTTAATAACAAAGACAAGAGAGCTGTCTGAGTGCATCAGAAATGCTATTATCAATAAAGCCATCAGCAAAGATCCTGAAATCCCCATCTCAACAGTTATCAAGAAGTTTCTTGAGGAAATTGCACTCCGGATAAACTTAATTTGAGAAGTCTGTGAATGCTGGTGCAGACTGTCAAAAAAACACCACGCAAGATTTTTAAAGAACTTCAGCCTGACCCGGACCAACATAGAGTGGTGGTTTAAGCCCGTACGATGAGCTACACACTAATCCAGGTAGCGCTCCATGGGCAAAAGCCAACAAGGGCACCACTAATAAAAGAAAGGCACAAAAGGCAAGACTGACGTTTGCAAAAACGTTCATCGATAAACCCCAGTGTTTCTGGGAAAATGTCCTATGGACAGATGAAACCAAAGTAGGGCCCTTTGGGAATGCAGTGCCCTAGTTTGTTTATAGGTGAAAAAATGCAGCCAAATAGGAAAAGAACTAACTATCTACTTTAAAACATGGTGGAGGTTCTATTGAGCTGTGAGGCTTCTTTGCTGCCTCTGGTCCTGGAGGCACTGAATGTTTCAAAGAAATGATGAAATCAGAAGATTACCAAGGAATTTTAGAGGGAAATGTTTTGCCCAGTGTTAGAAAACTAGGTTTGAGGTGCAGGTATTGGGTCTTACAGCAGGACAACAAACCAAAGCGAACATCCAGCAACAATATAGAACAGTTGAAAAGGAAAAGATGGACTGTTTTAAACTGGCCAGTAATGAGTCCTGACCTAAATCCCTTTAAAAACCTTGGGAGAGAGCTGAAATCTGCCATTGCAAGAAGGGCTTCTCCAAATTTGAAAGAGCATGAACACATAGCGATGGTGATAGCAGACAGGTGTGAGAAGCTTCTGGATGGTTACATGAAACGTTTAGAGGCTGCCATTGTTGCAAAAGGTTCTGCAACCAAATATTAGTGAAGGGTGCCAACAAGTGTGTCTGGGGTAAATTTTTTATTGTTTCACTATTATGCAAGTTTTTTTTTAATTTTCTTTTATTCAATAACTTTAAACATTTAATAAAAAATATTTTTACTTTACAAAATTCGTTGATCTGCATTTATTTCTAAAGATACCCTAAATTCTGTTCTGTTTTAAATTCTAAATTCAGGGGTCCCAATTTTCAACCAGGAATATATGCATCTATAATCAGCCTATGAAGAGAACATGTGCATACTATACTTGTGGTACAGTATTCTAAAGCTGCTGGTGTTGACTTTACAATTCTAATTTGAAAAACAATCATTATACTTTACTGGCAAAAGGAGAGACCTAAACTATTAAGCCTAGAAAGAGAAAACCAGATGAAAGATAGAAAGATGAAAGAGAAAGAAAAACTCCAGGGATAGGAGAAACTGGGAGTGAACAGTTCGGCCTTTTCAGGCCAGATCACTGATTGCATTGATGTGTAATAACTTTGTTGTTGATGTTTTAAAGGATGAGGAAAATCAGTCAGTGTGCAACTTAACTTGCAAAATGAACTAATTTATTATTTCCAATTTCATTTAAATTATTTATATAAAATGCTATAAAATAAAATGTTTTAAAACTAATGCTTTTATATCAAGAATAAATTATAAATTATAAATTATGTAATTACTAGGTGTTATGTTTAAGGTGTCTAAAGACGGTTTGTAATGACAAACTCAATAGAATGAATTGTTACCACAATTTGCAGTTTCTCTCAGTTCTAGAAAACTTTTTTTAGTGTCCTTCAGCCCATTGTTTTAGCGGTACAGTCCAAATGTTCTGGATCAGTCTTTCTGCTATCTTTGGCGTAGCGTCGGGTCTCAGCTGGCAGCTGTCGTTACCAACTAGCTGGTGAACATACAGTACAGTGAATCAACTGGCAGCCAAAGACCCAGACATTCCTTTCAGGTAACAAAAAAATCTAAAAGAAGAAGAATGAATACTCGACTTATATTTTCAATGGCCAAAACCACAACGTCAGTGGGATGATAACGTTGCTTGGTGTTTGCTTGGTGTGTAAAGAGGCAACTGTTTACCAACATGGTCACGATAAAACCTCTATATATTGATAATGTCAGCTTAGTATTCACAGATCGTTCCACCCTCCCCAAGTGTTAAAAAAACCCAAAAACAATTAATACTGCTTTGAGAAAGATCAATATTTACTGGTACCTACTGCACCTGTCGATAGTAAGGTTCTCTATATTGTTTGATCTTGAGAAAACAGTGCAAAGCTAATGCCAGGGACAGTCTTGCGCTCATGAAGAAGTAGTGTGTACAACATGTTGTCTGACCACACATCAGAAGGTGGTAGCATTGATATTTACTGCAAATGACCGCATAAAAAGGCGGGGTGAAAAGCCGTAATGGAGAGTGGAGAGACGTGATTTTCGTTAAAATATGGAGCTGATGGTGTGCGTTTTAAGCCAGCTTCTCCTGGATGACTTTTATAGTCATTCAGTTGTTCAGGTGAAAAGTCGTAAACGTTGTTGAAAAAATAGAGAAAAGAGATTTAGGAAGTTCAAACCCTTGTGACCCTATCTCCTGTGCTTCTGTCATGGTTAATGCAGAAGCAAAATGATTTGACCAATTATTACTTTGCACATGTTGTTGGCTGATGGTCTCTCTTTACTGCCGTCAAACTAGAGGTTAGCGTTTGAATGTTTCTGTGTGTGTGTGTGTGTGTGTGTGTGTGTGTGTGTGTGTGTGTGTGTGTGTGTGTATTAGCACAGGGTACACTGGGGCAAGTCTTTGGTTCTTTTACCACAACATTAAGAGAGAAGCATAGCTAAAAAAGAGCAGAGGTTGTTAAGATGTTTTTTTCTAGACATCACTATCCTTTGCAAGTTTAATTTTTGTTAAATGAGTTGAGGTGTTAAATGAACCCATGTTGGGGCTAAATTAAATTCCACAGCTATCGTTAGAAAGGTTTCTATTAAAGAGGCTTGTGTTGGGAAATTGGTCCAAGAGCATCTTGGCCTGATAAAAGCGGGAATATTTCTAATTTCCTACAAGCTGCACTCGTTTTGACCCCAGGGGTTCAGCAGAGCAGTAAAGTAGCCCATTAATTCTATCTGAGAGCAGGCTGCCATAGAAAACCACAATATGTAACCTCTGATGATTTGTGTGAAAGAACATTCCCAATTACAAACTATGCTGCACTACATCCCAGTTCTGTGTTTGGCTTGGTGCAGAGATCCTGAATTATTAACAAAACAATGTCTGTCATTCCAGAGTTAATTGACATTTATTTCTTTGTGGAGTGCCATCAAAACCCTGCACTCCTGTTACCAATTATCTATTATTAACTTGAAACAATGTCCTCGAGCACATAAATACTAGAACAATTTATAGATCTGTTTACATAGCAAGCAAATCAAAAGGAAAAATTAAAAAAAAACATTCACCCATCCAATTTTTCTCACAGAGATATCACAACTTGATTACAAAAGGCAGAGTATACTTTATTACATACAGTATATACTGCAAATACTAAAATACTCGTACAGACTATTAATTCACTTCCAACATGAGAGGCTTCGTTCTACCCAGTGTTAATTAATCCCTTTACACAGAGCCGGGTGCCAAACTAAGAATGCAGTTAAGAATAACTTTCATCAAAACCAGGCCTGACATCATTGCTTTCTTTCTTGTGACCAAACTCGCTGCTCTAGACTTGCTTATTGTAATTAGAGTTCGACTATTAACCTCGATCAGAGTACATGTTCTAAAATATTCATGCGGAACACAAAGTTCGAGGCGAAGCACAGTGCGACTTATCGGTTGCTGAAAAGATTCCAGTTTCCAAGAGATCAAACTAAACAACAGCAATGTTGATGCACAGAAGGGAAGTCTGACAAAGTATGTTTCAGCTGTCTCTATGTAAGAATACATTTAAATGCTTGTTAGTGCATGTGTAGTACTGAATTGATGAGCTGTTTATTTATTTTTCACTGACAGAAAAATAAAGAAAAAATAGGTTTATAGCTAATTAATCATATATCAAGTAAAAAGCATGTTTTTTTCTATCTTTGTCAGACTTTGGTGCAGCGCTTAAGCTAAGGGCAAAAAAACCTGCTGACTTCTCTCAGGATACCATATTGGCCTGAATACAATATGACATATATTATTTAGAAATCGGGTTTGAAACGTGTGTATCATCTTATATTTGAGCACGAGACATCAGATATTCTCTCTGAATAGTGAGAGTCTATGTATCAAGAGTGTTGCATTACGGCTGTTTGTAGCCCCAACATTGCTTGGCTTGTTTTCAAGTTTTCCTGCGGTGAGTCTTACAGTGTTAGTCCGCCCTGTAGAAGGTTACAACTAAAACCGAGTTGTTAGAATCTCCTGACGTCTTCACTGCAGAAACCCAGGAGCCCTGGAGAAAATCTGTCAAACGGGCCAGAACTATGGATGCAACAGATGATGATGATCCCGACGTCTGAAAAATGCAAACTGTCAGAGGAAACGATTCTGAGACAGGAATGAGAGTGAGAGAGGAATCGACTCGCTACAGTAACTCAGTTAGCTGGCTAGTGACCTCACTCACTGGGAAAGTGACCTGCCTTCGGATGTCTGACCAAATAGCAGCTTTGGTAAGTTGCCAAGCACTGTTACATTGTCAGATGGTTATGAGAGGATGAGAAAACTGCAGTTCTCAAATGTTAGTTTTCTGCTTTTGGGTGTTTTGTATTGTAATTAATTAGGCTCAGGGAACTTGTGATGGGTATTTTTCCACCAATTTATTTTTCACTTCATTCAACAATTCGATGACCATTAATTAAATGATTAAAGGGCTGCATTGCTCAAAAATGGACTTTGACAAGGTTCTGTCCAACAAGTCCACAAATTACATGAAACTTCTTTGCAATGTCAGTGTAGAGCAAAACATAGAAGCATTTTCTGATCTGCCAAATCTATCAGCTTGACAACATCATGTCAGTCCGTTGCTGAACAGTTACAGAAGTTATTTTTCAAGAATAAAACTTTTTTTCTTTTTCTTCTTTTTTTAATCAGTTGATTTTATGGTTAAGGTTTTATAATTGGTTTAGACACAAAAACAACTAAGGTAGGGTTTAGGAAACATGGTTTGGGTTGAAAAAACCCCAAAAACCTTAGTTTGCGATAGGGAACAATTGAAACCAATGTTTCGTCAAACTACGATGTATTGTTGACCCAACCATTCACCAAAACCTCCTCCGTCTGCAGACTTTGACACTCTATAACAACGTTACAGTACATGTTAACACATATATGTCCCCTCAGACAGACTGTATGTACATTATGATGGCTACACATACAGAGAAAAAACATAATTTAAATTTAATGGATTCACTGAAAACTTATTTGATAATGAAAATAATCATTAGTCCCATTATGTACATACGCATGTGTATGACCGTGTGGTTTATGAATGTGGACGCTTTACCAAAACTGACACAGCATTCAACAAAGTTAGTTTTGACTGGTCTTTATCAGCTACTTTCTTCTCATTTTGACCAAACCTGTACCGCAGAGTTTTTTGTGAACCTGAAGCACGACTCATCTGACCTCTCTCTTCCTGCCTTCGGCCCCTAGGCCCAGTCCACTTTGTCTAATAGAGATGTTGAGCAGAGAACACATAGGGGAGCGAGCTAAAAGTCTCTCTGAAGAAAGAAGCAGATTATATATAGCCACTGATTAAGGCAGCGATGGGAACATGACCTACATGCATAACAACATTTTCTCTCACTTCCTGCTACAGAACAAGCCTCTGTCCAGGACCAGGACTCTACAACTGGGAGAATCACTCTAATTATAAAACCGGAGTCAGATTTCAATGCACACCTCATTAATATTTCTCTCCTTATTGGGTTAATAATGTTTGGGACAGCCAGTGGTGTGCCACTGAACCGTCACTTCCAGTGCACCTGTCACGCAGGTAACAGCTAACGCTCTCATCCATTGTGCCTGCATTGTGTATCAGATTACAGTTGAAACAGATCACGATAATTCCCTTTCACACACGGAGCCTGTGTTCTCAAAATAGCTGTTCCCCTGGGAGACTCATGGGGGATGAGGGGAGGAAAGACAGTCAGGGAGAGAGGGCTTTCTCCTTCCCCATCAGTCTTTTGGATCCTGTCCCACCAATGCAAATAATGCGTATCCGGCAGGCTCCGACAGCGGCAGCTCCAGTAGGAAGCCGCAGGGAGCAGACCATGCTGAGATTCAATCCACATCCTTTTATCAGCCACCTGAGGTTGATTTAACACCCCTGTCCTGGACAGAGAAAGCATCTGATTATAAAGCCAGCCAGTCCCTTTCGCTCTCTCCCTCTCTCATATCCCTCAGCTCCAGCCCATTACCCAGAACTGCTGTGCTGCCCTGTCTGGGCTCATGCAGACATGGAGAGGACGCAGAGAGGCAGGTCATAATGATGAGACAAGATCAAAGGCAATAAGTGTGTGTGTGTGTGTGTGTTTAGTGTAAGAGAAAGAGAATGAAAGAGAAAATGAATCAGCACACCAATGTGTGTATGTGCTCTTTTCGAATCTCTATAAATCTGATGAATGGCTATAGCCTTGACTTTCAGCTGTCATCGTCGGAACTTTTCACATTGCTGCAAATGTCTCTTCTAGTATGTTAAAATTTTTTTTGTCCTGTTAGCTTATCATAATTTCCCCCTTTCCAGGCTTACAAATCGTTAGTTCAGAGCTATTAAGGTGTCAGTATGTGTGCTGGTTACTGCATTTGTTTGTGTTCTACCAAAGAACAAGTACACGTTCAATGGGGATGACTTGTATAATGGGAGGATATTTCTTTCTGCTGAGAGAATAACCCTGGTCATGTCTCCGGTTATGTCGGCTTGGACCTCATATTCTTAATGGAAAGCTCGTGTTAGAAACTAGAAATGTAGTGTTTGAGATTTTCCAGGCAAGGGTTTTTGAAGCGTGATTTAGCCTGGGGGCTTAAAATTATGATATTTCAGCCTCTGCCGTATCTATTTTGACCATCGTGTCTCTTGCAAGCCCCAAGTCTATGGTTAGATTAACATTGGAACAGGGTTTAGGTTTAGTAAGGTGTCAGATGGGGTTGGGGCTAGAGTGATAAATATGTAATACAAAGTGTTCTACCCTAAACCACAGTGCAGTTTATGCATGTGTGTTTGTTGTGAAATGCTTTGATTGGCTGAAAATGAATTTAAAAACTACAGTAAATTGTGAACCAAAAAGGTAAACCAGCATCCTGTTTACCATGTGATGATGAAAGTTTTCAGCTTTTTGTGAAATGGAAATAAAAAGTGAAACTGATTTTGAAGTGAAAATTTCAATTTGTTTCATATGTCAGTAAAATTTGAATAGTCATTACACGTACGCACACACACACACAATCACACACACACGCACACACACGTAGTTCAATCTGATGATGAAGTGGGAATTGGTTATACTGATGAAGCAAAAACTGAGTAAATTGAGCAGAAAAGCTCAATTACAGCTCGGGAGACTAGAAGGAGCACAAGTTGTTTTTTCTTTTCATTTAATGCTTTATGAATCTTCTGTAATTTTGACAGAGATTGAGTTTCTTTCACTTTTTTTTTTATGTGCGTTGACAAATTAGTTGGTGGCCTAATCACCTGAGTATATGTCCCTTCACCAGGTGACCAGATCGACAGGCGAGAGATGGGAGGGCACACTTAGCTTCATGAAACCATGGCTACCGGGTGTTCATGTGCAGATAAAATTATGCAGAGATTAGCCTCTCTTCCTGCACATTAAAAAAAATGGTGGGAGAGGGGGGCACATACTGTACTAGCATCTGCAATTGAACATTTCAATTTCACCTACTTCCTCTTGTTTTATACATGTGGGCTGGTGTACTTGAAAACATAGACTGTACTGAACCTGCATGTGTTTTTTTCTTCTTTTTTTTTTAAAACATAAGGGGGGTCCTATGTTTTGGTTGTTTTTATACAGTGCAGTGTGCTACAAAGAGCTGAATAATGTCAAGATCGTATTCAAATTTATGTTGGGCAGTACAGAAACAAAGCCCAGCATCAGGTAATAGAACAAGATACCTATATTTTAAATAATGCCAATTTAAAAAATCCCTATTGAATTAATTGTTTAAAATGCAAACAATACCACAAGGTCAGATTCTGTTCGGAAGAAAGAAAATAAACACATTTTTTTTCCCTAAAGAGCACAGAATACCTGAACACACAGTATGTATTCCCTGAGAAATGGTTTTGGATATTACATATTGGATATTGGCTTTATAGACGAAAACACACTAAATATGAACACTCAAAAAATGGTAGTCTGAGGCTTGAATTTGCATCAGCTGATAGTTTTTCTGATTGCGAGTGACTGTCCTTGGTTTACAATGAGGTTCACTATTGTTGGAGCTGTAGATAGACTCTCAGTGTTGTTTCCCATTGCATGTCAGGCATAATGGCTCCATACTCAATCCAATTGCTCGGGGTTCACCTTTTACATAACACTTTCACCTTGGCATTTCTATCCCTTTGTCTTTGTGATACAAAAAGACTCTCTTATAATACACATATTTACACAAGTACTGTAGCACAGGTAAGGTTAGGCAGCCATTTCAGCCTGTGCTCAGTAGAAAGACTAACAAAGATGTTCTGGTGTGGAGATCTACGCTTTCCTTTTTATGTTGTTTCCATTTCTTTATAAGTGAAAAGACAAATCTCTCACACACTGACTGTAGAAGAATAAAAAAAAGAGTTCACGTTTCTGAGACAACAACTTTAATGTCACCCTAAAGGACATAAAGTTTCAAGTCTTCTAGCACCTACTCCTCAATAGGGAAACTACTTTGATAGGAAGTTAGGTATGGACCTTAATAAGGGTCAAATAAAGTGCAGCATGACAGCCCACACATTCTGCTGTCCCATATTCATATGTACTGTGCAGATTACTCTCAATAATGAACACTAGAGAAAAAAACAGCACTTCGGAAAGAATGTTTACTGATTTTAAAGCTCTCAGTCTACAGTCCTGTTTGGAGAGGTTTATCTGTAAAAAGGGACAGGTTTTTTTGTCTATCTTATAGGTAAATATATAATTATGGATTTCAGTCCTGGTTGGCAATCTAAAACCCAGTGCATGAATGATGGACTGACAACAAACAGTACCATGGAGAGAGGTAACTACAGACTCTAAATATACTGAATAGCTACTGCAGGAAAAGCCCCAGCCATAACTAGTATTAAAAACAGGGCTGGATGTCATGAAAATCTTAAGGATTAAACCTTAAAAGAATACTTACATGACCATATGTACATTGAATTATTGCTGTAACTGTTTCTTCCGTCAATAGTTGCTGTGAGGAGATCCCTTACTAAAGCAATTTCAGGGCAAAATCCATTTTCTGTGAAGAAATGCGCAATTAAATTCAGCTGAAGCGAATATGAATCTTTAGCACTCTGGGTTAGACAAATCAAGTGGGTGTCCTAAAGTTGCAGTCCTTTAATACAAAATTCCATCTTTGCTCATCCACAGACTGTATTTCCCTGGCGTTGAGAAGAAGATGAAGAACAATAGCACTAAAAAAGCACTAAAAGCAATTCATCAGTGGAAAATACCCAATATTTGCTGGTTTCAGATTCTCAAATGTGAGAAGCTGTTTTGTATGAAATTATGCTACATGGAAGTATCCACATAATATATCTATGTCAGACTGCTGAAGCCTCATACGAGTTTTAGATAAATTTTAAATGCATTTTTGCACAAAATGAGGAACGAATGTTGTTCCCCATCACTTACATTGGAACAATGTCGGGATGGAATCTCTTCACAGCCAGTATGGACAAGAGAAAGAATTACATTGACCAAAATGTACATGTGGGCATGTGGGTATTGTTTAGAGACAATGATGATTTAATTGGTTTCCCTGCCTGATCATGCAGCCATTTGTCCTCAGAAATACATGTCCAACACTGATTTGCACTGGTGTAACCACCGAATTTATTTTTATACAAAACGGCAGCATTACTTACATGGGAGACCCTGTGAGAAAAACTGATTTTTAGGAACTCTTATTCTTCAACTGTGCCTTCATTGTAGTGCACTTCACTTAGCCAAACTTCGGGAACATTTTCAAGCTCACCCTGCCATTCATGGCACTGGATCTCAGCAAGCTTGTGTGAAAGATTAAGAGCAGAATGGAATCAAAATAAAGGTGAGGATTTCTCATGGGAGGATTTCTCATGGGATAACTTGCCTCAAGGCACACAGAAAACAGATCTGACTTTATAACGCAGTTTAATTAATTCCTCTCAACGCATTTTTTACACTGAGTGTCTTGACAATAAATATGATGCTGCTGGTGTGGCACCAACAAGGAGAACGGAGATCTGTCAAAAATACAAGACGTTTTTGTCTCCTGCAAAGCACTTTTCATCTAAAGTTAAAAAGGAACCGTGTCATTTAAAAGTAACAAGGGTGCAAAGGTGGAAAAATTGTGTGTTCAGTCATTTTGATAATAAAGGTTCAGTCCTGCTCTGTGCCGTGGGTCAGGCTACTATATTTTGTATATAGTTTTCTTGAGAGGCTGGAAATAAAATGAAAACAAATATTTGAAACCAAAAAGGAAAATACAGGTAAAAGAAAAAAAGAAACTAAATGTACCTCTACATCAATCAAGTCCTTAATGCACACACAAACCATCTGGGCATGTTTTCAATACTTAGATGTATCGTATGCATTCAACTACTGTCTCCGTATTTGGTGAACTCTAAGTGAGACAAACAAAATGCCACAAGTGTTTGTGCTGGTGGAAAATGCTACACTGCCCACCATTACTCACATTGGCAGCCTCAAATGAGCTGTAGTGTACTGAGTTATGTGGGCAGCCTGTCTTAATGCTCATTTGAAATTCAAAGTGGTTTTCATAAATTATTCAATTTACAGGAAAATACACAGGAAAATGCATCTAGTGCATTTATTGTCATAAACATAGAATGCAATGATGTTTTAGTTCTGAGATAAAGGGTTACAACGTGTAGACATGTTTACCTTTGTGTGTGTGTGTGTGGTTGTGTGTGTGTATGTGTGTGTGTGTGTGTGTGTCTTTGTGTGTGTCTTTGTGCCTTTGTACGTGGGTGTGTATATGTCTATTACTCACCCCAGCGTCGTCATGGTGACAATTGTGTACCAGAAAGAAGCTGGGATGCTGGTGAACTTGCTGGAGCTGGAGCCTTTCTCTGCGTAGAACATGACCGTGGCGAAGATGATGATGGCCATGGTGAGTGAGAAGAGGAGGAAGCCCAGCTCTGAAGCGCAGCTCTTCAGCGTGTAACCCAGGATCCGGAGGCCCTGCGAGTGGCGGGAGAACTTGAAGATACGGAACACTCGAAACACGCGCAGCGTCACGAAGGCACCGCTCACGTCCTCGTTGTTGGTCATGACCAGGCCGATGTAGTAGGGCAAGATGGCCACCACGTCGATGATGCTCATCACTGAGCGCATGAAACGGTAACGGCTGGGCGCGGCGAACAAGCGCATCAGGTACTCCACCGTGAATATCATGACGCAGGCGGTGTCCATGCAAAAGAACGCCACGGTGTAGCGTTCGCCACATGGCATGTCTTTCTGGTTGGCAGTGGAACCACATGGCACCGTCTCTACCACATTAGTGATGACTGAGATGGCGATGAAGAAGCCAGTGACGTAGTAGAAGACTAGGGCCATGGTGGAGGTGTGGGGGTTCTCAAAGGCTCGCCACATGGTCTCCCTGAAGTTCATGTTGGGCAGCTTCAGGTCCTTGTTCTCCTCCTGATCATCCTGCAGCCGCTCCAGGTTCTCCCTCTTTCTGTCCTTATACTCTTCATAGCAGCAGTCACCGATGATCTCAGGGATGATGCCGAAGAAGGTGAGCTCCTCGTCGTAGGCTGAGATGCACTCGTGACGAGGGTAGTGGAGCTTCCCCGTCCGGTAGAAGTTGAGGATGCTTCTAAAGGCATCAGGGTCCCGGTCAAAGAAGTACTCCTTGGTTTCTTCGTTGTAAAAGAAGTCCTTCTCAGAGCTGCCCAGCAGGGTGTCAGGGTAGCGGTCCAGAGTGGTTCTCCAGGTCTGGAAGCGACGGCCGCTGACATTGAGAATGATCAGCTCGTCCTGTCTCTTACTATTGTCTCTTGGGGCAACAGGCATGGGGCAGTTGGCGACAGGCATCCAGCCAATGGCTGCTGCCCTAGCAAAAGGAAGCCATGCCGCTACTCCTGTTGCCATTGTGAAGCAGAGTCTTCAAATCAGTCCGGCTCACCTTCAGACTCAACTCTCCTCAAAATGAAATGTCATCTGAGGGATAAACGGCAGTAAAAAAAAAGAGGAAACAAAGCTGAAATCAGCACAACGGGCAATCAACTACTATAGCCATGTTTGCCAAACATGATGCTGTAAAGGGAGCAGCGTGAAACTCCTGATATTTTTGAGTTCCAGATGATTAAGGTTTATCACATTTCCAGTCACTTTCCCCTGCATTTGGTCCAAATCCAACAGAACTCGCCCAAAATGTCATCCAATCTCGTAGAAAAAGCTGATATATGGCAACAACCAGAGCACAAGTGCAACCAGGCAGGCAGCACAAAGGCAAAGCTGAGGTCTGGCCTCAAACACTGTCACATACAGGTTTTAACACACTGTGTGACATTCGTATGAAATTTCTGCTCATGTCCAAAGCCTGCAACAGTTTGCTGACACTGTGACTGATAACCTGCTTTGTCGAGTTGCATTTGTGAACCACACGACTTCTTATTCAGAGCTAAGGCCACATTTGTCACGCACACGAGTGACTACGGTCAGATGCGCGGTAATTATAATGCAGTTATTCAGATAAACTTAAGTTAAATTATCACCATCGGTGAAGACCAAGTGAAAACCACGAACACATCTGTCCTGACTGACGCGGGGACGCGCAGGGATTGGAAGAGACCTGTTGAATCGCGCTAAGGAGATAAGCAGCTCCACGTTGATCTATGTGGAGATTTACTACAGTCAGTTCTTTGGAGGTTGAATTAAAAATTAAAAACACCAATGTCCTGAATCTTTGTTAGAAATAACCTGCATCACTCGGTCGGTGCATTTGCCGCAAACAGACCTGTTTTATACGCGTCCTTAAAATATCCAAAACATGGTAAAAGGCGGGCACTGCGCTTAACAGCCCCGCGCATCTGACAGTTGACAAAATTAAATTGCTACAAGAAAAGCAAAAGCACTTTCTTCGCCAAATCTGAGAAAACTCTCAACATTTTCAAAGACAACGGGGAAAGGAAAGTGGAACGGATGGCGAGCACTCACCGATAAAAGTGGAAGAGGGAACGAAATCCCAGTTCTTCCAAACGGAGAGGGAGAAGAAGACAAGAGTCCTCAGCTGGTGGAGAGAGGGGGGTGAAGAGGGAGAGCCCGGGTCCATCCAGCGGCACGAAGAGGCGAGCGGGACCTCTCGTCCTCGGTCGGCCGGCAGCCTCCTGCGCCGAGCGGAGCGCGGAAGAAACCCCGAGGAGAACGCGGGTTGCCGGAGGCGGGACGAACCGCTCTGTGCGTCCACGGGACTCGCCGGGAAAAGGGTCTGCTGCTGCGGCTGCTGCTGCTGCTGCGGCGGCGGCGGCGGCGGGGGGGAAGGGGGCTTTCCTCGGACCGATCCTACATCCTGGCTCGCTTCCTTCGCCCGTCGGTGTTTGCAAAGTGCGGCGTGAAGGAGAGAGGAGCGGCGCGCTCACTCCTCCCCGGCCCCGAGTACCAATGCGCGTCTCTCTCTCACTGTGCCGGGCTCTGCGTCGTCGGCCCTCCTTCCCCCTGCCTCACTTCAACATCCCGTGTGACAGGCTCGCCCTGTCACTTCGCCTAAATCCAATATTGAACTGCTGGATTGCTTAGTTCAGCAAAAAGCGGGGAGAGCAGAGTTATACAGGAGGTTTTAAAACGCAGGAGAAGTCACTGCGGTGTAGTAAACTCGCTCAAAAAAAGGGGGCTTTGGTCTTAATTTTGGTTTCAACTTCGGTAAAATAATACATCACAGGGGATGATGCATTATCCCACACACTGCACGTTACTCTTATTTTCTGTTTTGTGAGGATCGTGGTTGCAGGTTGGATGAAGCTTGGACTTGTTACGCACCGCATCCTTACTCCCCCACCCTCGTTTCCCACCTCTCCACATAAAGGACACGCTACTTCTTGCAGTGGCACTGATCATTGGCAATGGGTGCATACCACACGATGCAAAATCGTGCAACGTGGACGTAATATGCAGCAAGCATGAGGAAACAAACAAACAAACAAACAAACAAACAAAAAAATCATGACGCAACACTCTCTGGATGTAACAGCCTCCCTCTGATAAAACTCACTGATAAAACAAGATCCACCTCGACTCATTTATTCTGCTTTAGTGATGCATACATTTAAAGAAATTTTCAATTAAATCAACACAAACAAACCGACATGCTTAGCAGCTTTCAGGGCCCCAGGAGTCAAGAGCCCTGGGGCAGTTGGCTGCTTTGCCCGGTTGGTAATCCATCCCTGTGTTTTAACCTTTCACTGTAGAAGAAAGAGTGCACATTATGCATAATGAGTAATAGCTATGTCATGTATAGCTCTGCTACATGTTTGAAAATTGCTTGAAGCCTCTCATTATGGATCACTTCCTATAGGAAGCAATTAATCCTATAGGATGCAAATAATTAAAAACTCAAGTGGGTTTTACTGTTTTTTCATGCAAAAATAATGAATTACTTTCCAGAGTTTGAACTGTAAAGCAGCATTGCCATGAGAAAGTACTACTTTTACAACGTCTTTGAACAAAGAAGTGGCCTCAAAGTCTCAAGTGTTAGCTATTAGTGTTAAACCGGCTCTAAAAACTCCATTTGCCATAATTTTTCTCAAACAAGCCTTCATTATCTAAACCAGGGAGCGGATGTCAAAGGAAATCCTATGGAGCCTCATCATCAGAGAGGAAGAAGCAAAGAGCCCCACTGGCTCTCCCTCACTATCTTACACTTCAATCCCCGGCAGCATGGGCTGCACATAGGAACCTCAGGGGACTCCCAAGGCTGGATGAGGAGGGTCTTTGAATGGATGGCCTTGTGTGTGGCCGTTAGAGTAGAGACGCAGAGGGAGAGAAAGAAAGTGGGGAGAGACGTTGTATGGCCTGGGTGTTAAGACAGATAGGCTATTGATGGACTCCAGTACATTCAGATGCTCAGATGATGTTCTGGCACATCTCGTGAAATATTCATGAATTGAGCCTTTGAACATTTTTTAAGTTACAAGATTTCTCTGCTTTTGTTGTATCTGTGGTCTTATAGAGCTGCAGAGTCAGAAGAATGATTTTTTTAAGGTACATTTTCCTCTTTTTTTTTAAACAGAGTCTTTTCTCTGCAGTCTAACCCCTTCTCTTTCAGTGAGTACCGAATACACTTGATGCATGGACCCACTCTAACATCATATCATTAACAAAGAAGTCATGGTGCACAAATCATACTATACAGACCTCTTTGGTTACATCGCTCCCTTCCTTGCATATGTACACATCTGAGAGAAATATCAGTGCATACAAAAAAAACCAAACTATATATATATATACATATATATATATATATATACACACACACATTCATATAAACATCTCAATCTGCCAAATGCCATCATAACCCTGTCTGTGCTATGGATAATTTTTCCCACTTATACTCTTTTCTGTGATATATTCAAACCTCTGGGGTGGCAGCTGAACTTTAGAGAAGAACACTTAAATGCAATTTTTCACAACATTTTTCATGAGATGTTGGCAGTAGAGGCTTTCTGATATTTGAAAAAGAAGTATATCTTGTGAGAATGAATAGGAAATAATATATATAAAGAAACTGAATAAGCTCCTTTCTAAGGAAGGAGACTAATATGCAAATTGCTTTGCAACCAAATGATTATGTCAACCATATTTCAAATGCAATGTCCTTTGAGGGAATACAGTTTTATTTATTGCAGTTTGTTTTCTTAATTCCTTTCTAACCCATTAGTTTTTTTTCCACAGCAACTTCCTAACTTCACCTCAAACTACATTTCCTCTTCTGTGAGGAAATAATGGATGTTTGTTGGTGCTCATTTACAATAAATTCTTACATGGATAGCCTTTTTAGTAAATTCGATTTTTGAGACTCACTGTGCTCAATTTCCACTGATAAAAAAGGCAAGCAAATAACATAAAAAGGTCTATGCTCCAGAATACATCACCCAAATATGTCCTGATAAGGCTGAATTGAATCTTTGCAGTGTGTTGGCATTAAGAAATGCAGGTATAATTAGTCTCTGTTTATCAGGTATTTGAATCTTACTAAGTAAATTTTTTATCGTTTTTTAATAGTTAATCATCTGAATTCTGTTGCCCAGAGCTAAAGCAACAGCTGAGATTTTAAGGTGTCTGGCTGTCCTGCACCTGGTCCCACTGCCTGCTGATTAGATGAAGGCTAGATTTTATGAATTATAGCCCCAAACACATAAACTAACTCCACAAGTGTTTAGAACCCAATACAGCCTTCATCTGCTATCTGCTACAATTATCTGACTTGTTACTCATTTTTATTAAGGCATTTCAATTAAATTAGATCACTACAATAGATGAAATTATTATCACTAAAATAAGATCTTATATTTAGATGTTTGATCAGTTCAGTTTGAAACTGAACTGTTTTAAAAGATGCTAATTGTAAGTTGTTTTCTATTGCTTGGATGCCAATGTTAGCATTAACAGCTGTTTACTTATCAGTCTAGAGGAAACATTGCAAGTTCAGCATCAAACTTCATTGCTTTGCTCACCAGGCAGTGTTTCCTGCAGTGGAAAGCTACGCCAATGTTAACTCTTGTTTTTCTCTCTATTTCTAATACTTTTTTATTCTACTGAAGTTAGCACATTAACCAGCTTGCCCTAGCCCATCTCATAATACTAGTTTGTGATAGTGAGTCGGTATAGCTTCCAGGCTGCCCTCAGTCCAACTTGAGAGGATGGAGAAGAATCACTGCTTAGAGGGTGTGTTCTAACATCTTGTAAAGGCAACGATGGCTGAAGCCCTTGGCAAAAAAAACCCCCTTAAAAATAGTACCTTTAAGCTTAACTAATCAATATTTATACATTGGATTTACATTGGATGATATCACTTCATCTATTCTAATTTACAGAGATTTAGCGACCATTTCTGCAGTTCCCCCAGGTTTATGGAGTATTTTAGCTTCTTCGAGCTCATTGTGTTCTTTTCATGGCAGTGTTGTGATTACAGCTTGTTCCGCTGCCCCCATGTAGCAGTAAGCTGTAACACAATGTATGTTTAAAGTTTCAACTCTCTCCTCTGATAATGGACAGTTTCTCCAGTGAAGCACTGGATACAGTCTTTCCAATATTTGACTACTGATTATTCTTAATAACCAAAACATTGACTACAATCTAGAGCGAAGACAGCTTAGAGCATCAGTGTTTGTTGTTTGTCACGATCATACATTTACTCATCACTGAAATCAGTGATAACACTGTAGCCTCTAAAGGGTTAATTTTGAAGCTGCTTTTAATGTTGCAGTAAACCACAAGGGTTTTTTTCCACTAAATTAACCCATCTCACATTGTTTAAAATTCCTTTTCATGCCAAGATGAAAACCAAAAACATCCTATAGCTTCATAATTCACTCTGCATCATCTCTAATTGCATGACCTATATATAAAAAAAACAACCTCACTATGTGACCCATGATGATTGCAAATGATATAGTATCCTATAATCTTTCACTTAAGCCCTAGTCTACAGAATATTTATCATGAGAAGTAAAAAATAGAAGGTTTGATGTCATTCTCAGGTGGTAGGAATCAGTCTGCAGCCATTGTCTGTCACCCGTTCTTCAGTTACCCTTGCCATAATACTGAAATTCAAAGTAGATACGGTAGAAATTTAATGCGAAATGCAGGTAGATGTCACTTCATTGTTAAATGAGAGAATGTAATGCATCCCATTTTACCAATCATAATAACAGAAAGGTAGATAAACAAAAAGATAGATAAATGCTTGATATAGAGAAAGAGACAAGGATGTTGCAGTCAAGAAAATGAAATAATGGTAATGAGTTGGACATGAGCTACAGGTGTCTTTTGAACAATTATAGATTACAAACAGCTGGAGAAGCAGTGGGCCTGAGAGGCAGAACAAAGTAACTAAAGGAAAGAACTAATGGAGGGACATTGGACTCAGAATCGTTGTGAGTATAAATAAAGAAATACAGGTGTGTATCATAAAGGGAGAAAAGCAAAACAGACCATCAGTCTGACAGACTATAGACCCAAAGATATAGTGTGGGTGTAGATAAATGAATCCAGATGAAAGCCAGTAGTATTGATTATACGCACTTAAAAAAAAGATCCAAGTGGAGTCTTCATTATCAAAACCCAAACCCCATCATAGCCTTAAAACATATGTGAATCCTGGTTCAGAGAAAGTATATAAAAACAGAGGCAAATGATGGATTGACAAACACCATCAGGCTGGTTGTTGTGTGAAATAAAGCTCACCCTTTAGAGAGAAATGTTTTTTTTACCCTGTTGACTTTTTAGGCTTTCAGCAGCAGAAGGAATAAATGCCTCAAAAAACCTATGTGAAATTCATAACAGCCAACAGCACATAAAATTCATTCAAATCAGGTGGGGGTATGAGAAATTAACATTTATACACACAGCCGTAAGTCTGACCGAAATGATGAACAAAAAGCTTTATGGTAGTTTTTAACGTCATTTGGATCCAGAAAATGCAGGTGTGTTAAAGTTATGAGGTATTTAACCAATTATATATTAAAACAGAGATGTTACTGCACTCTAATGTGGATGTACATGATTCTCTCAAAGCTGCTTGTGTAAGCCATTCACTTATTTCTACTTTAGACTTTAATGGATAAACATTATACAGAAACAAGTGCGTAATCTAAATTTTCACCACAGCATCTGAATAAAAATGAATTTAATCGAGCTGTTATATCACATTGATTGATCCAATCACATTGCTTGAGGGAAGATGTGTGAAGATGCACACAAAGGAATGTGGCAACATGGTGAAGTGGTCCCCCAACAACATGTGTTGTTGTTGTCAAATGTTGTGATACCTTGTACAGACCAACATGAAAAATTATATAACTTTTCCCATTATATTCAATTTCCCTTCAGAAAATAGCAAGATTATAATACCTCAGTGTTTTTAATTAAAACTCTAATAAGCACAATGAATCCAAGGACACCAAGGCTGATTTATGACAAAGTAATAAATTACATACAGTAATGAACATTTTCAATTATAGAAGCCCTGGCTGACAAAATCATTCCCTTCAGTGGGTTCAAACAAGACAAACCTCATCCTTTCTCACATTAGATTGGATCTGATCTGGGAACTCAGAAGTTTTTTCCTTTTGTTTTGTGTTTGTATTTTTTTTTTTGGTTTTTGTAATCCTTGTATATTTTAGAATTGTATGCCCTTGCTAAAAAGTGACACCCTACACATGCACACAATGCTGTGTTGATACACTTTCCGATACTGTAGATGGAAATGTGACAAGAAGAGGATGTAAAAGCCCAACTGAGTCTCTCATGTCTTGACCTAGTTACTCTATAAAGGTTTAAGTATCACTCTGTAATAGTTTGAATCAATAATAGTTTGAAGCAACACAGTTATTCAGAGACATCAAAGCGTAAAAAAGATAGGATACAGCCACTAGCCTCTCCTAGGTGGGAAGCAGGGTAAACAACATGTTTGAAGAGTTCCCCTATAATATTCCAATAAATGTTACAGTTTCAAAACAAGTAGTTGATTAATCAATGAGTTGATCAACAGAAAATTAATCGGCAAACAACACTGATAATCAATTAATGATTTGAGGCATATAATAAGCATAAGGACTAAGAGTCTGCAGCAATGCTAGCAGTGATGTGAAGCTGAAGTTAATGGAGGCACAGTGGTTCTTTGAACTAACATCGGCATGCTGGCAGGCTCACGGTGATAATTCTATCATTATGATGTTTTGGGTGTGTTGTGGGTGTGTTTATCATATTCACAATCTCAATTTAGCTAGTTAGCATTTTCTAATTTGCAGAATGTCAGAAGTTATTGGTCATAAAAGTAACAGAAAAAACGACGTGATCATACAAAATGGAGAGTCTAGTGACATTAAAGTTAATACATTTAATACTTTGGGATACTTGAATATCTGTACCTGAATTCAATGGCCATACAATAGTAAGAAATATTTCCCAGAAAAAAAGTCAACATCATGGTGGCAAGCACCCCAATCTGATGAACCAAAGGCTAATAACCAAGCGTAATGGACAACCTACTATGAGTATGAAATGCAGGTGTGAGAGAATCTAGAAGAACAGCCAAGGCCTGAAGATTCACCAGATGTAGATTAAGTGTTTGGAGAGAGAGAGAGAGAGAGAGTGTCACAGCACACAGGTCCGTTACCTGGTGAGATGAAGAGGGTGCCTGGCCCGGAACTACCTCATAGAGCCCAGAGCCTCCAGGTGGAACAACGGGTTGGCATGCTCAAAGGAGTGGAATCCCCTACAAGGTCTACAAGAACTGTCCCATGTTACTGAAACGTCTGTGGAAAATCCTGAAAGTCATCTTGAGGTAAGGAAGGGTGGCACAGCAGTGAAGATTTTCTGAAAGAGTCTGGACCCCCAAGGCAGAGGATTCCAAAAAAAATACAGTTTAGGATTATCTCCTTGCTTAGTGTCGAAGAGAAGATTTTCTTCAGGATAGTAGCAAGGTGGTCGACTGACTTCCTCTCCAACAATGGCTGCATGGCCAGCTCAGTGCAGGATGGAGGTATATCTGGAGTGCTGGGGTGCTTAGAGCACACAGGAGTGGTGTCCAAGCTTATCAGAGAAGCCCAGGAGAATAAGGGAGACCTAATAGTTCACCAGCTTAACCTGGCCAATGCCTACAACTCCATGGCCAAGCATCATGTGCCAAGTGATAGATCTCATCCTGGATTACTACAACCAATTCAGAATGAGAGTCTAAGCAGGAGCAGTAACATCAGAATGGCACAGGCTGGAGGTTAGGATCATCAAAGGCTGTACCTTCTTTCTGATCTTCTTTGCCTCACGATTGTGAAATCCACAGAACCAGAGTGCTGGGATCCTCTCACTAAATCAAGAGTGTGGCAACCACCAATCAAGGCCTTCATGGATGACCTGACTGTCAACACCAGGTTAATGCCAGATAACAGATGGATCCTTCAAGGGCTGGAGAAACTATTTGGATGGACAAGGATGCAGTTCAAGCCTGGGAAATCAAGGTCACTGTTGCTGAAAAAGGGTAAAGTCCTGGACAGGTTCCACTTCAGCATTAAAGGGACACCCATCTAAACTCTCTCTGAAAAGCCTTTAAGGTATTAAACAGCAACCTGAAACACAGCATAGCCCAAGCAGCTTGTCAGGAGCTGGAGAACTCATTGAGAGTGGTGGACTGATCAGGGCTTCACGGAGCTTGGATCTACCAACATGGTATCCTGCCCAGGTTACTCTGACCACTGCTGGTATACAACGTCCCCTTTTCCACTGTAGAGAGCTTGGAGAAGAAAGTCAGCAGTTTCCTCAGGAGATGGCTGGGTTTGCCCATGAGTCTTAGAAGCAGTGCCCTATATGGAAAGAACACCAAGCTCCGGCTGCCCCTGAAGTGCCTGGAAGAGGAGTTTAAGGTAATGCAAGGTAGAGAGGTGATGCTGTATAAAGCTTCTAGTGACCCTTAGGTGAACCAGGCAGGAATTGAGGTGAAAACTGGAAGTAAGTGGAGAGCCATTGAAACAGGGCTTCAAGCAGAATCTCAGCTAAGCAACAGAGTTCTAGTGGGAGGGCCAGCAGAGCTCTGGGCATGAGGCAGCAGGGGCCCTGGACAAAGTGGGGGCAGAACATGGACCAGAAAGTCACAAGTAAAATTCTCTGGTTGTTCACAATGCTTAGGCAGAGGGCGCTGGAGCACATCTCAAGCTGTTGCCCAAAGGCTCTTGGGCAGGGCTGGTACACCGAGTGTCATGATCAGGTTCTGTAACCCATTGCTGAAGCCATCAGCTTGGTATTCAGCAGCTGCAGACATGTATACCACACCATCCAGCAGATCACCTTTTTGAAGGCTGGAGAGAAGCCACAAATAACCACAGGAGCCATGAAGCTGGCAGGAATCCTGGAAACTGTGCAGGACTGGCAGCTTTCTGTGGACCTGGTGAACCAGATGAAGTTCCTACGGCACATTGCCACAACAGCCCTGAGGCTATACATCCTACTGGTCTCAGAAGCAACCAAGAACTTCGTCTTGTTGGAAATGACAATAGTGTGGGAGGGCCATCTGGACAAGGCCAACAAGAGGAAGAGGACTACGTACGAAGTGCTGGTCATCGATTGCCGACAGCAGGGCAGTAAGGCAAGATGTATGCCGATTGAGTTTGGCTGAAGAGGATTTGCAGGGCATTCATGATACAAAACTTGTGTGCACTGGTTATTATTGGAATGGAGAGGAGGAGAGCCATCAGGAACACCACAGAGGCAGCAGAAAAAGCCTTGAGATGGCTCTAGATTAAGAGGGGAGAGCCATGGCATAGTAATTGCCACCTGAACACAAGCGTAGGCCTGATCAAAATTGTCTGGGTCGCCTGGGCAAGGGTGTCTGATAGTTGAAAGACTCTAAACGCCTCATGACCCCAGGTTACATCAATTATGATGTGTTCAGGGGCATGGAAGAGATCTATGCTACCAGTGACCAAGTGGCTGACTTTCTGATTTTTAAGAGACAAACTTCATTTCACAAGGTCTGGGATGCAAAGAGTTCAAAATACAAAGTGTGTGTGTGTGTGTGTGTGTGTATGAAAATGAAAGAATTTCAACATTTCAACAAAGAAGCTGGTACAGTGGGTACCAGTGTTTGAACTCTGTGGCCAATCAGCCATGGGTCAGTGGTGTTTGCACACAAAGAGATGTAAGGTCTGATGTTGTAATGACATTTAGATGGTATTGTTACGGACTAAGTTCATTTTAGTATGAAAGCCACATGAATGCTCTGAACCTGATGGGCTTTAAAAGTCAAACACAGAAACAATTTAAATGCGTTACTTTGATGAGGGCAGCGTGGGTTTCAGACATAATCATCTATTTGACATGTAGTGTGAGTTGTTACATTCCTTTTATTAATGGGGTAATTTATACAATGTGCTATCTTTAAGAAGACTTTTATTCTGTCAAAGACTCACAACATAAATGGTGATTGCTGTTGTGACATTTATGTGTATTCATTCTTTACCAGCACTGAATTCTTTCACATTTAAGTGTATGCACATGTGGCTCAAAGGCACACTATATCATTATATCGTGCAACTAGCATCCATATGACACAAAAGAATACTGTACAAACTTTACATTACTCCATCTGGGGGTAGTCTGCCCTTCACATGACTTGGTAATCCTAAAACTGACTTGATGATATCAGTACATCCAATTTTCTTTGGCTATTATTATACCTCATTTATAAAAGCTCTGTCACTAACCTTATTCTGGGGCTTTAATTTCCAACCCAATTAGATTAGAGTGAAGTATGACTGAGTACTTAAAATTTTTGGGCATTGGAATTCAGACATTTTTGGCAGTGCCCAATTTCCTCTTTGGCAGGGTGTGTTTGATATGGGGGGAAATACCTCCTCTAAATACCTACATCTGTTTGGCTTTTCTGTTTAAGATCGATTATTTTAAAGCCTCGTCTTACCCCTCCTCCTCTGCTATGATGCTCGAATTCATTTTAACTCAGTTCAAATCTGTTAAAATAATATTTTTTCCTCCCTCACTTTGACTTTCTTTTAGTAGCTTTTCTAAATGCTGCCCTCCACAATTTGTCTGTCATCACTTGAGTTTGCAATGTTCTTTTTTTACTGAACAAAATGACACAATATGGTGGTTATTCTAGGGATCTCCGCTGTAGTGTGAAATCGTGGCCTATTTCGGAGATTGAAAGAGGGCACTGTACAAACAATGCCCAAAGCAAGAGAGACATATAAACAAACAATCAATTTCAGGTGGCATGATTGGGCCTTTAAATCAATCTGTCTGGTGAGTGATAATGACAAAGCTGGAGGTAAACACTGCACTATATGAGCAGTCACAGCCTGTGATCTCATATCAGAGAGAGAATTACTTTACTTACCAGCAAAGTCATAGGGTGTTTACTCGAGTCCAGCTATAGATCACTTTGATTGTGTTTAGTGCACAGATGCACACAGCGCACAGATGAGTTTAACAACATCTTATCATGAAATTTACACATGGACATACTGGCATTGTTTTTTCTCATAAAACATTGTCTTCTATTCAGACAGTGTGATACATGCGGCTCATCTTCCACTAAACAATTTCAGGGAGATTTTTTTTTTTCTTTTTTTACATTAATCATTGATTTGTTGTAGTATTTGCTCAGATTTTGCTTTTCTTACAGGACTACACCCACAAATCCCCTCAAACAGATCTTTGATTCAGAGGGGGGTAGAGAGATGCTTTGAAAGCCCTCACCGTTTGTGCCTCTGAATCAATAGTGCCACCATTTCAACATTAAAGTAAAAAGTGCCTGGCTTTCAGAACCGCACAAGCTGAATAACACCCTGCCACGCTTTGTTCTGTGGGATACTTCCACATGCTCAAAAAGCAATCCATCCTTTAACTATTGATTAGTTACAGTCACAATTGGTGAGAGGGAAAGCAAAATGACTACTGAATGTATTTTATGTTCAGGAGGGAAATAAACATACTCATGCAAGACACCATGCTATTTAAAACGTGACTGATTAACCATAAGGAAATTACTTTTTGAATTAAAGCTCTTTTCGTGTCAGAGTTTGTCTTGTTAACTACATGTCACGCAGAACTTGAGTGAAACCACTCAAAAAAGTAAAATTGTACTGGTACAGTTCTTTGTGGTAGCTATATTACACTATTGAGTATACAGTGTTATAACACAGCATGAACAACCCCGGAATTATGTCCGTATCGGACATAATGCGGAGCACATCATTCATTTACAAAAATACTTTGTAGGGTTACAGTTTTCTTTTTAAAAAAACCCTATATGTCCTTAAAATACCTACAATACTATGAGGACTGATCAGCTGTAGACACAGTACAAGCAAAGTGTCATTTCTTTTCATGTCTCCTACATGGATCGTCGGCTGGTGAGGATGCTAACTTTTACCTGGGGCATGTAGCTTTAGTCTTGACCTTTTAGCACAACATTGTGTTATCCAGTCTTTACAGGCTTCTCGTTATAAAATCCGTGAGCTGAAAACATCCAGAAGTCAGCTGAAGGAGCTGATAAAATCTGCCAGGGAGAGTTGTCATGTCAGCCAACAAATTGATGGTCACTGGCTAGAAATGAGAAGCCTCCTTTTGTCTCAAGGACCAATCATTTCAATAACTACCAAGAATTTTCTGATAGTAAGTTTCTTATAACTGTAAACTGAAAATATGCTGTGTGAGAAGAACGCTTGACAGGCAACAGTTACTAAGGGGGACAGGGCTTAGTAAATAGTCAGTGTACACTATACTCACTATACTGTCTGTGAGGAGGCACAAGATCGGGTGTGGAAGTCAGGGAGGTGGATAGCCATGGAGAACGTCCAACTTTCCTGCAGGAGACTGAAACCCGTCAGTGAACATAATCTCGGGTTCTGCAGAATTGTCCAAAATAAACATTCGTGCCTAGTGATTGGGTTGAATATGAAGGTTCATTTTGCCTCTCTGTGCAGACAGCTGCCGAATTATTAGTCTTGCAGATGGGCTGGATTCTTATTAAGCTTTGAATAAACAACAAATGCTGCATGGATTCATGACACACCAACAGTAACACTTTTAAAAAGTCACTTCTGGTGGAACTCGTCTTTTATTTTAAAAGGCTTGTTAACAAAGTTGCAAATCTTATCAACTGCCTCATCAAATACACCATCTCGGCATGAATGAACGTACACTGGAAAGTAGGAGAGGGAATGATAAGAGAGTTATTCTTTAGTTCTTATAGCTTAGATAGTTCTAATGAAGTAGATAATCTAACTCAAATTTATAAGTGTTCATATCAGACATGCATATCCCTAAGCTCTCTTCTGAGTTATCATATTGAATCTATTGAAGATCATTTTCTATCAGTCACAAAAAAAGTTGTCTAAAATTAAATAAAACAGTTGTCCTCAATGCCCATCATTAAAATTCACACTGCATGCTTGTTACAGAAGAGCAGATACAAGGAATTAGACTTTTGGAGAGTGTTGGAGCTATTATGTGATTAAATTACCATTCATAATTTTGCTATCTGGTGCTTTTAGGCTGGATGGTTTCCTAGATAAACAGGCTGCCTCTTCCAACAGAGATGTGTGTTCTGCATTGTACTATTATTTATTCAAATAGCCATTTTTAGACATTATCATTTGGGGGCAGGAAAGACATGCTAAATTCAGAAGGTCACATTGCCCTTTTATGTTCATGGCTTCTAGATGACTGACAAAATATTTATAAGTTTTCTGCATGTGTAGTACTAGTCATATAACACTTCCAGCTACTGAGAAGAAAATAATCTTTCAAGAAATTCTGCCCACTTCTTGAGGGATATTGGATCAAGCACTGAAGTGCTATATTGAACTTCAGCTCAACGAAAGCAAAATTTCTTTTAAGTTTTTTTTTGTACAACATTAAGGACTCAATAAGTCACAGTTCAAGGTGTCAATGCTTCTTAGGTTGAAGAGTATTCAAGTTTAACATGGGAATCATTTCTCATTGTAATGAAACATTCAGACAAATTTTGTTGGCCCTGCAGTGCCATGCAGTCTTCACACTCAGTCAGGAAAATGAGCTGAGGTGTATTCAGCTCAAACAAGCTCATAAAACCTCCCAAGCCCAATGCTGATCAACATACATGCCTTGATAAACAAGGACTGCAATGGACGGCCCTATTGATGGGGTTGGCGTGTCTAGGTCGGGAGAAAAGACCTACATTAAAATGTTGGTTCTGATGTCACCCAGGGTGCCAATAAATCACATCTAAACATGCCAAACCTCCATTTCTCTCCGTCCTCTTGTAAGCCTGTGATTTGTGGCAGTCTCCATTTTTGTCAGCTCATGCCCAAGTGGGCTATAGTTTGTCTAAGCTCTGAGACTCCTTGATGTTTCAGTTATAAATTAGATTTGTTACGTCTTTCTCAGCTGGTCCTTCCAAACATTATGTTATTCTTTTAGTGACTTGGGTCAAATGCACTTGATTAGCTGAGATGACAGGAAGTAGTTTGGTTTTGCGTAGTTTCTAGGGTTCAATCAATGCTTTCCATCAAAGCACTGTAAGTAAGCAACTTGCCTGCATATACAGTGAACACATACATAACAGTGCAGTCGTTACATATGCTGCTGCCACATGATTAGAAAACACATATATCATGTCTGCATTACTGACAGTGACTCACTAGGGGTGGGGGGGTAGTATTGGGAAGCTACATCCTCCCACACTCATGAACGCATCATCTGCATGGGGAATCAGATGTGAAAAAAAAGACAGATATGGAGCAATAGCTGAATAACTAAAACCCCCACAGAACCGGGTGCCAGGCAACAGATGCTGATAACGGCTTCAGATTAGGTCTAAGATTGTCGTCGGCTCCCACCAAGACTCTGATGCTATATTTACTGCTCTCTCACTCCATCCCCCCTCTGATCATGTCTGTGCCATCATGGTGTGTCATCTCCACATTATGTCTGGTCTGGCATCTAGGATGGAGTGCCAGGTGTGAAATGGAAATGAAATATTGATTTTGAATACCAGGACTTTCTCTTAAGCAGGGAGTGACACTATAGAAGTAAGAGAGATTGAAGGTTTGTAGTATATCTGTTCATGCATGATTGGGGCTGCAGATGTTGGGGGTTAAATGTTTTTTGCAGTTTGGTGGGAACTTTTGAAACACTTTCTGCTGATGGAGCCTGGAACAGCTTTAACACAGCCGAAGACCCCATCTGAGCACAGCATAACCTTCAGCAGAAATATTCTCTGTCATTCAAGCAGCTATTCAGAAAGTCAAAGTTTACTTTTTCCATGATGTTCCTTCTGTGCTGAGGTAAATGTCAGTTTTCTGTTTAGACTTGGAATCCAAAAGTCATTGAAAGTGAAGACACCTTTGGAAGAATGAGCGATGGACTCAACGAGAGCACCTCAGCAGCAATTATGTCAGCATAGATAAGAAAAAGAATGTGGGGGAAGATTATAGTTAAAAAGTTGGGAAGAGCAAAAAAAAAAGTTTTGCTAACAAAAAAAAAAAATTGAATTGCAGATCTTTCTTTTGAAAAGAATTTGTAGGATGTTGGACTTGATTTGTAGGAAGTTATTTCAAGTTATTTCATCATCAATATTAACTACGTGAGAAATACACAAAAAAGAAAAAGGAAATACAGAAGACTACTGTGATGTTTAACCTGTGTTGGAGGAAATATTGAGATCCTTTACTTAAGAAAAGGTAGCAGTACCGCAATTTACATATTCTCCATTACAGGTAAAGGTCCTGCTTAGAAAATCAAAAGTAAGTAAGTAAATATAATGCACAAAAACTATACCCGCTAGTTTTATCCTATTAATGTGCCATTGTCTTTTCATGTTATATTTAGTCAAGATGGAGCTTATTTTTAAATGTTTTACATACTTTTTGGATAATTAAATCTACATATTTTTTAGAAGGATCATATGTTTTGCATGTCAAATCTTGATAATCTATAAAATAACAAGTAAATATAAAAAAAATTAGTGAAGTACAATATTTCCTTGAACCGGAGTACAAGCGGAAATACTCACATAAATACAATAATCCCAAATTTGTAGTTCTACTCTCTTTCTGGATTTAATGGCCAACACTGAGAAGATCTGTCTATAAATCAATCACCCACCTCTATGACCGCATTTTTTTGGTTTAGGATTAAACCAAATTAGAAGGAAAACTGCACTGTAAATCATTCGGAAAAGTGAGATGAGGACACAGGACAAAGACTCTGAGGACACAGATTCTCCGTAGCAGCCAGTCAGCAGGCTGAACAGAGCGGCTTAATTGAAGAGCCTGAAATAGAGACTCTCTATTAGGGCTGAAGAGACTCCCTGCACCAGCAGTCTATCAGGAGTGAAAATTCTCTGACTTTGCTCTCTGTATACCCTCAAGATAGCAGAGTGAGAGAAAAAGGGACATTATCAAATAGCACAAAGGTGCTGCATAGTCACAGATAGGAGGATCAGCTGTGACATGTTGTGAAGTTTTAATGCTGACACAAGGCGGTATGTTTTGTAACTTCAAGCCAAAATACTGTCTAAGCACACCAATGTGCACAAAGAGGTTTTACTTTCTTCCAGCAGCAAGACTACAGTGTTATGTTTTAAATCACAGCTTGAGTATTTGGCTAATGATCATATCCGAAGAGAGTTCTCAGTGAATAGGCAGAATCGCCTTTATTCCCTATATTAGATGCAAACAATTATAGCAAAAGTTCTGGAGTTTCCATTAGGCAGTTAATTTTGGCTTGAGTTGTGTTAGCATTGCGCTCTACTGGCAGCCATTATGTATTACAGGAAGGGCTTCAGTTTGCACTTGAGGCAGCCTTGAATTTTTTTTCAGGTCTACAGAGCACAGTAAATACCTCATTTGATTTTTTGCCACACGGCATCTGGGGCTCTGCGCCTCATAGCCGACAGCAACAACAAAAACAACAACACAGCTGTACCCCCCCCCCCACACACACACACCACCACCACCACCCCCTGCAAAGTTGCCTGTATCCCTCCTCAGTCGACCTTTCGTGCTAATAAGTTGCAGGACTTACGGGAAGTCTGTCTCTGAAATCAAAGGAAAACACAGGATATTTTAATGGGATACCTCAAACTGTTCCTGATCTGAGAGCTTACAGCGCTCTAAGTTTGAAGCTGGACTTTAAATTAGCTCATCTACATACTATAAACCTGTTTCCATTCCAGGTGAACTCAGAAACCCATTGACATTTCTACCACTTCCTTTGTAGAGTGCTCAGCCCTACAGTAGCTCTGCAGACTCTTACAGTGACAGTGCCACCAGATGGCAGTCAATAATTCTGTATTCTCACAAATTCAAGAATCAATGCAATGGATACTTTGGCTGTGAGAATGAATAATGCTGAAATAACTCACATAAATGGTCAACAAATAGTTTATGTGGTGAAATTTGTAACATTTGAAACATTGTTCTTTAAATTGTGTTATAAAATTACCTATGTAGTATTAATGTTTTTATCCTGTGTAATGCCCCACTTTTATCCATTGTGTCTTATATGAGTTAAACACTACATACCATAGTTATTTCATCTTTTTTTTCCTCTTTGCATGTCCCATATTGCACTGAATTTTTTTACTATCTATGATGTTCGTGGGGAGAAGAACCCATTAAATTTGGGGCAGATGCGTATCCTTTCACTATGAGAGATTTTTCCGCTAAAGTTTGTTGTATGACGTTTAAAACTGGATTCGGTAGACGTCTGCGCTCTACTGATCACATTTTTATTTTTAGCTTTTATTTTGGTACTATTTCTTTATTGGTAAATATTTGGACAAGTATGTTTATGTTGCTTTATGACAGAATAAATCAAATCAAAAATTCATCCAATCAGTGGTAAAAAGTAACTAAGCACCTTTATGCAAGTACTGTCCCTAAATACATTTTTGAAGTATTTTACTAAAGTCTTTTCAATTTTATGTGACTTTACAATTCCACTTCACTACAGTTTAGATGGAAATATAGTTTTTTAATCTACTAGATTCAGCCAACAGCTGCAGTAACAAGTTATTTTTCATGATCAAATTCTAAAATTTAAGGCACTGTTATGGATTTCCAACAGTTTATGAAAAAGTTAAAATCATCTCTATCTTAACAAAAACAAAATCCTTCACAGATTAATGTATTAATAATATTCCAATAATGTTATGATTATAGTTACACTACCAATAATATTCTACTACCAATAGTCAATGCAGACTTTCATTTCATTTTTGCACTGTGGTATCACTAGATTTATGCAGTTAAAGAATAAAAGTACTTCCTCCACCACTGCATTATGTAGATTGCATTTTGCAGAATACTACACAATGGAATATACTATATACCAGTATGACCTTAAAGGTGCTATATGTAAGTTTTTGCTTTTGCTATATTGCTATCATTAGCATTAACAGCTGTTTACCTACAAGTCTAGAAGAAACATTGCCAGTTCGCAATCAAACTTCATTCCTTTACTCACCAAAAACTGTCATCAGCAGTGGAAAGCAATGCCAATGTTAACTCTAAGTCCGCAGACTAACTAGCTAGTCCCATCTCGTACCACTTTGCCATGACAGTGAGTCACTGTGGCATCCAGTCTGTCCCCAGTCCAACATGAGAGGACGAAGAAGCAACGCTGCCCTGAGGCTGTGTTCAAACATCTAGTCTTGTAAGGGCATTGAAGGCTGAAGCTCCTGTTAATTGAACAGATTTCAATGCTAACTTTGGCTATTGCAGCGTTAGCAAAAACTTAAAGTGGCACTTTTACACCAAATAAATGTATTAAAAAATATAAAATAATCGGAGTAGGAGCATCATAAAGGAATAGTACTGAACAGTACTGTATAAAACCTCGATAGCAATGCTGGGAATATTTTGTGGTTGTTATTATAATTAAACCCACCGTTTTCTGTAATCTCACCTCTATAGATACAGAACTAGAACCATGTCTACAGAACCATGCGACCAGATGCTTCATTTGCTTTTCGTATTGTATAAATTAAACAACTTTCTCACTGAACATTACTTGCTTAAACTTTTACCCTCTCAGACTGAAATCCTTTAAGTTTCATTCTGCTGTCCACACACTTAAATATTCTCATAGTTCTTATCTGCACTGATGTTTAGAACTGTTTTAACCACGTCGTTTATCCATATCACTCCATTTTGCAGCGTTTTGGTAAATCTGCACTTTTCCCCAACGCTCAGGCTGATCTGTTTAACTTTGGTGTTTTTATCTCTATCTATGGTATGAAGAAAAACAAAAAAAACACCGTAAATTACTTTTTTGTCGTTTCTTCTAGATAAATAATACAGATGCTAAAGTGTCTTTCCGAGTGTCTTTACGTGCCCGTGGGAGTCTTCGAGAGTGGGCGGGCGCTCCAGAGACATTAAACAAAGAAACCCAACCAAAACCCAAGGGGTGGGACGCCGCCGGCCCCGCCCACTTTCCCCCGACTCTCGTCCGTCATTGGCCGGCGCCCCGAGCCCCCCCCGCCCTCCGATTGGCCGGCCCGGCCGTCGATCGGAGGACGCGCTTCGGACGTCCGCCGTTGCGCCCGCGTCGGGATCGGAGGACGCAAATCAAGCGAAACAAAATCTCCTGACAGGAGGAAAAAGTTCATGCTGGAGTTTTCAAAGACCCCGGAGGGACACATGAAGGTAAGAGGACCCCGCCGAGGGGACCCCGCGTCGGCGTCGTCAAGTCAGGGACGATCGCTTGCAAGCGTTGTTGTTCTAGCAAGACACGAAAAGAAAGAAAGAAGAAGGAGACGGAGGAGACGGAGGAGGAGGAGGAGGAGGAAAAAAAAGATGTAGTTAGCTAGAAGGAGTCAAGGCTAAAGGCCGAACCGTGCGGACCCGATCTTCTTTGAGATCGGATGACACGGAGACGGGTTTGTTTTTTTTTTTTGCAAAATTACATCCGAGACTAAGAACATATCCCTGTCGGTAAAAGAAGAGGAGAGAAAGTCACGTCGTCTCCTTCAGCCAGACACTGAAGACTAATTAATTTGATGAATTAATTTACAGAGGCTCCATTTTTCCTCCTGTTCTTTTCTTTTTTCTTTAGCTAGTAGCGCGTATTACTCAGGATTGTCAACGCTTCAGCTGTAATATCCACTGACTCTATCTATCTATCTATTTATTTATTTATTTATTTATTAAGACTAGGGCCGTGTCAAAGTAAATAGGTAGGAGGCTGAGTAGTCAAGTGGCTTACACAAAAATTGGGTTGGCTACCAAATCCAATTTAGTATCCAGACATGCTGCATCTGGTCAGCCACCCTGATTAACACAACAAGGAAACTCAGCAGACCTCTCAGCCTCTACTTCCCCTCAGCTGACCCTCTGTTCTGAGGTTTAAGGGTTTGTAGTCCAAGGAGATTTTACAGTCTGTGACAGGATTTTTGCACAAGTTGTGTTTTGCTTTTTGGGTTTTTTTTGTTCTTTTGTTTTTTTCATCTGGAAGATGTGATGCAATGAAAGTTTTGGGAAAAGTTGAATGGGCTGAAAAAGATTCAGAGACGAGGCAAACAGCCATACCGAACCATTGTGCAAAATGCCTGTCTTGATTCTAAATTTGAAGATATACTTATAATGTTTAGAAATAGGCAACAAATTGGTGAGATCATAATCTGTAATCCTCTGGATTGTGGTAGTATTAACTTTTGCAGTGTCAACATGAGAAGTCAACCTATAGATTATTTACCATCAAGCAGCTACTCACAAACCTATGACCTCTTTGCAACGGAGCAAAGCATAAGATTTTGCAGTAAAAGCTGCTGTGGGTTTTTTTTTTTAACAAGTTTACAGTGTTGCAAAGGAGGCACACTGCTGACCAGGCTTAAAACAAACATGGATAAAAAAGGATTATGGACACTGGGATTTTGATCGGAGGTGGAGCTAAGAGAACGTGTGGGAATATTTGTATTTCCCATGCTGTTGTTCCATGTTTGTATACCCTCATGATTACCAGCTCTAACTCAGGGGATTAGGTGACATAATATTAAAATGATGAGGCTCTAAACAAGCCCAATGACACATGTAGGCTCCCGGAGGGCCAGACATTTCTCATAACACAGTGCACCCTCTTCTCACCGTGATTATGGCGGCCTGTGAAATTAGCAAGCAAGGCTGTAAACCAAAACCAAGGGAGGTGTGTATGCTGCAGTTTAATTAGCATTTTACCCCTGTGGTTAAACCACAGACTGTGATTGCTGGTGAAGGCAGAACTAAAATGCTGTGTGCCTTCTTTGTGAGAACACGTTGCTGTAGGGATTAGGCTGTACGTGCAGTTCACCGTGGCCGTGGCTCATTCCTCTTCCTCACGTCTACATACAATGCTACACGGGTGTCACAGAATATTTTAAGTTCATCATGACACTGTTCATCTTCAGGGTTCTGTTATTGACAGCGCCTGGGAAATATTGTGGCTGCAAGCTCAAATGTGAAAGGCCAGTGGCTCCTGTCTCTCATTATGCAACCAGTGAGCCAAGAGAGGAGCCCCCCCCCCCCCCCCGATGACTTCACGATGTGGAAAGTTGTGGTGATCATAGGCTGCTCAAAGCAGAGCCTGTTGAATTAATGCTAGCTCAGGTGTGGATCAAATTCTAGTAAATAGCAGATAGGGAGATTTTTCTTATACTTCAGCCACATATCAAAATGGATGTTTCAGTGATTTAAGAAAGAGTGAATTTCTGTTATTAAATTGTTAGTCAATGCAGTGTTCATTTATCCTACATGTCCCATGTGATGAGTCTCAACTGAAAAGGATTTTTAGTGTAAAAACATCAGCAGCTTTGATCAAATTTCAAAGGGGGGCCCGCATACGTTAACTTGGCCAGATTGCGGTTGGGTGTTTTTGAGGTGTGGACACCGCAGGGCTTGTCAGCAGAACTGACACAGCTGTGAGATTAGAGTGCAGAGACACTACAAAGAGACCACATCACTTTTTCAACATAAACTATCTAACCGTCACGGCACTCATGACTGAAACGTGCAGAGGGCAAACAAAACAAACTGATATTAAAGTTCATATTTAAAGGTTCAGTTAGTCAGCTGTAAGTATTTATGCCAGAAGCTGACTGTCTCTTATTTGATATGTGATTCCTCTGTGCCTGATGAACATGTCATCTTGGATTGTTGCCATGTTTGTCTCACCTTACTGAAATACCCAAAACCTACAAGGATAATGAAGCAAGCAACCCGAATAATAGCCTTGATACTATATCCTCACATTTAGCTTTGGCTACACCAGGCACCTGGAGCATTTAAATAGATATGCTGAGCATTCAATTAACCTCCGAACTACAATCAAAGTAACTTTTCTAGTTTCTTCTCATACAGGAGAAAAAAATGTACTACATATTTTGTATGGTGGTTCTTCTTAGCAAAATTACTCCTTCCCAAGATAATAACCACATATCCACATAAAGCTCGTAAGTCAGTGGGCTAGATTAGATAAATCAGATGTCTTGGTGTCGGATTTGTAGAGGATTTGAAAACACGACTTTGTTTCAAGATGAAACTGAGAAATTGTGGGAAAGCAGAAGAAGTTATTAGTAGTTTCTCAGTGTTTTTACATATTTTTGGAGTAGTACAGTAATGTGGAAGAATAAATTAATAGCAGGTAAAGTATTTTTATGAACAAGCATAATATAAACGGCGACAGCTGCCCTTTTAAGAAACAGAATGTAAAATTAATCTTTCAACCAACTTCTTTTCATTCATCTTCTGCCCCCACAGTCCAAGCTGAACATGGAGAGTTTGACCAAGCCGGAGCTGCTAATGCTTTTCAGTATCCTGGAGGGAGAGCTGGAGGCCCGGGACCTGGTCATTGATGCTCTAAAGGTAGAGTGGCAGCTGTGGTCAGGTTGAATTAATGTCTGTTACTGGGAAACTCAATGGTGGCACATTCTCACAGCAGGGAAAACATATCAAAGTGTTTCTTAGGTTTTTTTATGTTAGAAACCTCTCAAACCACAGCTACAGCGCCACGTGCTTCTGTTTGTAGTTTGCATGGAGAGCTTCTTACATTGGTCATGACAAACAAAAGTAATCATACCATTATTTGATAAACAAAAATGTCAAAATGTGTTTTTGATGGACACAAAGGAAAATATTATACTAATGTAGTGGTTCGAGAACTTTCTGTAGGGCTGTGAAAACTAGATTACAAATGGTAGTTTCTTCCTTAATAAACAACTAACATTGAACAGGCATTTTTCAAGCCTATAGAGTGCAGGATAAGCTTCAATTTTTAATGATATATAGAGCTATGGATGCCAGTTGTGGTATTATTGGACCTTAAGTACAGAAAGAACTGGCAATAAATTGAGGGGGAAAAAATTGGGTTAAAGCAGATAAGATTAAACAATGGAACCCTGTCCTGCTCAAAGTACTCATTTCCTGTAAATAGATCAATGTAAAAAAACAAAACAAAACACTGTACGCCTGGAAATGATAAAAATCCATATGCCTGTTACTGTAAAGGTAATATTCCTCTGGATATCTCCACATTGGTGTCTGTGCCTCTGGAGACTGGTGAATCTTTTGGGAACAACATAGGTCGAACTCTTTATAAGCTGAAATGAGTAGACACACCCCAGTGAACCCGAACACAAACCCAGTTACAAAAAGCCAAAATGTAGGGTACATACACACACATACAGCGCACATAGCTGCTTGCTCCAACCCGAGGTTGTATTACTTTGGCAGACTTAATGCTGAGTTTCAATTAAAGGATTGTCAGGCTATTTTCCCACACTTCAACCTTTTTGCTGTGTCATGTCCTGTAGGGCTACATACTCAAGCTTTCAGTGAGTGTTTGCATGGCCTTAAGCATGTTTCATTTAACGAAATAGTTGAAAACTTACTTCAGTAACATCATGTCATGCTGACAATGGTAATAAATCACAAACCTGAGATAAGCAGTGAATAAACAAACGAATGATTTAGCGTTTCTGCAAAAAAACGCCCGTACTTTTCTGAGATATCCATACGACCCACAAACTAGAAAGCACTCGCCAAAGAGAGTCTCCTGTTGAATGTTCATGTGTTGTGTCTAGACCACATTCCTACATCTCCCCTGGGATCTGGCCATCTAAGGCAAGAAGAATTACAGCACACCGGGTGCCTGATGATTCAGTGTGAGCGAGAGTAGGAGTGAACAAATAAACATTGGCCTTAACTGGAGCTTGAGGGGAATATGGCTGTGCTTCTTTCATGGTTCCACTGGGACAAACTGTTAACCCATTCAGGACTGGGATTAGATCAGTGCTGCAGTGTTAACTCTTGCAGTACTCTAATTAAGGGGATAATCACTGACCTATTGGAAATTAGCTGCAGAGAGTGAGTGAAAAAAGATAAAGATCTCTTCTCTATGGGACTCACACCTTTCTGCTGTTCGGGAATTAGTGAGGGGGAATTTGCGGTCTTGCCCTAACATGAAAGTAGATTGTTATCAGTAAAAAAAACATTGCCCCATTATTCCTTTGTTTTTAGCTGTGCCAGTGGCTTAAATCTCCATGGAAGGCGGTAACGTCTCTCAGTTACTCCACCACTTTGACCCCGACACCACTATCTCAACAACTACCACATACAACATATTTTATAGAGACATTCATAGTCCCTAGAGGATGGAAGCGTATTTACTTCAGTATTCCCTGACTTTTCTCCAGCCCCACCATCAGGTAAAAGCTTTCATCAAGTGAAGTATCTGAACAGCTCCTGTTTGGATTGACGCAAACATTTGTACAGACTTTCTGGCATTTCCTATACATGGGCCCTAAATGGGCGGCCTGCCCAGGTAGATTAAGACCCACTCAGGGAAATAAAATCATTTGGTTTCAACTTAGATAAATCTCTAATTAGAATGCCGTGTTTCACTCTTTTTAAACTCACTAATTTTTGGCCCAACACTTGTCTGAGATGTGTGCGCTGCAGTAACTGAGTGGGGACTAGAGGCTTCTCTGTGCACAGCCGCTTGGCTAGCATCTCCCGACAGCCTGCATGTGAGGGGGCTAGGGGACCTATGTAAAACATAGCTACAGAAAATAACTTAGGTTTCTCTTTCCCCCTCTAAACTGCATGAGTCTCTGCATGACTGTCGGTCACATGCTGCACAACCTCCTGGAGGATGAATCTTGCTGACTTTGGAGATCCACTGACTTTTCCTTTCGCCACCATGTGTTTAACATATGTGGTTTTGAGAGAAATGTCTCAGCCACAATTGGATGGATTTCCATAATATTTAATTTAAGCCATAGATGTGTCTAAATAGACTGAATTGTAAAAATTTTGGTGACCCTTTCACTCATCAGCTAGCTCCATCATCAGGTCAAAATTTTAAATTCTCCATTACTTTGGTTTATGACCAAATACCTGCAAAAACTGATGTCATCATGTCATCAGCCTCAGCTGTGCTTTGTGTTTAGCGGCAATCACCTAAGGTTTGCATGTTAACATGCTAAATTAAGAGGATGACCATTCCTCCTAAACTTTAGCATGTTAGCACTGTCATTGTTAGCACTGTCATTTAGCATGTTGATTTCACCATTTCGCTAAAATCAGTGCTGTCTAAGTACAGCCTAACAGAGCTGCTAGGGTGGCTGCAGATTCCCTTTTTCCAACAATAAGATTGCGCATGGACCGACAGTAATTAGAGAAGTAGGGCCAGTCATGTTTCTAATGTTGGTCTTGACTGACGTGTCACCACTAAACTCAGTCATGCAATAAGTACTTAGCTTAACCACAGTCACCATTGTAAAAACACCACGCTTAACACATCTTTTAATAAATTGTCCCTCACATGAACTGCTCACTTCTTTGCTCATCTGTTTAAGTATAAGAACTGGCAAGTTTTCATTTGTTTTCTCCTTTCTCAGCGTTTTTAAGTCTTAACATTCTTATCAACGATTTTCTACAGGATATAGTTTAAGTACAGGATGTGAGGTTAATGATGTGGTTTTTCTGTGGTCCCCTATATTTAATTATGCAGAACTATCAATGGCATTCTAACTATCCACTGCATTTTTCCCCTTGTGACTCACTTCTGCAGCTGCTCACGCTGTGGCTTTCAAAAGGAAGTTAGTCTCTGGCAATGCTTGTATTTGGCACACAAAGACCTGCAGTGATTCAGTAGTCCCATTGCTTCGGGAATAGAATACAAGTCTTTACTTTAGATTTAAAAGGGGACTCAAATATGGAAATGAGCCTTTAATTAACTGTCGAGTTCACACGGTATGGTTCCAAATGGATGAAAATCAAACAGGTTTAAGTTGTGTGTTCTTTGGTAATGGCGCAGCAAGTAGCGAAAATAACTTTGTTTCTAGCCTCAAGATACATAAGTTGATTGTACTAGGTGTCAGTTACCGTAGCATTCATTGCGTTTCATGTTATGATGGATAGTATAATTCAGATATCCATGTAGATAATTTAAATAATATGGTTATGTCAGGCTATTTAGCAATCTGCATAAGCAACTTTGAAATGTATAGGACCCAGGAGTAACAAGTTCATTTATCACCTTCCCTCGGTGTTATACAGATCTTGTCGCCAACAGTACACGACTGAAAGGGTCCAGGCATGTGTCAGCAAAAGATAAGCTGGATTGGAACCAGCGCAGCCATGGCACAAAGACGGCTTCCAGAGTAAAAGCGCACAGGTTGCCAACAACTGTAGCCGATACAAAAAAACATGAATAAAGGAGGTAGACTGCAATGCATAAGAGCCATGTACCGAGTGTTTATGGGTATTCTAAATGTACAGTATGATGTAAGGAATAAGCACTGGTAGATTTAGTGTGATTTGGGTGCAACGTTAAAAATGCGCTTTCTTTAATCCCTCTTTTCACTTCCTCCACCCTCTTTGCAGCAGGGGAGTATTGATGCAGAGGAAAACAGCCTCTCTTTGTGTTGTGGACGTGCATGTCTGTCTGCGGATTGAGGTCCTTGGGAGGGAAAGAGAGTGTTTATGAGTGAACTTGTGTAATATGAATCCTATGAATTAAAAAAAAAGTAAAAAAACCCAAAAAACCCTGACAATTTAAAGGGCAATTATTCAGTTGTGGAAATGCTGTTGCATTCAACTGCAGCAACGAGAGTGAGGCTGAGTGTATGTCCTTGAGCAATGCAAGTGTCAAGAATGGAAACCCTGATCTAAGCTTATTTAATCTCTGACTGTAAAGTAACAGCAGAGCAGATAGTCACTGATGGAAACAGGAACTGACTGTAGGCCAATTCTGTAGAAGGGTTATTCTTTGAGGACTCACTTCAAAATTGGATATCTATTCTACCTTTTAGAAAAAAATTAGTACAGTCCAAACAAATTGATGAACACTATATAATCTTGCTCAGTATATTCCATTATAGGATTTAGCATTTACATAAATCAAAAGCTGTCATGTTTTCTAAGTCAGTCAGATGTGAAACCAATTGATGTAACACATTGAGGACTATATGCCACATTCACAGGATATTCTGAATCACATATAAAACTGTTGTTGAGATGTGGAGCGGTGACAGGGCTTTAGATACAGCGCCCACATTTAAGAGGCATTTTTAAATTCTCCTGGGCACCCTGTGTTTTCCTGTTTCACCCCTTCATGCCGTTTGATCCGCCTTCACACCGTCCTCAGCGGACCGGATCAAATAACAGCAGCAAAGCTTCGCAGCCTCGCCATCCTCTCTTTGTGCAAGATGAGCTGATAGTGAAGATGTAGAAAAATGGCAATCATGAAGCCTCTTAACTCTCCCGGAATAGTATTTGAGCTTTGGTTCTCTGTCTGAAGTGATCCATCATATTTTTTCCAAGTAGAAAACTGGGTTGAACCAGTTTCATGGAATTTGTAAAAACAATTTTAATTTGTTTTGATAAGGCCTGTTTAGTCCAGTTGATTTGTAATCAGTACGATTATAGATTTTGGTATTTTTTTTTTAATGTTTTGTCTCATGTTTCTTTTAAAGTCCTTTTTTCAGTTGCTTAATATAAATCTGTCATTGCACATAAATGTCCATGAAATGTCAGTTGCATCAGAATTTCCAGGTTACTGTGCAAATATCAGACTTTTAAATCAGCTATGTGCAGCTCTAAGAAATTATTAAGATTTAGTCAGATTTGTGCCTTATTAAGCACACACAGTATCGGCCCAATATAACTGATCCACATTAAATCAAGTTCCTTTGTCCGTGTCATTGTGAAAATGTATCTTTTCCATGTGTCCAGTCAAAACAGGTTGCCACAGTAATCCCTGGCCTCATGTTACCTGGCATAAAAAAAATGCTCCAATGAGGTCCACGCAGTGAGGTATGCAGATTTTAAATTTGGGAAAAGAAAGAACTGGTATCAGATCAGTACCATCGGAATGTGTATTAGAAGAGAAAATGTTGGATCAGTGTTGGATCACGGTACACCTGTGTGCTCAGCCGTAACACCCACCTCTACAGTGAGCGGTTTAGGGCTCTGTAAGGGCAGCAAAAGGGCTGAATATTGCTCTTCAGGCCCACCCACACTCTCCACTACTCTTTAAACTTCTAAAGTAATCTTGGTATCGGTCGTCAAGAGTTCTGTCCTCACCCTGCCAGAGAGGATACTATTCTCTCTAATCTTTTGATCCTCTTTTGTTGAAACCTCAGGAAGACACATTGCCAACTCTGCTTTAGCCCTCCTCTCTCCCTCTCTCTCTCCCTCACCTCATCCCCTTTTCACAGCAGACCCAGTGGTATCTGCTGAACCTGAAATGTCTCGCTGCTATTATCCCCCTCCTTTGTCATGAGTTAAAGAGAGAACAGGTCTGCCTTGGCCAAGGCCCAGTCCAGAGCAGCTGTCCTGCTAAAGATAGACAGACACACACCATCTGTTGCTTATTTCCCCCCTTGTTAGCACTCTTTCTTGTATTTTTTTAAAATGAATTATCTTTCCCTCTTTTCTTTTAACTTCATATACTGCTTATTTTCCACTATAGCATTACAGTGGTTGGTCACGGTGTGTTGAACTCAGTATTCAATTTCCTGTTTAAATGAGAGAGAAATTACAACAGCCTGTGTTGCCAGGGATTATAATTATCAAATAATGTCATAATAACTTCAAAGCTCAGTGACTTAATTATAATGATTGCTTAAATATCAGCAAGGATTAGATTTGACCAATCCATTGTATATAGAAACTCTGAGGACCATTATATACTATATACAGTGGTACTATTCCTACTTTGCAATTCGAGTACAAGGGTAGACCAAGTAGAGAACAAGATTAAAAATCTAAAGCCATGCTTGCATCTCCAAGTCTAATTAAGCACAGAGATGCCTTGAGCTAAATTCAAACATCCCCATGCTAAAAATGTCCCTTTTCTTGGCAATCCATCCACTAGTCGTGAACACATTTCATTCATAACCACAAATGTGAACCTCATGGTGGTGTCATTAGAATTTCTCCTCAGGAGATCGTGAAGACCTGCACCAAATTTCATGGCTATCCATTCAATAGTTACCATACCAGGAAAATATCTACCAATGTAGCTCTGAAAACATGTATACAAGAAATCAGTATCCAATAAAGGCTGAGACAAGGATAAGTCTGAGAAGCCAGAAGAGTGATCAAAGAGAAGATTTAAATTCGAAAGTGAAGTTACAAACCATTAGGAAAAAAAAAAAGGCAATTAATGCAAAAGTATAAATAGCCAGACCATTCCACACACATTTTCTTACCACAAAGCTAACTGATCACTGTCCAGTTTACTGTACCATCTCAATTTCTCTTCTCATCACTTTAGGCCCAGCGTAAAGAGCTATTTATCCAGGAACGTTATGGCAGGTACAATCTCAGCGACCCCTTCCTGGCCCTGCAGAGAGACAGCGAGATTGTGGGGGGCCAGAACAAGGACCCGGGCTGTTCTTCTTCCGCCTCCAACCCTCTGGTGGTTCTCAAACTGGTGGTGAGCCACTGCAGGCGGATGCAAGAGAAGATGTTGGCCCAGCTGGCTGCAGCGGAGAGCAGGCACAGAAGGGTGAGCCTGGATATGAGTTTCTTAATTAGGGAAGGCAGAAATGAGCTGGTTCCTTATGCAGATTCAAAAAACATGGGAAACGTTGAAAGAAAAAGTTGGCTTCTGTGGTGGAGAATGTAACAAAAAACATGTGCGGAGGAGGTGGCCAGTAAAGTGAAATGCTACTACTGCTTTGTGGACAGTTTTTCTAAAAATATATTAAAAGATGAAAGTTGGAAATCCAACATTGCTGGCAACAAAATCCTGCAACAGAAACGTATTGTTTTTCCACAATGGCAGACACAAATTTAAGATCAGCATTGTTTTCAGCACGAACTATTTTCAAGAGGCAAACACACGTCCAAAAGTACTTCACAGGTGCTGGGTAGCAAACATGAACAAGGGGTGGAAAGAAAACCTGCAAATTGTTGTCACAATTCCAGTTGATTCCAGTTCTGTTGTTTCATGTGAGCATGAGCATGAGAACACACTATTACTTGGAGCCTGTGATGACACGCAACATGTCATAGTCCACTGATTTCCTTATGAATCGCATCACATTACACAATAACATGTCATGCTGATTAAAATAAAAGTAGAAGGTAAACAGGACAGTTTTAAATATAGCAAAGATCTCTTCTCAAAAGACTCTTTTAGGCATTTTATGGACTTGCTATTCAAATAGGAAAAAAACTAGTTTCCATTTATCCTTTATGACTGAGCAAAGACAAAGAACTACATCATTGTAGACTTCTCAAAACCACAGACAGAATAACTATGAGTCGCATAGCTAACTTGATTCAAGAATCTTTGCTTACAGCTTAGTCCTTACATAGCTTTCTAAGTAACTGATACTGGCCTTCATACCAAACAGACCTAACTTAGGAGAGATTATTTCATTCTTGGCTCTCTGTCTCCCTGCTGTGTTTGTTTCAGGTCATTGCAGATCTGGAGGAGGAAAAGAGGAGGCACGCTGAGGACACGGCAGAGGGAGATGATGTCACTTACATTCTGGAGAAGGAGAGGGAGCGCTTACAACAACAGGTGCCCTCTAATTAATAGTGACAGGGAAAGCACTGCAAGTATTTATGTTTTTTTTCTTAAAGGTGCTGTATAAATCTAATAGGAGTCCACTAGAGATTGGCTGCGTTTCAGAGTAAACTGTAACCCACGTCTGACAGGTTTGTTTATTGTGTGTCTTGTCTGTGTTGTTTTAGCTGGAATTTGAGCGTAGCCAGGTCCGGCGGCTAGAAAAAGAACAGCGGCGGATTACTGACCAGTTAGAGGAAGAACGGGCCCAGCACAAACAGCTCTCTTGTGCTTTGGCTAAAGAGTGCAAGTGGGCGAGTGCGAGAGCTCTGGAGGAGGGTCACCGGCTGACTGAGCTGAGCCGTAAACTCGACAAGGTATTAACATTTTGAATCCAAGTTAGGCAATTTCATTTTCTTACACTTTGCATAATTTCCCTCCGTTGTGCTGTATGTTACAAATTTTAGGCTTAGCCAGATTTTGCACTCCTTGTGTTTTCTCATGTAGGAAAAGGAGGCTTGTCAGGCCCTAAAGAAGGAGTTAGAGGATGAGAGGAGGAGAGCCCTTAGGATGGAGGCGAGGGTGGAGGAGCAGCTGGCTGAATTTGACACGGAGCGAGAACAACTCCGCTCTCGTTTGAAGAAGGAGGAAGCTCACTGTTGTCAGCTACGACAGCAGGTGTGAACACTTTGATTCATTCATTACCATGCTGGCTGCAGTTTAAACACTGTTACGGTCTCAAGTTATTTCATCAAATGTTTGTGCGATGCAAGTTAATTTTCTTCTCTTGCACTGACAACTTCCTGCTTGAAACTGATCTTTTTCCCCCCATTTTATGATCAGGTAGAAGAGCTGAAGAGGAACCTGGAGGAGGTGAATCTGATGAGAGATACAGCTCCAGCAGAGGCGGGAGGAAAGGAGTGGGCCACAAAAGTTCCTCCAGGAAAGACAACAGTAGACACTATTAAAGTCGAGGACATTGAGGAAGACAGAAACCAGCCACCTGCTCAACCAAAAGTCAATGGTCACCATTGTCCAATGGAGACCAACGGGCACCATGGTCCAAACAATGCTCTCTCAGAAAAGATTTGCCTACAGAATGGGAATGAAAATCCTCCAGTTCATCAGACACAGATGTCACTCTCCTCCTGCAATGCCACCCCCTCCGCTCTCCCTCCTTCATCCCCCTGCGCCTCGCCTGTTCTTGCCAAACGTCCGGCAGGCAGCCCAAGTCCTAGTAGCTACCAGTCTCCCTACCAGGCTGGGGTCAACCAGCGCTTCCACGCCGCTCGTCACAAGTTCCAGGGCAGCAATGAACCAGAGCCTCCAGCCCAGGCCGTGCAGCCGACTCCTCCTCCCTCGCCAAAGGACCTCTCTCCTGTGACCAGCACCTCCGCCCCAGAAGCCAGCCCAGTCAAGCAAATGGCCCGGAGTACAGTAACTCAAGTCCTGTCTCGCTTCACCACTGTCCAGCAGAGTGCCGCGTCGAAGCTCGCAGCACCAAACAATTCGCCCTTCGGAACAGACTACCGCAGCCTGGCAGCACCCTTGTCTCCCATTATCGGAAGGGCTGCAGGTGCACTTCAACAGGGGATCAGATCACCCACCATCCCCAGGGCAGACAGAGGCAATCCTCCACCCATTCCCCCTAAGAAGCCAGGTCTGGCCCAGGCCCCTCCCTCCCCAGCCGCGGTGCCCAGGTCAGCTAGCCATTTCTCTGAAAGCCCCCTCTCAGGCAGCTGTGGCCTCACCTCCAGCCAGGAGGGAGTCAAAGAACTGGACATGGTGGTTTCATCCAGTTAAGTGATCACAATAAATTTAGTAGTTGCTGCTCAGCTAATGAAATCACAGTTATAATCGAGACTAAGATATTGTCTTGTTCATGACAGGATTTATATCCTCTGTTTATTTAACCAGAGGTCCCCTAAAACACTGTTATGCTATTTGTATTTATTAGATTTTTTCTTTTTAAATATGCGGTGAGGCACTATTTTAGGTAGTGGTTAAGGGGCTGGTACTAATAAGCAGCTACAAGTGATAGATTTAGTTTCAAAATGTGCCAATACTGTATGTTAGACACAGCATACTGTTACAGTGTTTCGAGTCTTTTTAAAGGTGTCATATTTCCAAAGAATTAAAACCAACGTATTAACTGATGAGGTATTATTTTTTTCCTCATACTTAGTCTCAAATACATATGTTGATATTATAATAAACAATTTTCAGACCAAATTTAAGGAGTCATCCTCAGACCAATAAATGATACGTAGTCTCATTTCATTGTATGGTCAAATGTCACAGTCGTTTTTTTATAAAATGTATAGTTTATTTTCTTAATGTTCCTTAGTTATTCATGTATAATGGTTTTATACAACAGATAATCTAATCAGTGGCGTACTGCAAATTTTTCATGTATTACTTTAATGTTGCATAATTATGATAAAGGTATTATAGGTACAGCTTATATGCAGTACAATATGTTCTGATGAATGTCTTGCCTTTGTTCTTGATGGGAAACCATTATAAAACACTGCAAGTATCTTCTAGTTCACCATGGCTTTGATTTCTATCATAACACAACTTCTGTGTTTGTTATCTCTTCTTTTATCAGATCCTTTACAGTGTTGTACATGCTGGAAAGTGACAGATTTAATAAATTAATCCCAAAGATTGTCATGTATTCATATATTTATGTATTTATACTCCTGCAATAATGATATGTCGCCATTAGACAGTGATGGAGGTATTAATCCTAAGAGTATGAATGACTGAATGAGGAAAAGCATTGTTTAAGAAAAAACTGCAATACATGTAAATAACTTAATCTCTACTTAATATGTAATATAATATCTAGACAGTAAAGTTGAAATTGTAAGCATTAGTTTATATTGATACCACCCAAAAAAATCTTATGTCAAGGTAAATCACCATATGTCCTGTAATTAACACGTTAAAAAAAAGGTTCATTTGTAAATTTGAAAGTTTTTGGCTGAGAAAGGAAAGTATCTACTGTAAATAAACCTTAAAAAATACAGCTGCAACAGTAGATATGCAGATGTTTTTTTAGTGCTGTACAGCCACAGAGTTGCCTCTAGAGGTCAGTATTCAATAAGTCTCTACAACAAGTAGCTTCCGGCAGATTGGAAAATACAAGGATCCATGAAATGACTCCTCAGATATGACTTCTGCCACTATGTCTCTCCAGTTGTCATATACAATAAACTGGATTTAGTTAACTGCATCGGTGTGGACTTGATCAACTGGCACAATAAAGGATGGCTGTGAAAAAAATAATTAAAAAAAGGCAACAACTTTAGCACTGTGGATATGTTTGTAAACGCATGTGCCTTAACATTGTGAGAACTGTTCCTCATAGTAAAATTACAGGCACGATAGTTTCATGTAACGTTTGTATGCAAACCTTTATTATTATGTTTTTGAATAGTAACAATAGTGAAATAAATTGCTGTAAAGATAAGACAAAGATTTCTTACGACTTATATGAATATAAGAGAATAAGTACTTCGCTCAGGGCTTAATTCTACTATCCTTGGGATGCAAATAGTCAGTGTCCAATTATGCACTATTTTATGAGTGAATGTTTCATATTTCTGTATTTGTACGATGTCTTAACATATCGGGGTGCTGAAAAGGAGATGCTCTTTAGTTGCAGAGGAGTTATGAAACATTTGAACTGGACTGTTTTGTTATTTTGCGCCCTGTGTTCCTTTAACTATAAACACTTTTCTTGTGGTAAGTTGTTTGGGTGACGCAATTTAGGAGAAAGTGGGTGGTGTTGATGAGTTTGCGATTGCGAAACTGGACAGAAAATAGTTTATTCCATTATAGATATTTTCTGATGGTGCTACAATGCCGCAGTATACTGTATACACTGTCCGTCTCACATACGGACCCAGTCAATGTGCCCTGACGTCCACACCGGCAGATATATGCAGAGCATACACTGACTTGGCTCTCCGTCACAGTTAATCCCCTACCTGATTGTTGGGGAGGGGTTGGCCGGTTAACGGGACGGGTCAGCTCTCCTCTGCGCAGCTCACCCAATTAACATTCCAGTGTAGGACAGCAGGGCCGCATCCCAAATCCAGCACAGGCACGCCTGGTCCCTCCGGCAAAGCCCCATCTTTCTCAGCCTCCATAAACACAGACTCAGGTTGATGGGCTGTGAGGGGGCATGTCCTCGCTGCTGTCACTGCCAGCACAGCTGCTCCCTCTACTCCACTGTCCCTTATTGTTGTTCTTTGCCGGGACACACTGCACAACAATTAGCAGAAGAAAAACATATATATTTTTAAAAAAACGTGCATTTTTACTGTGAAATTCTAAAACAACTGGCATTTAGTACAATTAATACAGCATACAAATTCTTGTTTGGCTTTGTTTGAATAGTACTTATGCCTCACTTTCAAAGCATGTCTTACATATCTGAAATGTCTTTCCATGTATTAATATTCAAAGTCTGAATTCAGGATTCGGGCTGCATGACTTGGATAAAAAATGATGCCTTTTTAAAAACTTTTATTCCAGCTATCGGTCATGACCCCAGAATGGTTCTTGGCTTTCCTTCTGTTAGGATTCCACATGACAAGAGGGGTAATAATTAACTTTTTTTTTTCTTAAGGATAAATCTCAGAGCAGTAGGTTACATTTCTTTTTAAGTGCCCAATGTCAGAAAGTTGGCGAAGCCTGTTTTTTTCCTGGAGCGGACGTAAGAAATCTTGTGTTGTTGCAATTTGTTCTGAGATTGAAGCAGAATTGTTGGATCCCTTCTCTGTGAGGTCGTGTGAGACATGCTTGTGATAAAGCACTATATAAATAAATGAACTTGAACTTGAACTTGAAGAGGATTGCTGCGGCCATATGTCCCTCCCGGGCGGACCCGGTAAGGGCTGCAGTTTATGACTGTACGCTGGACAATGGCAGAAATACAGTAAGACGCAACGTCTCCCGGCTGCAATGTCATGTTGTGTTAATCAGATGACAGATCTGAGGTCAAGAAGGAAAAAAGACGGTTGCAAGAAAGTAAACTGTGATTGTTTAGCCTTGCATTGTCTTCTTCCATTGTCTTATCAGTGATGACTGCTGTCACTGCACCGGTCCCACAACAAATCGACAGTCATTGACACCTGAGCACTCGTCTGTGCTGCAGCCTGCAGTGGTCCAATCTTATTCTCCTGCTCTTTTTTTTTTCCCCCCGTTTCCTCCCTCTTGTCCTGTTTTCTCCATCCAAATTTATCCCAGGCCATGAGATGGGCCTAGAATAGGAGCTCAGGCCCCCCAACGCTGAGCCTCCTAAAGACCACAGCTGGAGCTGGCTCAAAGCGAGACGGGAGGACAGGGAGGGCCGGATGACGAGTGTTATCGCCACCATCACCTGCTCCCCGTAAAGCAATTTGTTACAGAGTTGTCACTGTAAAATCCATAGCTTGTCCTAGGGTAAAGAAAGACAGGGTCACATGTAATGAGGATCCGAGTGTCGCTCCAAATCCAGATATGACATAACTGAAGGACAAACAACTGGGCTGTGTGTGTGTGTGTGTGTGTGTGTCAGTCTGTCTGTCTGTGTGTGATATAGAATAAGAGGGGAAAGGACACAGGTTTGAAGCCTGATGAATTTTAATCTGTATAGTTAGGTGACAGTTTTATGTGCATGTATTTGTTGTTTTGGAGAAAATTATGAAAAAACAAAACAAAAAAAACTATTTCCTTCGGAGACAATATGTGATTTCTAAAACGCTACCGAACTCCAAGAAGACAAGCAGTTTACATTGTGTAACACACGCTACCACGTTCGCCGTCTGTGCTGCGGTATTTCTAGGCAGCTGCATTGTTACTGACCTTTACTTAGGTCCCTAACTAACACCCCCCCTGGATTTGCACTGATTAAAATGACCTCACACTCTTGAGTGTCTTGCCAGTGCCTTTCTCTACCTGCTGGACAAACACTGTGCCAAGTGACTCGCTCAAGTCGCAGGGACGCAGGCCAGGAATGCCCTTGAGGTGGGTCAGATGTTTCCACAATGGCCCGATGAGACAAACCCGTTTCTCGATCGGGACTGTTGATATGAGCTGAACTACAAACATGCACTCCAGTAGCATAACAGGAGAGGTTCAAGTGCTTGGAGCTGGGAGCAAGATATTTACTCTCTCACCCTAAGTCATTGGGCATAAAGGCAACTATATAAAAAACAACAACAACATATTAATCATTTTCTAAAGAGAAAAACACTGTTATAGGGCTACAAACTAAACAATGGTAGAAATATACTGAAAGCAACGTCAAAGGTCCATCACTGAGAGAATATAAGAAGCTACTTCTATAAAGTCTTCTCCTCAAACCAGGGGCAGAAGAGACAGAAGTCTGGTGTGCAAAATTAGTTACAAAGGCCAAAGTACTTTCTCAACGCTTACTTGAGCAAAAGGAAATTTTTTTTTGTCTTTTGTGTCAAAATATTTGCCATGAATGTATCTCGGCTCCAGTGCTGCCTTATTCCGGGCTTGAAAAAAGACTCTGCCAACCTGTGGGTCGTTGGTGCTTCATCCGAGACATCCTGGCTGCTGATTTTCCTTCTCCAGGACATTCACCTCTCACCTCTTGCCTCCTCTGCCTCTGTGTGGATGGTGGCCCAGGTTCAACCGGTTTTGGTGGCACCTTCTTTCCGGATGTATATTTTTCCTGTACATTAGAAATCTATTTACCTAATATTGTCATTCTACTTCTCATTGTATAATTTTACCATTGTTAATTCCAGCATCTTTGTACACAAGACGTCTCTTGTTTGTCTGCCCATCTCTCCTTCATTGCTCTTCCTGAGGTTTCGTCCTTATTCCCCCTTATAAAACTTTTCCTTCGGCAGGTTTGTCTCATCTAAACTGAAGGCGTAAGGACAGAGGGTGGCATCTGCTATACAGGTCAGGAAGCCACTTCGAGAAAATTGGGGATTTGTGATTTATGATTTTGGGCTATAATAATAAACTCGACTGAACAGAGGAGACAAATACTGCAACTATTTGATGATACTTCTTTTCTGGGAACAAATTTAACTATGGGACTGAAACTGGTGCCTCTTTACAGTCGTGAAAGTGCCTTTGGAAAGGTTTCTAGTCTGGAATCTTGTCAGTTAAATCATAAAAATCAATGTTTATGAGTGTTTGATGCAACAGCAAAGATGTTTTATTTGTTTAATCCAGCAAGGGTGTTGGATAGATACCCATCAATTTCTAAAATGCCCCCTGGTAAGGATTACCCATCTCTATGTAGAACTCAAGTTCCCATTTAATGATGTGTCAAAGCAAGAAAGCTTGTCTCATAGGAAACTGTTCTCCTCTCCACTGATGACACAAACAGACAGCAGCAGCGACCTACCTGCCCACTTTTTACTCATTGGAAACACCAATGTTTGGTGTTTCATGCTAGTGTTTTCATTCATGTTATTACTATCAATAATCTCTGCGAATAAACGAGTTATTGAACATCATGGCTGCAGGAGGCTTTATTTTTATGCAGTTGTGTAATAGAATCCTAAACGGTTTCGAACTTGGGTGTTTTACCGTTTCTGTTGTGAGAAGGAGATTTTAAAAATTAAACAAAATCATTTTTGGAATTTTTGACTTACATACTCATAGTTAACTGAACTCTCTAAATGTCAGGATATGAAAAAGACAACAAGTCCCTAGGGAAATATTACTGCACATGGCTATTAGATATACAGTACAGTATATAAAATATAGTGAGGCTGCAAATAACAACTGTTTTGAACCCTCAATTTTTTGGGGGGGTAAACTTTTTGATTTTTCTATGAACTACCAGACATTCTTGAAAAAGGCCTGTTATAACCCCCTTAGGCCAAGGTGACATCTTCACATGTCCCGTTTTCTCCTGCCAACGGTCCAACATCCAAAGTTGACCATCATGTGAAACAAAGAAGAAAATCAAACCCTCATTCAAAGAGCAGAAACAGCAAATGTTTGACCTGTTTGCTTAATAGAGAAAAACTGTCAAGATAGTTGCTGTTTTTTCCCCATTGACTGAGTGATTGATTAAGGATTAACTGCTGCTGCTCTGTAATATTTGATGTGTTCGTCGTTGTTCTCCGGTGGTAAAACGTTGAGCGCCGATCACTCTCCATCAAACTAAACATATACCCCGGCTGTCCTGTCTGCAGGTCCGCATGCCACCGTTTGTAATTGTTCTTCATTTCTTTCTTTCTTTCTTTGTGTCTTTTCCTTTTTTTATCTTCTGACGAAGCGGGGAGGTGGGGTTAGGGTCACGGACAGCTGACGCACCGGAGCGGAGCGGAGCGCCGCGCAGCCTGTGCCGGGGCGCATCTTTTATTTCGGCTCCAGAGTTGGAACAGTGCGCACAGCGTCCGTCCCGTCCTCGGTGTAAAAAACTAAAAAAAACAAAAACAACAACAACAACAACAACAACAACAACAACAACAACAACAACAACAAAACCCCTCCTCCGCTCGACTCACCTCATTTTACCGCAGACCCCCTCGTTTATCACCTCTGTCCGTATATCGCACGTCGCAGCTTCCTGCGGCGTCCGGTGGCTTTTGGACACGGTGCGCAACAGCCGCGCGGGGAGGAGGAGGGGGGGGGGACTGGATTCAGCGCCCACGCGGGACTGTGTGACACCTTTGAGAAGGGGGGGGGACCCCGGTGAGCTCGCTCACTCACTGCGATCGCCGATGAAGATTATGGAGCCGCTCCCGGGAATCCCGCGCGGCGACGCTAAACCGACAGCGGCCAACTGATGGAGCCTGAGACCGCTTTCCCTCCCCGGGAAGTTTTTTTTGTTCCCCGATGATGGACGGGCGACGGCCGTCAAAGACTCTCACACCTGACTGCGCAGCCTTTGCCAACACATGAGAGGAGGAAACATGTCCTGTCCGGGGAAACTTGGCGGCGCGTCCGGCCGCGGCAGGGCCACGGGGACCAGGAGCGGGACGAAGACGCAACATCACTCCAGACCCATCTCGAAAGCCTACTTCAGTTTTATTTTGCTCCTGCTCATTTTCACGCCGAGGGTGGACTCGTCGTGGTGGTGAGTGAGATCTCTGAGGGGGATCCGCACAATCATCTCGGATCAGTTACGCGCCTGTGAAGTAAAGCGAATGTTTAAAGTGTCAGACGCAAAACTTTGGATGCACAAATGGCTGAAACAAAACCTAAGTATGACTAACATAATTTAATACCTTATATATGCTTTATTCAATTAGATATACACCTACACATTAAAAAAAACAACAAGAACTCTTCTCTTAAACGTGATTTCTTGTGCTATATCTTGACGCTATAAATTGAATTGGACTCGTTTTTCTGGGTATGAAGGTTGAAGTTTTATCTTATGAAAAAGGCAGAAAAAAAGAAAAAAATGTCTTTACATAACTTTGACAAACTTGATTTGAAATCTTTATCTTGATGAAGCCATCCTGTTGAACTTTTTTTTTTTGCCAACACACACCTAAAACACCCACTTTGCCATTGTTTGTGACCACGCTTAAGGAAGGTCTTTCCGTCTCCCTCGTTATCTTACTTTGTCTGTGCATTGGAATGTTTCCTGGATGCGTTTTGACATTGTATTATCATTATATATATTTTTTTTGTTACATGTCAGTGCAAAGTGAGATATTCCACACAGCAATGTATGTCATGTGTTTATGAAGATTAATGGTGTGTGGGGGGGCTCCCCTATCCATCCATCTTGCCCAGAGTAAGTGGCAGGTGCAGGCACTGGTGCATGAATAAATGCCCCTTGATGATTTCTCTTGAGGTTTTAAACGCCCAGAGGGTTAAAAAAAAAAAACATGGGGGGGGGGTGTTAGCACCCCCTTATCCCACCTACCTGAAATAATTGTTCTCTTGTGTCAGGTCACACTCACAAATGTATTTGATGTATGTTAGTAACCGTAGTGAAGCACTTCTAGTTCTCTGTTTCCTTTATCATTGTTTTGTGATGCAGGGCCATAATTCATTTAGCCTCTGTTTGACAGATGGATTTAGATTAAAAACCCACTCCTTGTAAATAATGTTAAGAAGCGTAATTTCCCAAGACAGCCAAAAGCATATTTTATCCTATTTGCCATTGTGTAATCCCTTTGCTGTCTTATGCAAATACATTAGGAATAAACTGATTCAATCGCTGAGATATTCCAGAGAAAGAAAGCGCCACAGAGTCAGAGAGGCTTGGAAGCTTTGTGTCCAGATGATTTATACTTATTTAATCCTGGTTTGTATTGTTAGGGCCTATTTTTAACCGATGCGATAATTTAGATGAGCACCATGTGTCTTGCTGCGCAGGACCCCCTTCTCTCTCTCTCTCTCCCTCTCTCTCTCTCTCTCTCTTTCTCGCTCTCTCTCTCTCTCTCTCTCTCTCCTTCTCTCTCCCTCTCTCTCCCTCTCTCCCTCTCTCGCTATGTGTGTGTCCTCTCAGAGACAGTCAGGGGGTCTCTTGGCACAGCTGGTATGTACAACACACAATAAACACAAGTAGTGCTTCTGCTCTGCTTTACTGCTCAGGCAGATAGTCGTAGTCAGAAAGGGACTGGGACAGCCATAACGGGAGTGGAAACTGCCTGCTACGTCTGTTTCTGTCTTGGTGGCCAGGCGACACAAATGCGGCTGCGATTAGGGACTATAATGATATCCGGATGGAGAGTGGAGCGTGCAGGCTTGAGGGGGGTGGGGTGGGGTGGGGTGGGGTGGGGTGGGGTGGAGGGGGTCTGCTCCATCATATGGTTGATCTGTGAGGCCGGGAGGGCACGGCCTAAACGCCCGGGTTTGAGCGGTCACTTGTACTGTAGATGACTGTCATCGTGTCCTGCTGATAGGAGGCCCCCCCCAGTGTCACAACACCACCAGCATGTGATCCACTCTTTTAAGAGTTGCTACAAAGTCAGGGATTATGTCTGAATAGAGCAGGAAGCAAAGGGCCTGTCACAGGGAAAGAGGTGCTTTTCACTGAACGTGAGGAATTTAATAATCTCTTCTACATCCTGAGTGTCTGAGTAGAAGAAGGGTATGGATGTGAAGAAAAATAAGCAATAGCCAGTAAAAGACTTAGAAGGAAAAGTCAGACACTTTGGGAAACGCTTACTTGCTTATTATATTTCAATTGTTTAAGCATAAACATATGCGTATCTTGAGTGTTAGATAAGACCCTCTCATCTCTTCACACCAAATATGAAGCTACCACCAGCAGCTGGATAACTTAGCTGAGCATAAAGACTTGAAACTGAGGGAAGCAATAGCCTGACTTACCGAAGGTAACAAAGTTCACCCACCAGCACCAAACCCGGACTATTTTTTTGGTCGGACAACTGACTTACCGGAGTCTCCACAAGCTGCCCTGCAAACGGTCCTGACCAAGACATAATATTGTTGCACAACCCACCATAAAATGGCTATTTCTCATTTATACACACAATCTGTAATCAGTAAGCTTTAGAATTTCATAAGGGTACTCTGGTGATTTTGTATTTACTATTGCATTTCCATGAAGTTGGGACACTTGTGAAAGACAGATTAAAAAAAATAACGGTCAAAGTAATGGTTCACAGAATGCATACGTCTCCAAAAATGCTGGATTCAATTGTCTTTAGTTAGACCCTTTTTGCCTCTTAAACATCCACAATGTTCAGACTTCGGGTCCTGAGTTTTTAACATTGACCTTCTGTCATGAATTCTTGAATGCTGCATTCACTTCATAGCATTCAGACCGTAATTTACAAGAAGCTGAGTGGCAAACATTGCTCATGGAATCGGGAATCGTTAACAAGTATGATATCTCCCACTCGGTTAGAAGAGTAAACAAACCAGTGGAGAAATGGCAGCAGAGTCAATATTGCTGACAGATAAGCCAAAATAATGTTTAGGCTATTTATTGGTGTACAACGTAGTTACCAGAGGGGGTAATTATGGAATAATGTGCGATTCCTCCCACATTGAAATTACAGCAGGTTTTCCCACTCATTCCATTCTTCTGACATTATGTAAATACTGCATAAGCCCTACTTGAGATAACCCTGATGACATCATGACCACATCATCAAGGGTAATTTTTCTCAGACCCAACAAAGCTGCTCCAAAGCCACGGAAGGCATAAAAACAGCTTTACACATGCTAAGTGGTGGTCCGTTGTTTTTTTGGTGTAAAAAAATTTGGCCCACCTAGCTCATCGTTATCAACACCACGTTTGTCGCATCCGTGTCTGCAGGTACATCGGGGCGCTGGGCGCTCGGGTGATCTGCGACAACATTCCCGGCCTGGTGAACAAGCAGCGGCAGCTCTGCCAGCGGCACCCGGACCTGATGCAGTCCATTGGCGAGGGGGCCAAAGAGTGGATCAGAGAGTGCCAGCGCCAGTTCAAACACCACCGCTGGAACTGCAGCACGCTGGACCGGGACCACACTGTGTTTGGCAGGGTGATGCTGCGAAGTGAGTCCGCACTTCTGCAACTGGGATTTCTATCTGTGTGGTTCTTTGTGCGTGCAGGACAGTGCTCGCTTCAGGGACACTCGAGCTAGACATCCTTGCAAATAACTCCTCTCGCAGATTCAGATAAGCACAGAATTAATAGGTGTCCTTTTAAATTAAATGTGCCCTAGAATACAGACAGATAGAAAAAGGGCTGTGTTTTTTTTTCTTCTGCGGAATGAGGGTAGATTGGGAGAGTGGATGTTCTCCGAAACGAGTAGCAGATCGAGAGATCCACACTGGTGATGTATAAACAGTAATAGGAGATGTAAATATTTGGGTAGATGTTTCTGGCAGCCAGACAAAGCTTTACTCCCTGACATATCGCCTGTGTTCTGCTTCATTGCGTGAGCAGGAATGAGGACGGGAGGTGGGTGGGAATGCCAGACCAAATAACCCCCAAAATCTCCTCTTGTCTGAAATGAAAACACAGCCCGGTGACTGAGAAAGCTGCCATCTGTGCAAATTAAAAGGTGAAAGGAGATGCGACTGGACTGTGATGTTACAGCTGATATGCTGTTACCTCTGTCTGGACCATCCACCATAAATGGACTGATGTCTGTGCTCCTGCTGTCTGGAATATGCTTGAGAAAAGCTGCTTTACTGAGCAGTAACAAAGTGAACTTGGGCACTGGAAGAACAGCTTGAATCCTACCAAGAATAGTAACAAAACCAGCTGTGTTGTGTTGTATGACAGCATTTACAACGTTGCCATGAATCAAATTAAAGAAATAGCAAAATCTTCTTTTTCCAACAACATGTTATCTGATATAACTGTAAATCCAATATTTCTCCTTTCTGTGCCCCAGGCAACCGAGAGGCAGCTTTCGTGTACGCCATCTCCTCAGCCGGGGTGGTCTACGCCATTACCAGGGCCTGCAGTCAGGGGGAGCTTAAGATCTGCAACTGCGACGGCCACAAGCGTGGGCAAGCTAGTGACGAAAGGGGCAGCTTTGACTGGGGTGGATGCAGCGACAACATCAACTACGGCATAAAGTTTGCCAGGGCCTTCGTAGACGCTCGGGAGAAGATGGTGAAGGACGTTCATGCGCTAATCAACCTGCACAACAACCGCTGTGGTCAGATGGTGAGCAGGAGCTTTAACACCACTCCGTGCTGCAGTTCAGGGACAATTTTCTAGACAACCTACATCCTATTATGTAGAAACGAAAGCATAACTTCCTCACATAGATCAGTATTGTTGCTGTGCAGTTTATGTGTGTTTTGAAACAAAAAACAAAAAAGAAAAAACACCCGTGTGTAAAAAAAAGCGCCAATTATTTTCTAAATCAATTAATAACAATGGAGAAAGCTCGGCAGAATTTCTCAAAAAATGCATTTTAAAAAGGTTTCATTTTGTCCAAATAACATTTCAAGATCAAAGATACTCACAGTTTACAATAATGTCACGGTTGGGTAAAGAGGCATAGTCTCACATGTTAGGAGCTGTAGTCAGAAATTGACTGGACACTAATCACTTATCAAAATATTTGCCAATCAAATTTCCAATCATTTTAATAATACTTATTGTGGCTCAGACCTGATCTGAGTTTCCAGAATATCGATAACTTCACAACATATATTTATATGATTAACACAATGTAAATCCATATCCCAGGGAGATCAAACAAGATCAAACAGCCCACTTTATTAATTGCTTATTATCAGTTGATTTAATTTTGGTTCAATAGTTCCAATTTGGGCTGTTTCAAAAAAACCTCTGGTGGAACACAACTAAGTAAGAGCGAGTGATATTCGGCTAACAAGCGTGCTAGTAGGGCTGATCAACATCTACATCATGCCATTGGCAACAGCATAGGCTTAACACACTGTCACCTTTGACCTCTGCTCTAGGCAGTGAAGCGCTTTATGAAGCAGGAGTGCAAGTGTCACGGGGTCAGTGGCTCCTGTTCTCTGAGAACCTGTTGGATGGCAATGTCCGACTTCAAGCAAACTGGTGACTACCTCCACAAGAAGTACAACACGGCCATCGAGGTGATCATGAACCAGGATGGGATGGGTTTTATGGTTCCGGAAAAGTACTTCAACAAGAGCATCAAGAATGAGTTAGTGTACGTTGAGAAGTCACCAGATTACTGTCTCATGGACCGCACGGCAGGTGAGTGAATGAATGGATAAGGAGAGAAGACGAATTAGGTTTTTAGAAAGAAAAATAAATCCGAAGCTCTTTGCATTGTGTGTTGATACTGTAGGCGCACGTAGACAAAATGCAGGGGCGTTAAAAAAAGAAAATTAAGGATGGGTGGCCGTAAATGCAAGATGACAAGCAATGTATACAAATTTTCCTATGTCCCCTTTACGGTATTTACCCATGCTATACTCGAGATATATGATATTTGAGAGCTTAAAAGCGCTGGTAAATCTATATTTGCTAGTGTTCATTTTTCTATGTAAACACATAGCTTTTTATTGATCAGGAACCATTGGGTGAAAAATACTTTTCAGTTGAAAAATAGTCTTGTCAGTGTTCTCTGGTGGACAAACTGTGTAATTACTTAACCTTTCTAAATAACTTTTTGGTTATTGCAATTCCTTGTTTCCTTTCGCCATCGATTAATTGTTCAGGCTCTACTTTTGGGTTTCCCTGAGTTCTTCCACCACCCCAATACATTCTGGTTAATAAGCTTTTGGTTTTTGACCCTTAAGGCGTCAAAAAAATTGCATTTAATAAACTCAACAACAATCTCTGTCAATCAACCTCATGTCATGGTTACAGATCTCATGAACGGCTTTCATTACAAAAACTATTTTTAATATTATGTGGAATATTTACAAGACATGTACCTGTACTTTATTTAGATTCAACATGAGGGAAACATCATCTCTATACATTCTGAGATTCACTTTAGCGGTTTTGAGCTCGTGTTCATTTCTTTTTTGAGATAAGAAAGATTGCGACAACAAATTTCTAAATTTTATTGACACCGTTATGAGGCAAAACAAAGAAATGGTTGGTCCCATGTCAGTATTACAAAATCTACGCCAATCAGAGAGTCAGCCACCGAAGACTTGCATTCCTTCCCTTCTTATAGTTCAATGATTTGACCTTTAACATCTCCTTTAATTCCCAGTGTTTGCTTTGCCTTGTTAAGCTCTGTCCCTTTCCTCCAATCCAGGCCCTTCAATAGAGTGTGAAAGAGCTCACTAACTCACTGTTTATAGGTTAGGTAAGATATCTAGAGACATGCGAGAGGCATGGTAGTACTAACTTAAACAGATTCTCCCACAACCCCCTGCTGTTAGTTTGTTTGCAGCTTGACAACTGAGGGGTAATGAAGGTGTGTTCAATGAAAGGAAAGGCTGGCCTTCCTTGTTAAAAGGTGATCTTAAAGGGAGCTCATGACCCTCCTCGCCACTAATCTCTATTGTATAGGAATTCACAGCCTAAGGATACATGCAGGCTTATTTTTCAAATCCCTCCTTTGGTCGGTATTAAGATCCACTCCCTAGAGCCTGAGGGTAGGATCTCCTCTTATCCTTTACTTCAGGGATGCTTTGTTATTAGACGTGGCATCTGATCTTAGGCTTAGATTTTACACCTGAGTACATGGGCACCTTTGTGTTTGGGTGTTTGAATATTCTGTCAAGATGTCCGGGAGCCTAAAACCTGCTGAATTGTGTGGGAAAACTGACGTTTGACTTTGGAAAAAAAAAAAAAAATAGCTTCAGTTTTAAGCTTCAAAACCTCTACTCGTGTTCAGCTATTTGCATTAGAAAAGGTACATGTCATTCCTACAACATACAACAATATATCAGATATCTATGTGTACTCTGGCAAGGCTCAAAGCCCCAGAGAAGCATGGCCCAACTCCGCAAACCCCCCTCAGCTCTAAGGAGTTTTGTAGTGTCTTGCAGCTCATTGTTTTGGTTTAATGGCCCTGCAAACGCAGCTCTAATCAGCCCCCATTTTCCGGTGGCAGAATTCTGCACTTCTCATTGAAAAAGTTTTGATAAACCCACTGCATGTTACCTGCCCAACACCAAACAGCAGACAATGTTAGCAACTGGCCAGTGAATACAGTGTAGGATTTAGCAGCTAAAGAGCCACATAATTTCCATGGATTTGCTTTAAAAGCAGAGTGAATATTGGACTTTTACATACTGGGTATTTTAACTTTCAGTGGGTGTCACCGTTCTGTCTAGCCGACAGGTTTTTGAGACTAGTGTCGACTAGTTTCATCTTGGCTGTTTGCAGCTCTCACGATTACGCCAAAAAGCCTCTCTGCTGCTACCGCTAATGCAATATGAATAAGATACAAGATACATTGTGCTGTATATAAGCAACGCATTTCATTCTCAATCTCAAATAGCCCCATGGTAGCACATGAGGAAATGTCAGGGGATTGGAAAAGTCTTATGATTCATTATCTGGGCACATGGAATGTCAGTTAAAAAGTTTCTGAGATATTTCACTCTGGAGCAGAGTGAGAGGAACCGACTGACAGACCGGCATTGTAATCCCTAGAGCTATGTCGCTATTGTGGCTAAATAACCTTTTAGCATTGTACACAATATTCTACAGCACATATATTAATAACTTACAAAATTTATCAAGTCTTATTAGTAACATAATTAATAATCATTTGCCATTTACAAAATTGCCATGTCACCTACATTATATATTTGGTTAAAGGGTTTTTTGTTCAGTTTTTTTGATAGAACTAAAAAATTAGGTTGAAGTCACGGTTATCTTATATAACAGACATTTGGTCTATTAAAAAACAACAATATGATTTTCTCTCAGTATTCTGCTCAGTGTTTTGGCTGGTAAAAGGCAGCTGACGATCACTGTGTTAAGAATCTTTTAAGACAGAAATGTGACCATAAAATATTTGTGCAATAACTACCTAACCAATGAAAGTATTAACAGCGATCTACTTACCGGTCCAGAGGAAAAAAACATTGCAAGCACAGCATCAGTATTCATTCTTCTACATGCTACTTCTTCGTCCTCTCATGTTGGACTGATGGGAGAATGGACGCTGCAGTGACTCGCTATCACAAAATGGTATTAGAAGATGGGACAGACTGGAGCTACATGGTTAGCATTCTAACTTCAGTAGTGGAAACATAGTGATAGAAATAGAAGCAAAACAAGGGTGAACATTGATGTTATGGGAAAAAGAATGAAGTTTGGTGCTGAACTCTCAATGTATCTTCCGGGTGGAAACATCAAATGACTCTTTAATATTCTTATCCCAAAACCGCAGCCTTTTTTACTCTTTTCATCTCTTCCCAGGCTCCTTGGGCACAGCGGGCAGAGTGTGCAACAAGTCGTCTAAAGGCACGGACGGCTGCGAGGTCATGTGCTGTGGGCGGGGCTACGACACCATGCGGGTCACGCGCGTCACCAAGTGCGAGTGCAAGTTCCAGTGGTGTTGCGCCGTGGAGTGCAAAGACTGCGAGGACGCGGTGGATGTTCACACCTGCAAGCCCCACAAGCGACCCAACTGACTGGACGTGACCTAATGAGGAGGAGCAGCAAGTCACAGTCGCCCCCTGACTCATTAACCTCCGCGCTATTGACAGCATTTTACTATGAGATATATTTGGGATCTCTTAACTGTAATACCTCTGGCTTTCGATCCTTTGACACTTCCTGAAGCAGAGACTTCACAGACCTTTATTGGATGATGTTAAACTGGAAAATAAGCCCAGTTACTGATTGTGTGTTGCTTTAATAAGTGTTTCTAAGGAGAATTTGTTGAGCTTTTGTAAATCAAACTTCAAATCTTTGAATGGCTGAATATTATATTATGCTGTTGCAAAGGCACCCTCACTTAAGGCAGAGATACGCAGTAATTTTACAGTAGGTAAAGACTGCGTGAGTACATGACTCAGCTCAAACTGATGATCATAGCAATAGTAACATTTAGCCTTAAGAGAGCTAAAGGAAGAAAGATGAGGAGACCTTTTAGATTTTGTACAAACACTGACACTGTATCATTTAAATGATATGAAGCCATTGTATGATACTGCAACAAATAATTTACCATACAAAAGACTTTGCTTCTAATTAATGCAACTCTAACCAACTAACAGAAAGTTCCCTCTTGATTGAGGCCAGATAATCACACTGTGAAACCAAAGCAACCAGAAGCAGGCGAACCAGCGAGCACTTTCAGTTACGGTGGCGGTATACTGTACTGTACTTGCTCTGGAGTTGGATTTTGGAAAGTTCCCGGGAGAAAAAAGGACAGACAAACATGGAAAAAATGAAACTTCGTATGGACCGTGGACCGTTGTCCGAAAGAGTCACTTTTTTCGCACAGTGTCCTGCATGTTTGAAATTTTGTAACTGGTTTAACACAGTCTGGTTGTGTTGCCTAATGGAAAACTTTCACACTTCTACCTCTGGTTCTTTGTGTTTCCATTTTTACTGACACCTTTAAGCAACTGTTCAGACAGACAAGAGTTCTGCATAAAAAAACAAAGCCCCCATTGTCCTCTCGGTTAAGTCTTTGGGACAATGCACAGCTGCATGGTAAAAAAAAAATTGAACTCAGCTCAGTGTTTGCCAGTTACCACAGTGCAATGTCATCCAACAAGCATAAGCCAATCGATTACATGGAAGCATATTTTGTGACGCGAAATCTGCAATTCTGTTTACTTGAGGGCTGTCATGTGGGAGGGTAAAATTATTTCTCACGTGATGATTTCCAAAATTTGTATATTCCTGTGTCGTACTACAAACTGTGATGCAGTAATTGTGTGTCTGATAAGCCTTCAAACTCATAGATGTTTCAAACACAAATTGCCGGATTATTAGAGTTCTATGAGGTCTTGTGGCCCTTCTAAAATCTGTCATTATACTCTTGTATCTTAAGGCTTTAAGTGCAGCTTTTATCATCACTTGGTCTTATTTACAACAGCCATCACAGCCGAATTTCTTCTGTCATCATATTGTGACAAAACATTTTTACAATGCAGTCTTATGCAACTGTGCTTTCAGTCCTTTGTGCACATATTCACTGGCCCTGACTGGTTTGTGAGAAGTGAAGTATTTCATGAAACTGGGCCAAGACATTGCAAAAAGAGCAGTGAAGTAGCTACAGACCCTGAATTTGACTTTTCAACATCTGGTAATGGAGCCAGACATCATGTTAGGCCATTGGAGACACAACCCTCAGAGGGGTTTATAGATCTAAATGAATCTGACAACAAGATGTGGATGCTGAGAGTCAACAAATTGTTTCAGGTCCACGTAATGAGGAGGAGAGCCAAAGTAAAGTGCTTTGAACGAGGCCAAACGACACACCATGTCAAATGTTCACAGGTCAAAAGTTAATTGCAAACAAAAGAGCCCCTTTTGAAAGTAAATGAAGAATATGTTGGCTGTGTTTTTCTTAAAGATTAGAAAGGTGAGAGCTGTTCACATACAGTGGGGGCCGACCTGGGCTGTGTTGCTCCAGCCCCAAATATTCATATATCTTTTCCCTAGTTCTTCTTAGTGTAATAAAGTAAAGCACTGATTTTCAGTGAATTGAGACATATGGTTAATAGTAGGGGGTCGACGGATTATCAGATCCAGCATGTAGAATTTCTGCGATTAGCGGAATCTTTTTTTTTTTTAATAACTCAATTGCTGATAAAATAGATTTATTTAGAAATTCACTGCTTTGGCTCTGATGCAGCTGCTTCTCATTATCTGTAGTTACCACTCTGTGGTTTTGAGCCATGTCCCACTTGAAGCACTATCTGATCGGTTACACATCACAAGGAATAGCCTATCAAAACTATCAACGGACAGCAATTGCGGACGGGAGCAGCTCCGTGAGCAAGCGATTTGTGACCAATCAGCACTATCTGTGGTCTTGGGACATTGCCCAAGACCACAAAGCGATGACAATAGACAAAGAGAGGCGGCTACATCAGAGCCAAAGTAGTGCTTTTTAACTATAACTACATTTTAACTATATTTTATTCATAATTGCAAGATTCAGATAATCGCAAAAATACTGCATATCGGATCCGATCGTTGGCCAGGCCGATAAACGATCAACTCCTAGGTACAACAGTGTCCTGGTGTGTGTTACTGCCTAGGGAGGTATTTTCCCCCTTGAAAATGCATGTCCTAAAATACCATACTGGTTCTATAATAAATCTTGTTGATCCACCCTCAGTCACTTTCATTAGAGGTCTTCCATTCTCTTCAAGCCTACATGGTCTCCAATGCTTTGGTCCCAAGTAAGTTGTGGCGTGGAGAGGATAAAAATAAAGCAACCAGCCAGGTTACTGTTTTAAATTCAGTCAATTCAATGTCAATTGATTGCATAGTATATATTCCAGTCACGTGACTGAACTGGCAGATGGTAAGTTAGGATAGCAACAAAAAATACATGACAATATACCTCCAAAGTTGAAGTACCGTCTTATCTTCAAGGTAGACTTTAAATCAGTGGAGAGCACAATGACTTGCTGTGCACAATCAATTGATAATACTTAAATCTGTCATAGTATCTATGTTGCTCCCCCCCCCCCCACACACACACACACACACACAAAGTATGATCCAGTTTATGCCTGTAAAAATAACAGTGCGGCATCGCAGGCATTCTCTGCCATCATAGTGATATCGAATGGGCATCTCAATTTAACAGCATTTCAGAGCTAAAATTGGCCCAGTGGGAGAGACTAACAGTGTGGTCCACATGGATGTTTCACATTTAGGGGAAACCAGACGAGAGAAATGTTGTAATCCAGGCTTACAAATCGCACTGAGTCAAAAGCAATTCAGGGTTGTGTCAATTTAACACTAAACATGTTTAGTTTTCTCCTTGAGCTTGTCTGACTAGTCCTCCAGTCCCGAAGTCTGTGCTCCATCCAATCATATGATTAATATCTATGATGTTCAGCATTATGGGAAATATGTTGATATGTATACATTGTGAAGTTGTTGCTCTAAAGACCTTTTTGGGAAAAATGTTGAAATCTTTGGCAAAATCTCCCAGTGGTTTCACTGTTTTTCTTGGAATAGAAGATGACCCTCATGACCCTATCAGCAGTAATTGAGAGCTTTATGCGGACTTGAAATTGGACTTGACTATAGCTCCTATAGTATAGTGTATCTATCGTCCTTGCCAAGTGACATCATACCCATTTGTAACTGGGAGCAAGTGAAATTCACATAAATCTCATATACAGTCTGTTTCTATAGCAAGGACAAAGGAAATGACTCCCACAAACTAAAGCTTGTACTGTGTAGAATGTATTTATATAGTATAATTCGTGAGCATTACATTGTAGGCATCTAGCTGACACCTACATTTCCAGTTACAATAAGCATATTTGAATTCAGTGTCCTTCTCAAGGATACTTCAGCAGGGGTCACAACTATTGATTCATGTCTGATGTTAAATGGTCAAATGTACAATCCTTAAATTAATTCAGCCAAGTCACATGTAATGTGTTAACAAAAATCAAAAACATACTGAGTTTATCATGAAACCTTCCACAGAAAGAATGTGGAAGGACAGTCATATTTACCTCCCTTAAGCAAATATTTAATAATGCACTCTCCTATGAACCCCTGTTTACAGAAAATTTAACAGCACCCTGGGGGCGGGGTGTATGCCACAAAACCGCTTCAGCCCCATAGCACTCCAAATACTAAAACACATTCATATTTCAACAGAACAGAATAAAAACATCATAACCGACTGTATCAAAAAACAAACAAAATCGGGCCCAAAGGTAAGTGAAAGCTATATTAGAGCAGAAATCAGCAACACAGGACTATTTCACAGAAGCAGAAATAAGACGTCACTGATGGTGTAGTCTGCTCTTTTACTGTTTACAAAGAACAAGCCTGAATGAGTAGGTGCAGCTAGTTTAAAGCATATCGATAACAGAAACACTGCGTTCCAGTGCAATTTTAACCCATAAAAGCCGAGTCTGATATTTCCTTAAAAGAAAATTATGGGGAATATTGAAATAATTAAATGGCCCACTAATGCTCCATCACTCGGGTTTATGAAACCTGTCACCATGGGTTCTTGTGGGTAAATCGACAATGCTAGGTATTTATTAATGTTATTAGACATTATTTTTTTTTTACTTGTAGCAATGGCTGCAGAAAAGAGAAGAGTCCTGCTTTTAACCCATACTGCCTTAAAATTTGGCTGAAATTGTTGAAGATGGTAGAAATACATGGATTTAATGAAAACCAAGCCATTTCTATGGACATGACGCTTCATGTTCTAAATGCTGCCAATGGGCTTTGACCTTAAACACAAACAAATTAACAAAGCTTGGATGTTAGCCTGGTCAGGACCAGGCTTGCTTCACAGAATAAATCTCCATGGTAATTTACGTGCCGCTGCTTTCAAGGAATTGAGTCACGGCCATTTCAGCCGGGGTAGCTGAAAAATCTCGGCTTCTTCCGCTATATCTAGGTTTTTTGACACAGCCCTAGGGACAGTTTTCACAAAGCCACAACAAGCACATGAACATTAGTTAAACAGAGCTGAGACAGGAAAGGCCGGAGAGGACTCACCTTAAAAGGCCGAGAGAATGAAACCCCTGGGAAGATACATCTGGTCCCTGGAGCTGCCACCAAGACAGGAGGACAGCTTTCAGCCTGAAATGGCGTTTTGAGGCCCCACGTCTGGTAAATGTAGCAGTTGAATTCCAGCAGGAGCATCAGACAGAGCAGGATGATGAAGGTAGCTGCTCAACATCAAAACTCCCCCGTCGGCAGGCTTGAAATGTTGGCTTCTTAGCTTCTGCATAAAACTCTATGTTAGCAGCATCAAACGGTTTCTGCAGAGTTACAGAAATTAGCGAAGAGCTAAAATGGCAAACCTGGTGGGCAGGGCACAGCCAGTTCAAATACCCTGCCATTTCAAAGAGGGTGCGTTAGATAAGAGTTAAAGCACTTTTTTTGTGAATGATTTTGTGTAATATCTTGGACACTAACACTGCTTAGTGCTCAAGTTTCATGAGCTTCTTTTTTGAGCTTTATTGCGTCAGATATAATGAGCACTTGATTGTGGAGGAGACCTAGACCCAAAGACCCAGTCACTGTAGGCTAATGTTGCCTGTTAGCTTATTATTAGCTCAGTTGGTGGTCATCAGGAATTAAAAAAAAAAAAGGGCTAAACCCAATGAGATATGAAATATATGATCTTACATTACACATAATTCACATGTCCACAAAACCAGTCTTTCTTGGAGAGGATCGACCTGAATATGCTGAAACAGATTGGGGGATAGACGTAATACACCTATCAGCAGCATTTTCGTTTAGTCCCACAAGCAGGTTTTTCAGGGGACTTCAGGCCAACACATGCTCTGTGTGACCTTCAAGAACACATTTGGCACAGATCTCAGTCCGGAGGAGTTCATTTACGCTGGTGAGCTCTCTGGGTTGGTAGCAAGGTATTAAAAACTCTAATTTACTGGGTAAACTGTCAGGACAGCATCTGATTTTAAGTGTTTGTGGGACAAAGGACATCCCCTGTCACTGTGGCGGCCTCCCCAACAAACATATACCTTCAGTGTTCCATATTTATTAGTAACCATACTGGCTAGGGTTATAAATGTTGTAAATATCTCTAACATCTCATATCTTATCATAAAGGGCATGAGAAGATAACATAAAACTTGTATACACTGTCTGCCTTGTTCACATATTTGTTGTTGTCAAGTTTACTCTCTCTTTTCCATATTCGTCACTCTGTTACCCTGACTTTGAGGCACTCTGCTCTGGAGGTCAGCAAGCAACACAAGTTTCAACATGCTGCATGAAACCCGCTCTGACACTGAGAGCAAACACTTGAGCACCTGTCAACAGTACTCGACAAGTGATTTTCATTAGTGCCGCTCGCCACTTAAGCATGAGTGTATGGAGTATGATTATGGCACCGGTGATTCACTGGGTATGTGCCGAGTAAACCATCTGCTGATGGTGGCGAAGTGGTATAATCATAATGATGGGCATGATGGCTCTCTCAGCTTTATATAGTCCATGAGCAGAAGTAGCACAATGGAAGAGTGAGTGGTTTGTCCTTGAATAAGACACTAGCCCCCTATCAACACAGAGGTGATTTCAAAAGATGAGGGGAAATGACATTCACCTTGCCAAAGTACAGTATTTATGTCTCTCGCTTTATGTTGAAAATAGTTTGCTTAGGTGATTACCTGTCCAGGCACAGCTGGAGAAATCGTTGTAGAATTTTCAATCAGACAAAGCATCAGCCTCAAAGTCCTGTTTGTCCTGTCTGCATCCCGGTAAGTACACCTACATCTAGTCTGGAGCATTTCATGAGAGTGTCTCTAAAACAATAAAAAAATGAGGACATCCAGCGCAAAACAAAAGCAAATCCCACACATGCAAGAAAACTGCACTGAATGAGTAATTTATTGTGAGTTTTACTTTCAGACTCATCCAAGGGTACTAATAGTTGTTCAAACATTCTCCTGTCTTCAGCATGTACTTGTATATTCCACCTTAACAAAAACACTAAAATACAGTGTCAAAATTTCTAAACAGACAAATATAACAGGCCAGAGTGAAATGCTAAACTGAGTCTATGTAGTCTATATTAGATCAGTGGTTTTAAGACTATACTCGATATTTGCAACATAATACTCATGTACAGTATCTGCCATTACATCACGTGCATGTACAACATGTTTGCCATTGTTACATGGCCAGTGAAATCAATGGATACCTCTCACTGGACACTGAATATTTGCATTAGGAATTTACTTCGTTTTCCAAGTCATCTAATTAACAAATTTAGTCCAACAAAGCTGAACAGAGCTATAGCTAAACTTGAGACCAACATTGTAGGTAAGTAATGTGAGTGCCAAATTGATGTGTTTAATTAGTGTAATGTGATAAAAAGGCACTTTATTATCACGTTTTTTTCTGTAATCACACAAGGAGCGAAGAGTTGTCAGAATGATGTTACTCACAGTTCATCCTGAGGCATGAGTTGTAGTTTATAGTAGCTGCCGATAATGTAATAACTATCAAGTAACATAACTTGACAACGTAAAACAAACATGTCCATGTTAAATGGTTTAAAAATGTAATAAAACCTGTTAATATATCTAATATATTTTTGGGATGATGTGACATCACAATAATACTTCATATTAATGTAGATGTTTAAAAAAAAAAAAAAAACTTCAAATATTACTTACTTAATTACAGTCTTACTGTATTTCTGTGGTGGAGAATGTGGATATGCACTGTACTACATCTATAGGTTTTGTTACAATGTCATACCAGGCACATCTGTTTCTGTGAAGTTGTTATATTATCAGATAGTTTTTACATTATACTTTAAAACAAGGTGGTTCTGGTTTCTCAGCCCATTTGGTTTGATAGAGCGGAGGAAAGCAAATCTTTCATAGACGAAAACAATTTTTTTGAACCAACCAACCCAGTTAGAGCAGAATCCACTCATGCACCATTTCTGGCAAACAGACAGAGGTTTTGTACATATTAAGTAAAACGACTCTTACTTTGTAAATTAAGTCTGCACGTCTGTTCATTTTAGTCTCTAAATGCTACTCAACATAAGGCTACCTGAGTATGCTCAGTGCATAACTGAAGAATTGTGATGGAGTAGATTTAGAATTACTGCAATTCTATTTATTATAGCTATTATTTGTTACACTGACTGTGCTGTGTAATTCCCAGTTTGCTGCAATAGGTGCCTCTGTAATTTTTTACCATTCTGTGGTGTTCAGTGCAATCAGAAGAAATGAGTGATGCCATGAGAGGCCTTACTGCGACCAGTGATGATCCCATTTACATTTCGATGTTGCAGGGTGGCGGTTGCCCCAGTGATATAGTGCTGAGGAGTCATGCCATGGTAACAACTGTTGAACTGCAGAGGTGTTGTATACACTGCAGCCACTCCGAGGCTGTAAATCACAGCTCTGTTTTTAGGAGGTCTCAGACTTTTAAATCTGCCCAGCTGGATGTGTGCGGGGCACGGAGGGCTGGTACAGGACACATAAGTTCCAATCCCAAATACCATAAAACATGCAGTTTTAATTTATTCATGATTTAATTTACAATTGTGAATAAATAGACAAGTGCCACTGACAAATCTGTAATTAGATTTCAGTACCAAATTCAAAGCCAGGCTTTGTGGGATACTGAAAATCTTTTGAAATTGCCCTTTGCTATCATGGTTACAAATTATTTGCCCTGTGAAATGGCTGCAAATGTTACCTTCTAAACACGTTCTTGGAAAAACTTTGGATGCTGGAACAGTGTGGGAGAGCATCTTAAGCATGGTATTGCCATGTTGATACAACCTTAGCCAACATAATCAGTAACAGTGCAGCAAGTGGACAGTAATGCTGAAGACAGGAGAGCAAACACTTTTTGTCTGAGGGTTTGGAGTGGTTTTGGTGGTGTGTGTATATGTGTGTCTCTGTGTGCATTTCGTGCGTGTATATGCATGTGTATGCGTGTGTGTGTGTGTATGTGTATATGTGTGTGTGTAAGTGTGTGTGTGTGTGTGTGTGTGTGTGTGTGTGTTTGTGAGAGAGAGATGGGGTCAGATCCGAGTCAGCTGGTGCCAAAAACTGGATGGCATGAAGCTTTCCATCTTGTCTGCGAAGAAACCCAGGGGTGCAAAGAGTGTGCTGAAGAACTGACAGGGAGAAAGAGCAGAATGAGCCCTTCAGTTGAATGCTAGTAAAACTTCTTCCCACTCTTAAATAATGTTTAAGTAAAACACTTAAAGAGACACATAAAAGCTACCATGCCCTTGATTTAAAAACAACAACCCCAAACCGTTATATATTCTGTCTCAAAGCCTAGGGTAAAAATTTTCCCAACCGTATTTACAAAAAACGATCATTTAGAAGGAAAAATGAGAATTCTGAATACTTTCAATTTTGCGAATCTGGTTCCTTAGACTGTTGTGCTTTGGGGAAACAAGAAAGGTGTGACATTAGGAGTACTACATTGACGAAACACAGGGAGGAGAGGAGCAGGCTTTTTTCTGATTTACAGTCTCCATTTGAGCTGCAGCAGGACAGTGCACAGCTGAAAATATTTATACATGTAATCCAGAAGCTAACTTGAGTGCAGGGAAAAGAAGGCCAAATCAGCATAATCTTAGTATTATCATTTTTCAAATTTTGTTTTTAGAAACAAATGCCGACAGCTCAACACATTTATCCAATTTTTAGGATAAACTTTATATTATCCGTCATTTACATGTCAACACACTTTTGTATATCAAATCAATCACTATGCTTTCTGTTTCTGTTAGTAAGTAGTGACAAAGTCAGTTAACCTTAAATTTAGCAGTCCATTCTTGACCTTGGAAACAGTAGTTTGACCCCAAAAGTAAATAAATGAGTAGAAATTACTGGTTAAAACAACTATTGCTCCAGCAAAAAGCAAGCTATAATTCAAAACCAGAATTATCATCATCTTTTAAAACTGATGAGATGAGCATGAAAAATATACTGTACTTGCCTTGAAAGTAACATGATAAGAATAATAAAAATAAAGTATGGAATATATATTGCTTGAATAATTTTATCTTCCTCTGTGCATATGATCATTCTCAAAGGATGTGATACGAATCCACTTTATAGCCATGACACATCCAATTAAACACCGTCTAACTGTACATCAGGTAAACTAAACGTATTTAAGCATTATTGTGACATTCATGTCAACTTGTTAACAACTTCCTTTTTCTTCTGTCAGTTGTAAAATAGGATAAAACAAAAAACTGTTGTGCTTTTCTCCAATACAAACAGGCCTGAAAATTACTCCTTTTACTTAGAACCTGAGGAGCAACTTAATCATTCATGTTTTTATGATTACAAGCAAAAATGATACAACTTTGATCTATGATTAAGATCTAGGATATATAGTGTATTACACTATGTATGTGTATAATAGAACATTTAAAATGCACATGTTAGTGATTTAGGTTGGCTAGTAACAGTAAGATATCCTCTAAAAAATGGCAATATGGTTTCTCTCTGAACCTTCTTAAGGTGTGCTTGATACACTTGACATTTTAATGGTCTCATAAGTGTATATATCATCCTGGCCAGACCAGTGCAAATCAAGTGCTCTCTAATCCCATTTAATATATGAAACATATTCAACTACTATACATGTGTCTGGTATTCATAAATAAAGGAGAGGTAGACTTCAACGACCACCACCACTTCCATGTCTTGCTTGGGTTTTCTTTTCAAGAACAGTAGATACAAAGAAATTTGTTTTTCTTTAGAAGTCAGTCAGGACCTCTGTGTTCCTCACTCAATGGTTTTCATGCATTCTATCTGAACATTACACAAACCAGGCACTGCCCTGCTGTAAAAATCCTATCCATGCCAAGTCTTTCCCATAACAAAAGGAAGAGCACTAGATGTTCTCTGTGGTTTTGTTTTTGCATCTTTCAGTCTCTATAAAGGCAGTCACTAATAAACAAGATGACCATAAACAAAGTATTTGCCAAACTATCTGATAATGCAACACTTCTATAATAAATAAACAGTAAAAGGAAGTCATGCATGTTAAGTTTCAATTTTTTTTAAGGTCGTAAGCCGGACTGTTGTGTTTGCAATGGTGATAAGGTTGCACTGTTCAGCTGTGGTTACTGATAAGTTTAAGTTGGACTACAGCTTGTTTTGGCGACTTTACAGGCCTACGACTCCCATGAGCCTCCAGTGTCACTGACAGTGATGGAAGGCAGCAATCCCCCATAGGGGCTAACAGGTTCAAGTTACAAGCACCATGCATATAAAAACACAGCTTGGGAAAAAAAAGACTAAATGAGAGATAAACCAAAGTTATAAGCCGTTTGCCAACCTACATGCAGGTCTGGGTTAAATGAGTTTCCTTATATAAGACAGTGACTAAATTAACATCTAAAAATTCAAAATAACATCCTTTTGAGATATTTACTCAATGTACTTACTGCTTTGGCAAAGACACCCATGAGCTCAGGGAACTGATGTGTAAGCATGGCCAGTATGGCAGTGAAGGAGCAAAGGCCTGCTGTGAAGAGGATGAAGAAAGGAAGCTCTTTCTTTGGGTACACAGACACCTCGTGAAAAGCTACAGCGACAACGAGAGAGAAAGACAGGGCAAGGCAAAGTCAGACAAACACGACATTTCGAAGAGAGACTGGGTTTACATAGTGAGGGGATGACTATTTAAATAATCAAACAAGCATCAAGTCACACTCAAGGACTGCAAGTATGTTAAGGCTATTTTACTTACAAGGCAGTAATTCCCTATCTGCTGTTTCTGTGCATCCTGGGTAGGGGTAAAACAGGTGACCTTTCTCGAGAGGGTAAGGAATTATCCTGAAGGCTGGAGAGATAAAGGAGCAAAAAGAAAAATGCATTAAGTATGACAGAACATTACAAAACAATTTTCAGTAAATCAACTAAGTAGCAAAACATAGTGTCAAGATAGTTACATTCTGATAAAATAATGATAAAAAAATAAATTCTTCCTGTGAAGAATGACCTCATTCCTCTGTAATGAACGAGATGGGTGTGTTGTGCATTTAAACTTTCGACACATTAATTTAAAAATTAAAAATAAAAAATACCCCTGGACAGGCTAGATTAAAGTACTATGAAACAGTGACTTCTGAAATTACACAGGGGTTGTATTCACTTTGAAAAGAAACCAAGTAAAGAGTTTTTAAAAGTCTGAGCAAAAATACAGTATATGTAGCATACAAAAAAAATGAATAAAAAAAATCCCTCAGTATTCAAGGCAGTGTACAATAGAAGATGTTGAAGTAATACGTACTGCCCTCCCAGGTGCAGTGTAGTAGGTTTAAGGCTCCCTCTGCCCTCTTCCAGTGTTGCAGGTGAAAGAAAGCGTATGCCACAGCCTCACTATCCCCTCTCTTCAAGATGTGCTCTGGAGGCAGGATCAGACTCTTCATCTCTAATAAGTACTAAAGAAAGAAAGTGGAAGAAATACAATACTTCTCTTCAGTATACACGCAATATCTAGAGGCCAGTGGGCTCGGTATTGTGCCTGATAGAGCTGAATGGTAGACCATTATCCACAACTTTGACAATAAGCAAATTGTTCAAATTTCCAGCACAAAATGGTCGCAAAGGGATAAAAAGTTGTTGGTAAAAAAATCTGGATCTGCTGGGTGAAAGACCTTGCTGGCTGTGATGTGTACCATGTGACTGCAATGCCTGTGGTTGGAACACATTTCGGGAAACTTTTATTTCCATGCTCATGTTTGACATATGGTAACAAAGAAGACTCAGCTGGGATGCTGATTTATTTGTGATCGGTTGTAAGTAGGTATTTGTTTGCTGAGACATGAACCTAAATTGTGCTAATAAGAGTTTGGTGAAAAAAAAAAAAAAAAAAAAGCTGCCCCCTCATGGCCACAAATCACTTCATGCAGCTTTATTGGTTCATTCACATTTTCTCAGACAGCACTTTACTTACTCTATCCTATTGTGCAATTCCCTCTTTCTAACTCCCTGCAGACTGAAAATATTTTTTTTTCATGTGAGGTATTTGTTGAGAGCCTTATTTTGCAATTGTTCAAGGTGGGAGGGAAAAGCTCTCCAAAGCTGTGTGTGTTTGTGTGTGTGTGTGTGTTATTGTTACAGTACAGTACATTCATTCCATGAATGTGTAACATCCCCCGCTCACCCCGCCTCTCTTTCCCTACTGTGTAAGTTTGTCCCACTGAGTCAGTCGGTTCACTGTGCTGACAAAGGCCCACATCCCAGAGTTACGACCTATAGACCGGGTCTACTTTCCGACATAACACGGGCCAATCATCCAGAAATAACGATGTGAAAATATTGTTCACTGCTTCGTCGCATTATACATTTTTGAAGGAGTTCTACCTTTGTCAATATATAAGTCATTAATGGATGCATAGTGACTTTGATGAACCTGCCACTCTGTGTGATTTATGTCTGTGGTGCCCAGTGTGGCAGGAGTCTGTGTTAAACAAAACCCATGTGCAGGCCTGGGGCCCCCTGGGCTGGATTCCCAGGCGGCCAGCTTCACAGCGCTCTGGATCTCAGACTGACACTTTGGGAAGGTTACCCCACAGCTAATCCTGTCTAATCCCTTCCATGGTCACAGGCTCAGCCAGCCAGCCAGCCAGCCAGCCATCCATCCATCCATCCACCAAGCCAGCCAGACCATGCTGCTTGACCCATCTCCCCCTGCCTTACCCTCTGTCTCCAAGTCTCGCCTCCATGATCACAGCCCTACCAGGCTCTTCAACCTAGCTCATCCCTTTTTCGAGCTGTCTGACATACTCCTCCAGTTTGCCTGACAACAAGCCTGCATATCCAGTGTCCTGGTACCCTGACTGGTAATCGGCCTCACCTATGTCTCTCATTCTCCTTATCTCTAATGACTGAACAAACCTGTGTAATCACCAATCTGCGATTACTCAGCACTTTCATCCTTTCTCCTCACTGTCTGTATCTGCAAATGCTCATTCGAACTAAATAATGGTCAACAACTCTCCATACCTTCCTTAGCCTGTCCCTTCAATTGTCCCTCAGAAGGAAACTTTCAGGCAAGCAAGATTGCTCTCCACCTCCTGAAACTCTCACCCTCCCTGGTAAAGGTTCAATAAAACTGGCGACAATATCCTTCTCCTCTTCCTTCAACCATGCCAGTAGACCATCCTGTCCTTCCAGCCTCTTCTCTTTCCACCCAAACCCCCCCGTAGTTATCACAAGGATTGGCAGCTAGAGACAACCAGAAGCTGTTTGTTTGCCCTCTTTGCTTATTCTGTCTGATTTACCTAAACCAGCTCTCTCTTCTCCAGCCAAGACTATTGAATCTCTTCCCTCATCTGCCTCAACATTTTGGTTTCCTTCATTCTTTGCAAAGAACTCCCACCATCTCTTGCTCCCCTGGCACCAGTTCCGAGGCAAGTGGCAAGTTCAAGAAGAAACCATCCCTTTTCAGTTAGAAAAGTTAGAGCTGTAACTACTACCACCACTGTTACTGCTAATATAACATACAGTACATTCATTTTCAATCACAATTTGAAATGAAAGGATATGCATGAAGAACTGAATGACAGGTAGGAAAGTAAGTTTCATTTGTGGCCCAAATCTTAAACTTCAGACTTGATCATTTTGACAATCCACGTGCCAGCCAATTTGTTCTTCTAGTAAACCATGATATTTTAAAGATACATTTAAATATTTTACAGTTTTACACATTGTTTTACCTCCATGTTATTGGTTGCTGATAATGAGAGGACAATGTATGGCACCCATGTAAGTCTAGGTCCTCTGTGTTTTAAGATTAACCATTTAGAGAGACTGGCCGCTCAGCTGTCCTTCCTCGCATGCCACGGCATCAGAAATGGTGACACCTCAGTCCTCTATGCTGGCCTCCCTCCCTCCCTCTCTCGTTCTTCGGTCTGCTTCTCCACTCCCTGTCGCCTCTTTGATGAAGGGATTGAGTTTCATGTGTTCTCCTTTTATCCCTGGGCAGTCATAAGCCCAGAGCATAACTCATAAGCTGCCTTCTGATTCTAATCTGCGGCACTTTGCCTCTCACAATGGGACACACAAGAAACAATGACATCAGCCTTGTAGTTGCTCTATAAGGGTTGGCCAAACACACACGTTTACAGTGAAAGAACATAAAGACAAGCAGGTGTTGGGTTTAGGAACGCAAACAAAGATTAAGAATTTCATAGTCCGTAAACGCTGCTACTAGCTACTCCAGCCTCTACTGAGACAACATTTGTCTTAAAGCTGGATAGGGCGTTATGGAAATACCCTTTTTTGCTTCTGTGGATCAAACCTCATCCATCTTAATTCACAACAAATCCAGGACCATGACTCTGTCTAAAATCACAAACCAAAAAGCCAATTTCAGAGGCAAACTAAGAAAAGGTCCACATTTCTGAGTCTTGACAGGCGATCTAGATGAGACTGTGTCAACCAGAATGGGGTGAGATGAGAAACTGCCCTCCAAAGTGGAGTAAACTAGCCAGGTAGATGGGATCAGGTCGCCCTAACTGCTCCAAAATGAACAAGCTTGGACTAAAGTGGTTGTAAATGTAAATGTAAAGCAGATTCAGGTGGCAGGAACACTTGATCAGCTATCCAAGCATCCGGCAAACTGTCAGTTTCTTCACCACTGGCTGATGGGGAAGCTGATTGGAATGGACAGACAGACTGAGAAAAGGGTGGAGGCAGGGGAGAGGAGGATAAATAGAGATGGACAACAAGATGAGGAGAAGAGGAAAATAAAAGTGAGGGAACGGGAAGGGAAGGGAAAAGGGAATGGGGTCATGTGGGAGGAGGATGGTGTGCTCTGAAACAGCTGTGGGACTGAAGTGTGTGTGTGGATGTAGGTCTAGTGTGTGTTTAGCCTTTTGAGGAGTTTGAGTGAGCTCATGTGATGTAGCCTTGCATGATATTCATATATAAGCTCCTTGACATGCTTGATAACACACCCACACACTTAATGCTTGACCTAACAATGTTCCTTCATTAATCCACCTGTTCAGGGGGCAGAGGCTATTGGGTTGTTCTTACTACCCGTGCTAGCAGCAAGACTCAAGGGACGGACATGTCGATGTGGTCCAGTTTGAAAAATCTGAGCAACTACTTGATGAATTTGAATTTGAATTTGGTGCAGAAATCCATGGTGCTAAGACGAGGAAGGAGATCAGTGAGTTCAATGATCCCAAATTTTTTTCAAGGGCACAACATTTTTTGCAGACATTTATGTTATCCGTTTGATGAGGGCTACTGACCTCGGTGATCCCTTGACTTTTCCTCTAGCGTCATTTGTAGGCTGACATTTGTGGTTAAGAGTAATGTGTGGTACTTCTTCAACTATATACTGGACTGCTTTGAAATTTAGTACAGACATTTTTGTCCACCCTGGGATGAACTGCAGTAACTTTGGTGGTTCCCCTGACTTTTTCTCTACCCCCATCATCAGGTCAAAAATACATTTTTTCTTGTACTTTGGTTCCTGAAAAACCTATGACATTCCCATCAGCCTCAGTTGCCCTTTATGTTTTTGGGCTGATTAGCAGATGTTAGTACGCTAACAGGCTAAACTTAGTGTAGATGGTACATATGGTAAACTTACGCTGGCTAAACATCAGCATGTAGCACTGTCATTCTGAGAACGTTATAGCGTTAGTGTTAGCATTTAGGTCAAAGCTCTTCTGTGCCTCAAAGAGCTGCTAGCATGAACCTTTGCTTGTGTTGATTCAAACTAAGTAACACACATTAGCCCCTGGTAGCCATGCAGTACAACCACAGCTTAATCTTTTTGTAACTGAGCAGCCTCTCAAGAGCAGTGGGGGAATAAAAACGCCTGCTCAAGGGTAATCATTAGGGACGTTAATGGGGGAGGGGCAAGCCCTGCTCTTTTACTTTTCCCCATCCTGAAGATTTGGGGATCAAACTGGAAAACTTCTGTTTACAAACCTGTATCTATAAGTTTGGGCCATGATTGCCAATTGGTATATTGATGATGGCTAAGGAACTGTGAAACATACACTCAAGCTTCGTTGTAAAGTCACCTTTGATGGATCTCCTGCCATGTAATACAGAAACAGAGCTTAATAAATAATGCTTTGTTTAGTTATCATTTCGCATCTAAAGGGAAAATTACCTTGGGAAGTGGAAAAAAGATGTTTTTTCATACTTCAAATTCCACTGGACTGAGTGTTTCCCCCAAAAACTGCTGTGCAGGATCTTTATGTACTTATGAATGGCTCATTAAAATCAGCCCCACCTTCTCCATTCATTTCTTCTACCTTTTACCTTGTCACAGCTATTTAAAGTAATGTTAAAAACTACTGCTGTCAATCAGTTGTGATTTGTCAAAATTTTGGACATTTTATATGTAAGTTTATTACTCGATTAATCAAAGGGTGCATCACTAGTTGAAAGCCCTATCAAGCATGCACTAGTCTCTACACTATTTGGGAAACTAGGGTCAAATCTTCAGAAGAGGACACCAGGCTGGCGTTGCAGGTGCACTCATCATTCAGACTTGTCAGACAACCCAAAGCAATAACACCCCTCCTGCTTCACACAAGTACATTTTTGTATCCAAATACTCAAGACAACAACTCTGCTTTGAGGCCTGAGTAAGTACCAAATGTCTGAGTCGAACACAAAAAGACAAGTTCAACAATGAGCATACGTGAAGAGATGTGTGACAAATTTCAATTTCAGTGTCATTTCACTATTCACTTAAACTTGCATAAGTCATTTTGACCAATATGGAAGCCATGGTCATATTCAGACACTCTGTTTGGCTCAAACAGGGGATGAGAGAGGATGAGGGAACATGAGAGGAAAAGAAACAGGATGAGGGTATTTGATGAGAGGCAAGAGGATGGCTGCCTCTGGGCAGGACAGGGAGGGAGGGTGCAGTTGGAAAGACATGGAAGATGAGGGCCCTCACTTTAAAATCAAAGGCTGGATCAAAGTGCCTGCTGACGTCTACCCCCCTCCACACACACAAACACACTGATTCTCTTTCGCCCTCTCAGGGAAGGAGACCAAGAGATGAAACAACACCACACTACAAAGGCTAAACTAAGAGAAAATTGTGCTGCAAATACTTGTGTATGACTCTGTGTGTGCATAAGAGTGTGTGATATCTAATCCGGTGGGAACTGATGTGAAAGGCCAAACAGGTATCCAGCGTAGCTCCATGTTTGTCTAGGTTCAGCCGTTTTTAGAGTTGCACTCGACCATGCATTATTGTGACCAAAATAACTCTTATGCAATATATTTACAGTTTTTCTTAAGATTTAAATGTAAACCTAAAACTAAACACATATTGCATACATGAATTCAAAATTACTGTAGAAATCAGATAAGGGCAAAATCACATTTAATGGGACGAATTGTGTTTCATTTAAAATCACAATATAAGTCAATCAACCAAAAACACTCATACAGAGAAAGAATTAGCAAAACCACATGCAAACCACAATTTGCAATATGACAGGGAAAGTACAGGTGTGATCAAGCGAATTGAGACCTACTGTCTGATGACCTGTAGTGACACCTACAGGTGAGCCAATATATAGCATGTCTGGGATGAAGGCTGCTCTAACTGTTAGTGCTGTCAGAACTGTTTGCCCGTCTGCCTGCTTTGCCCGTTTGCTCTATGTGTGACCTATATGCATGGCAGTCATGTGATTCTGGCGTGATCAGATGATAGATGATAATTGACTTTTATGCATGGATTCCATTAGGAGTGTGGTGTTCAGGTAGTGATGACTGAATGATTGTGGATTCAGGATTTGAACCGTTTAGTATCATTTTTATACAATGCCAATAATCACCAGAGGAAGAGATGTTGGTGGAAAGACAGGTGTAATCTTAAAATATGTAGAGGTTTCTGATTGTCAGCAGAGTCTAACGGTGTTCAGATTATTCCAATAGTAATGTTTGTGGAGATTTAATACTAACCATCATTTTAATGCCAGAAGTGAAAAGGTCTGTCAGGATGACTGATCCACAACAAGTCGCATTTATTCAAGATTATTACCCAGCATCACATTGCAATGTGATCAACAGGTTTTACAGACCCACAGACTCTATGTGACACATATGAGTAGAATGACTAACCTTTGGCACATGTGGATTGAACTCAACAGCTCTGTGTATGGCCTCCACAGCATTCATCTCTGCTGTGCTTAATCCTCGCCTGGATGCTGCCTCTGGAGAGAACCTGTGACAACAAACCTCATATGAGACACTGTTGCTGCTTACAAAATTATTTTCTGCTTTAACCGCAGTCAAACACATCACATTAAGTTTTAAGGCATACAGATGTTTAATCGTTTGCAAAATTCAGTACTATTAGATATCTTAAACACTTTGAATCCAAAGGAAACATACTTATCTGACACAGCCCGTGCTTTCAACAGAGCAGATGTGTAGCATATAGTGGCTGATTTTGGCAAGCTGATGTCTGCAATGGCAGAACAGACTTTGGGTCACGTGATAGAAGACATTCGGTGCATTTTGGGGCTGGATTTAATGACACTGAGCTTTGAAGCTGGAAAAATTACATTTTTAACTGGTGCAGTCTTACCGTCATATTTGGCAAGAACTGCTTGGACATCAGCATATGCCTGAAGCTCTAGAAGTGCCTCCAAGAGGTTTTCGTGTATATTTAACATCCCCAGCAGTGGGAACTCTTTCATTAACTGTCAACATATAAAACATCATACAATGACATACAATCTGTTAGTGCTACTGTACTCCCATTATATTAAATACAGTACATGTTGTCATCTCAGTTAGTTGTTCAGCTGCATGAGTAATTTGACAAGCTGCACACTACAACAGTAAGCACTGTAAGGTGCTACTCTGAAAGAGTCCATTTCGGATAGAAACTCACATCTCTCATCATTTTCACTGCTTCTTTAATCCGTCCCAGCTTGCGTGCACACATTGCTAGTCTGCGTTTTATGTACACCAGTAAGTTGATATCTTTTCCAGCTGTGGATAACAAACAGAAAATACAAGATATTTAATCAACAAAACACTTAAAAGTCTATGGAAATGATTAAATTAGAAATAGGCCTCTTTTCTAGGACTTTTCTTTCTAGGACTTCTCTACATCTTGTGTAGAGGAAAAGAACTGATGCATTGATCTAGTACTGCACTTGTGATCACACACATCAGCACAGGCTGTGTAGAAATTTGTGATCTGTTTTATTTATAACCTGACTTACCTGTAATGTGGATGTACATGTTACATTCTGGAGTGCTCTGCTGCACAGGTGTGGCAGACCATGTTGTACAAGCAGGATTTAAACTAGGTTTGGTTACTCTTAAAATAGCTAGCTATCTTTATGCGACTATTAATTGTACTTACTAGAAATTCAAATCCACCCTTACCGATGGTTAGAGCTTTTTTGAAGAGGCGTTCAGCTTCTGTGATAGTTGTGGCTTCTTCCTCTGCTAGGAGCACATAGGCTGCAGCACATCTATATACATGCACACACACAATCACAAGACATTAAGGGGAAGATTTTCTACAGTCTATCCTCATTATGTTTCTCCTTGTGGTGCACAAGAAGACAACAGTTGTGTTTGCAAAAACTTAATACAATAAAGGCAATAATTTGAGTATGAAAGCACCCATAAAGAGACCACAATATGATATATGAAAGGATTTATGCTCTTAACTGAAGCAAGAACAATTGCAGAAACTTAATTTAAGCACTCCTATTTTAACTGCATCATAACAGCAGATGATATTTAGAAGATACAATACTGTGTTAACAGACACAATATTTAAGGAGACAAAATGTAATTATATAAGAGTTGGACTCACTCATGGTTCATTTCTATGGCCTGGTAAGCTGCTTTGATCCTGGCTTGCGGATTTCTCTCTCTCCAGGCTTTCTGCATCACTGTAATGAGATGATGAACTCAAGCTTATTATAGATGTGACCCTACACTCTTAAGGTCTTTATGACCTTACACTGTATATGATTAAAGCTCACCAGCATCTTCTGGTCTTAACTGCTGGGTGTCTCCTGTGAAGAAGGTCTGATGGTCTTGAGCAGACAGGTTCATATCATAGTACGTTAAGGGTTCCTTCCCTGTTACCCAGGTGTACCTGTAGCGCACAGAGTAAGATACAAACAGTTTTGCTACAGTTTGAAGATCTGCAGTGAATCAAATGAAACCAAATAGCTTTTCTTGCACCAAAGACAAAATTGCTTCATAAATAGTTTCATATTATAAACCGTCTATATCAAGTACTATTAAATACATTCTAAACAAGCACATATCTGGATCATACCTCTAAAACCAACACATACCTGTTGTATTCTGCTCCTCTGAACAGATTCAGAGGGTTCCTCCATACCTTACACTCTATCAAAATGAAGATATTGATGTTAGTGCTGGTGGTATTATGAGTAGTATTGCTGTTATGGTTTGTATTATGTACATATTTACCTGAAACACTAGGTCTAGGCTCTGCCTCTCCATTAACTGATGAGAACAGACCAGTTGTAGAGCTGCTCTCCACCCCTCCCAGGAGTGGACGCAGATGGCTCACTGACACTTGTTCAATGAATGAGGTCCCATATTTACGAAAATACCACCACTCAAATATCTGTGTTCAGAACACAAAAGATGACAACATACCTCACAATAAGCATCTAAGACAACACTTTTTCAGTTATTCCTAATGGTAATTGCTGTCATATAACTAGACCAGTGTTTTTTTCTAACCTTTCTGTCATGCAACCCTTATGACAGAAATCTGACCAAACTGCCATAAAATGTAAATGACACGTGGCTTTTTCACTAAAATGAGCTCAAGGGCAAGATAGGCTGTCATTTTTAACTGGTGAGCATCACTTCTTTTTCTTTGCTTCCCTACCAAAGGTCTGTCCATCTTGTACATCAGGAGTAATTTTCTGTCCGGATAAATCACACCAACCTGGATTTTCATAGCCTTGACAGCATGAGAGCCCGCTTGTTTGGTCATTGCTCCTGCATGAATCAAATTCATTCAACTTTTGTTCTGCTCCACATTTAATCTTGCCTAACAATGGCTAGGGACCACTGCGTGAGACAAAGGGTCGGTATCGATGCCCCTGGGTACACCATATTACATTTTCATTCTTTAATAGTTATGTTCCTCTATAACTAGGCTTCGCCCATGTGTTTAATCTTAGATTTCTGAGTGTGAATCTCAAATTTAGGACAATGTGTATTACCACAAGTGTCTATTAATGGATAGGTCCACACTACAACAAAAAGGAAACATAAAAAAGGAAATTCTTGAAAGAAATGTGGAAGATATCCACTTGAGCTGATTAACTAAATCTGCTAAAGCCAAATATTAACTTCAGTGAAGTGTTGAATGTATTTTTGAACAGACAGGATTGTGGACTTTGGCTCCCATCACTTAGGTTGATATTAAGGGATATTTTAGTGTCCAGTGTTAACAAGAGGAATGATTACAGCAAGTAAATCCAATTCGAATGTGCATACGAGCGCCTAACAACTGTTTTCTTAAGACAGACTTCACTGATTGGGAACCTATCCTTCGAGTGGCCCAGAGCAAATGTACTTTTGCAAAAAGTGGATAATTATAATTGTATCTATGGGGCGTGAAATACAAAAACTGAGGTGATAAACTCACAAGGATGAGTCCAGAGATGAGAGAGGAGGTTCCAGTGAGAGCCACATAGAATTTAGGGGTCAGTGTATTTAAAAACACTGAGGCTGTAAGGAGAAAAATAGGCGACAGTCAGGTTAGTGACATCAGAGCAGCCTGAGCTGTGAAGTTCGTGTCCTCTGTTGTGACCATGCAACAGGATACGGTTAACAACAGCTGTAATACCAACACAAATAAATATTAGTCTTAAGTCGTGTATAGCAGAGTATCTCGCATATTATAACCACAGCAGCAGACTTAAAATCACAATAAAAATACTGCATGTTGACAGCAAACAGTGCACGCTACTGTTAGAAAACGGTGCAACTAGTGCCTGGCAATAGGAATCTAAACACTCCACTTAAATACAACCAGAAAATCGCCTCCATTCGCGCCTCCATCACTCAAGACAACGAACTGTCAAAGCAGTAAAGCTCCCGCTTGCTGCCAGCTAAAGCCAGACCCCCGGAGGCTAACAATAGCTAGCTAGCAGCTGCATTAATTCACCTGAGGTAAGAGTTTCATGCAGTTTCAGCGGGCTCCACAGGACGTAAATCATGATCAGCACCATGCCGAACCAAATGAAGCACACGTAAGTCCATGACCAGGAGAGCCAAGACTTTAATTTCTCCGTAAATCCAAGAGACTGGGGATTACTGCCAGTAGTGTCCTCCATGTTTCTCCGGATGTCTGTAAACACAGGCGTCACGTGACCAAGAAACGGACCTCTATTTTGAAATCGCTGCAGAAGAATCAATTTCCGGAGGCTGCAAAAAATTCCACTGATACAATTATTATTATTTTTTATGATATATATTGATAAAATTATTATAAATAACAACAAAAGCATTATTATTATTATTATCATTATTAACAACATGGTACGGAAAACCGTTGGGAAGTCCTCATCTTATTCAAATTAAATACAAACATTAGAAAAACTCGGGTTCATATTGATCTTTTTCATGTTAGTAAAATCAGAAGATCTGGCCTTGGAGTTGACCGGGTAAATGACAATTTATGCAAAAAAAATATAAATAATAAACATGAGCCTAGTTGAATAGGGACCCAATAATTAAGATTAAGTGAGATATCGTTTTATCTAACTCTGAAAGGATTAGTCAATTGACAGTAAAATAATCAGCAGTTTTTGATAATAGATATAATAATCTCAGTCATTTTTCAAGCTAAAATAGGAAACAACGATAAATAGGCCTGTTCTCTGATTCTTAAATGATAGGACCTCCTTCATTTTCTTTTGTCATATCACTGTAAACAATTTTTTTTTAGATGTTTTGACTTCTGGATTTTTGGTCAGGACATTTGAAGATATCAGGTTGGCCATTTTTTGATCATTTGTTTTTATAACATTTCACCGACTAGAAAAACAATTGTTAGCTGCATCTCTGAATATAAGTAATTCTAATTCATACTTCACTTCAGTACACTACTAAGGAATTGAGTATGCAATTTTGCGCTGCCTTATGCCTCTGATGCATTAAATTTCAACATAAAATATTGTACTTTTTTTCATAGTTAAAAGTTAATTGTAGTTAAAACCTAATTAATTAAAACTCCATCAGCTCATACATTATGATGCATTTCTATGAATTAAAAAAGATAGGTAATATATAAACTAATAATGTCCATTACAGTTTCCCAAAGCTAGCAAAGAGAGAGATTTTTTGTTTGTTTGACCAATAGTCTAAAAAGGCCAGAATATTCATATCAAAAATAAATTTCACATTTGAGAGGCCTGGATGAGAGATGTTAACTGAATGACTAAAAAAAATGCACTCTCTCTTCTGCGATTCATTTTCTGTCAATCAGCTAATAAATGAATCGACTAAATATTTCATCCCTACGTAACATAATATAATAGTAATGAGATGAACTTTTTAAGAACTTTTAAAGAACTTTTTTGTAAACTCGGATCTGAGTGACAAAGCTTTTTACCGAATATTGTAAATTGATATTTTGCAAGTAAATAGACTTTATATCAATGAAATATTAACTTTACACACACTGACTGTTCGAAAGCTGCATTTGTCTTTGTTTAGAGTAAACCACTGACTTGAGAGATATGAGCTATCGGGGATATTTGCTGACATTCATCATCTCAGCCATAAATGTGGGAAAACTACAGCCAGAGACCCTCATGCTGTCACTGCCCATTGTAACATGTAGTACTATTTATGGCCACTAAGTGGGGCCTTTACATCATAGAACCACTAACTTCTTCTGCCATCTACTGACTGCAGGTGGAGACATTGTTCAGTTTCGTTTTTCATTGTAGTCTTTGAATTCATTACAGTGTTTTTTAGACCTTCATCTTTTCAGGCTTGCAAACGTACTCCAGTTTGAGCTCATATTTTTTACTTATTCACCGAACAGCTTTTTCGGGCCTTATTAAAGGCTGAGAGTTGGTCCCAACTGTTTGGCTTTGATCAAATTTTGTCAATCACTGTACATTAGGAGTTTTGTATTCCCCTCATTTATATACGCATATATGCATATAATTTGTTTCATTAACTGTTGCAAGGTAAGAAGGAATTACATCATTTGGATACATACAACCCACAGCACTTCCCACCTTGTGTGACTGACTCACATCTCCTAACAGCGCAGGAACAAATGTGATTTGTTGGGAGTGTGTTCTCGTTGGAGGTTAAGGCCACTGAATGACAGAGGGCGAGATCTGGTCCTGCTCGTACGTGCCCTTGGGTGTTTTCTGTCTGATGCTGATGGACAAGCTAACACAGGGTTAAAGGCCTGTCATATAAATCAGGTACAATCACTTAGGAGGTGAAAACACACATGATGCCGCTGACAGCGAGGAAGAGTGGGAGAATTGGAAGAATAAGAGAGGAGGGGAAGATGACTATGGCAGGTTTGTAGAAGTCGTCCAGAGTGTATAGCATGAGCTGCATGTCTGAGTGAATTCCCAACTGAAATTACATTTCCAAATGACTTCTGCTCAGTGACTCATTCTTTGATAAAACATGCATATGCCTTCCAAGAATATACAGAGATAAGTGTTATCTTCTCTTGTATTTACACTGCACCATGTCAAGTGGTTAAATATCAACTGTAGTCAAATAAAATATATATTTAGATGAAGATGCAAGGACATCTGCAGAATTTCTGTATGCGTTGTAATCATACGCCATAATTTAAAAATCATTTATTAAAATCTTTATCAGTGACACCGGGGGACAAAAGTTAACTTTTATATAAAGTAAATTGCAAATATAAAAACAACACTGGTATAAAAAATTGCAAAAACCAGACTGTATCCTGGCACAAAGTGTGACATGACCTGTGCACAAACGGTCAGCCAGTGTCCGGCCATGCAGAAGCAATATCGCTCATCATTCTGCAGTCACCTGTATACTTAAGGTTCATTTACAATTTCACGTCTGGTATCCATCCAGCCATTCTGGACTTCATGTTCTGTTTATGTAGTTTCTTTCTTTTTCTCTACCCAAAGCTTTTAAGAGTCCTCTAATCATACATAATTAATCAGGGATTTCACTTAAATGCACTGCATTTCTCACTCTCATTATTACTTAAGAGGCTGCACTTTAAGGATTGAAAATACCCGTAGTTCTGTTGATCATATTGTTCACAAAGCCAGCTGTTTGAACAAATGAGCATTTACAAGACTAAAAATATACAAAAACATGTAGTAATATTTTAGGGCATTTTAAACTAATGACACTATTTCATCGCTTCCCATTAAATTTTTAATTTTGTCAGTGGAACATTTTAGTGCAATCAGAGCAGAGATTTTCATATAATGTAATTTTAATGAGTATTAAAGTTTGCTTCGAGTACTAAAGGGCACTGCAAAATGTACATACCATTTGATTGGTCGTTTGTCAGGTCTGCTTTTGGTGGTCCCTGCCCTGATGGAAAACTTTAAACTTTATGAAACTGGTTCTCGTCTCCCACACTGCTTTCTCTCTGTGAGTTTATATTACTTGTCTTCACGAAGGGACTCTCCCTCCACAACTCATTTCTCTCAAAACACTTCATTTTCAAAAAATGTGTGTTCTTTTTTTTTTTTACATCGTTTGACCACATCTGAAAGCAATGTTGCCGCAGAAAAATTACTTCCTCCACATAGGCGGGCTTGAGATACTAACATTTCAACGTTTTTCCCTGTAAACCTGTGAGGACAAATGGACATGTTCAGCTGTTGTTTCATTACTACCATAATAACTTATTTACAGCACAGTCAAACAGAGGATATCCACCATTCAAACAGCAGCAAGGAAGATTCATTTCCTGTAACACTTAACCATTGATGGTTGTTTTCTTCTTACAGCATAATAATTATTTTTTACCTTTTTAATCATCCTGTTTTAAGACCACTGCAAATTTATTTCTTTAATAGGAAGGAATCTGCAAAATCTACAAAACAAAAAGTGTAATCATCAATATCAGTATGAGCACTGGTAACATGGTAACAAAAACACAAAACATGAAATAACACAGCATAAGAGTGCAGCAGCAGCTTCTCATCCAGCGTGTACACTGGCTTTTTCATTGTATACAACTCCAGCCAACTGTAAGTATAAATGGAAGAGGCAGAGATGAATAATACATATGAATTACCTTCATGCAGTCAGGGTCTTTTTTCCAGTCCTCCTCTGCTGCAAGAACATCATTTTTAGTAACAGTAAAATAAAAGTTTAGGCATATAGACAAAAACCACAGGTATCGTGACTGAACAACAGTTTCAGTAGTTGCACGAGCTTGTAGTGGCATCACAGTACTTTTAGCAAGGTGTTAAAAATATGCAGCTGAGGACAACAAGTACTGTGAAAACCTGTGCAGTAAAAATTAGAGGTGCACAGAGAGAGCAAATCCTTCCTTTTTAATATTAATCCAGCTGCTTGTGTTTGTATTTTTGAGAAGACACATCTTGACATCATCACAAGTATGGGTAGTTTCTTCATATGCTTTCTTTTCTTCCCCGGTGTTTTTGTTTTTTTTTTTACTTATAATAAATTGTCCTCTTATCTGAACTCAGTAGGATAGTTGTTAGATATGGGTCAATAATGAAAAAGTCCTAATTCATAATCCAAGCATAGACAAAGAAATAGCCCAAACGGCGTTACACAAATCAAGAGCAAAACATGACAGAGACATATTCTCATCCTCAAATGTACTCTTGATTCACAGTGACACTGCCACTGTATTTATAGTGAAATGAAAACCACCTTGAAATTACAAATATGACTAAAATTAATGATGATGGAAAATACCCACCAGGGCTTTCATGAGTCAGTGGAACCCAACTTATTAAGGATTTTTTCCATGTCTTTTGAATATGAATCACTTGCTTTCTCTGTCAATACCCTCTGTGATTGCTGATGTATACTTTGATCTATGTATCTCTTTACTTGGGGGTTGTTGCAGCACTCTCAATTCTATTCCTACTGTAACGGCTGTGCTCAAGTCATCCTGAACAAAGGTCTCAGCTAAATGCTTTAAAAAAAGAGTCTAGAGCTACAACAGCCGGATGACTGAAATCATCAAGATTCATTCTGTAGGGACCATGAAGATATCCTAGCCATCCACTGAAAAGTTATTGAGATATTAAAATGGTGGATGGACTGATCAACAGCCCAACATTACCATATAAAAAGCCTTCCTGTGGTTAAAGGCAGGCAATGCAACAGACTGTGTCAGACTGTGTCCTTGTGATCTTATCTACATCAGGACAATAATGATGGTGGATGCAAGAACTCGCTGACTCCCAAACCCTTAATTCAAAAAAAAATCCGCATTTAATTAAAAGTACATGAACCCCCTCAGCTCATTCACAGAACCTGCAGAGGTTTGGCTGAAGTCATGTGAAAGAACATGACAACACTTGGATCTTTGTGGTTTATCATAGGCAACAGGCCTCAATTGCAGTTACTGCTGTTGAGAATCATGTAACCTTTATGGGACGCTTTCAAAGGTGACTCATGCAAGCTAATTTTAGAGGGCTTTGTGCTTTAGATTGGCCTTGAAGTATACAATTATAAAGCATGAAACAGAGTGACACAGACAAAGAATCAGACGCACTTCTCTGCTGTTCACAATAGTTGCACATCTCAATGGAAAAAGCAAGAGAAAGCAACCTTGAATTTAGAAGTGAGTTTTGAATATTTAGAGCTGTTTGACATGGTTTACACTACTGCATGGTTTCTCAACTGCTCAGACGCTCTACTACATTATTATGTAAACCTAACACCCTATGTAGAATTTGAAATTTAATGATTTTCTGGGCTTGCATGACATTTACTGACAGTAATTTGAGACAGATGTAAAAAGACAAACTCCTCACCCTTACTGTATATGGCAAGTAAAGAGAGTTGTGAAAAAGCACTGCAATAAAGTCAACTAAGTAACTGAAATAAATTTTTCACAAGATGTAATCTTACTGAAAATTAATATTTTAATACAACCGAAACCAACTGACATCAGCTGTCACACTATTGATCAATTATTGTAAAGGGATCCCAGAAACACTTTTTTTATCCGTTTTTGAGAGTGGAAGCAATTGTAAGATAAATTGGATTGAAAAGTGAAATAAATAAATGAAATAAATCAAGTAATTTATATGAGTCATCATCATTAGACTGATTAAACTATGTCCACTGAACTTGTTTAATTTCCACTTCTGTACAATAAAGAGTTGATGTACAGTTCAAGTTGATGTATTATGTTGGACTGAACTTTATTAATGTGCCAATCAATACGACATTGCTCATTAAAATTTCATGCGCTAATTCTATTGTAGCATAAACAACTTCACAACTAAGAGAGTAACACAGGGAACAATAAACCTTAGATTCTTGTACTGACAATGATATTTTGAGATAAATTCTACAAATATATGAGCTTTAGGTCAGCCACTTTAGTTACATTAAAACACAGACGTCCCTGCCAGTCCACTGACAGCACAGCAGACAGTATAAGAGAGGGCTCCTGGATACTGATTGAAAACAAAACACTAAATTGAACACACAGCTAGTTCCGCTGCTGTGTGCCTGACCTTTTACAGCGAAACGAGACATGTTAGTGTCACCTGGAGAAAACACTGCTGATTAACACGGCTGCTCCACTGTCCCTGACGTCACTACAAATCAACGTTACCTGGCCACTGGTATTTGTGGTTAAATACTGAATCAGACAACAGGAGCGACCAGATTCAAACTGACAGCAGGAGGGAGAGGGGGCTACCTTTGATATTCGAGGGAGTCTTTCTTACATGAAACTAAAAAAACAGGGCAAAGTAAAGATCACGCTCTTCAAGTACAAGGATAATATCTATTTGAAGTGTCCGCGAGTTAATTGAGTCCCTTTTTTTCTTTCCTATTGCTTGGAGCGATAAAAACTATACGGCATTGTCATTTGAAAGCATTGACCATGATGACTGGCAAAAAAACTGTTTATTTTTTTATTCAGTAAAAAGGTAATCAGTGCTATAGAAGTTGGACTCCCTGTAAAACGTATGATTGACAGCATGGAAGCAAAACACATTATACAACCTTGTCTAAGTAAACAGTAGATTAGCAAATAATACAGTTATGTAATTTTAAATAGTGATTGAAGAACATAAAGTGGGAACACAGTGAAGTTGAATTATCAAATGTTTTAACACAAAGAACAAAAGAACATCTGACTTCCTGAAGGAAAAGAATGTCTATTTGCCAAGCTTTTGCCAAGCTATCTGTTCTTATACAATGCATGTACAGTAAGTGCACACTGCAGAGTCAGAATACAGTTAGATGGTTGCAGACTATCAGGGTGGTGCCAGTCAACCGTGCAGTAATATGTTCCCTGGACTGACCTCTAGAACGATCTAACCATACAACAGACATAATGATTGTCCTGGCAGGGTCTCTAGAACCTCCCATGAAAACACATTGTGAGACTGTGACCATGTGGCTTAAAGACTACTAACAACATTGATCACCTCCCTCTGAGCTGCAGAAAGCTGCAGCCCATTACAAAAAAAGTGCTAAAAAACATTTTCTTTTGAAGTAAAAAAGAAAAAAAAAAATCCAGTATAGATTCTGTCTTTGAAGTGATTTTTTTCCTCCTGTACACTTTTTTTGTGATTCACAGAAGCTGTGCTTTTCCAAATTCCTTGCCATCTGTGTAAATGTGATACCTCTCCTTAGTACAATGAACTGGAAATGGAAGCTGTGTTTTATATAATCCCCAAATCCATCCAACTCTCACATCCTATCATGCAAATTTGGTGCAGTTTGAAGAGAATCCGGTCCCCCAACCATATGCCTGAGCGGTGTAAAAGATACAACAATTTATTATGCATGCATTGCACCAGGCTTATGGTAATAAGGTATTAAATTAGTGCTGGACATTATTGCTCTTCTATATCACTTCTGCTCAAAAGATTTTCATATAAGTCACATAAAACAGAAAAAGGAATGAGATTTTAGGACTGATTTGCTGGCAAGCTCTACCCATGATTTCCTCGTTTAGAATAACATTTGACAAGTAAGGTCCATTCTGCTGAAAACTTTGAATTGGACCTATATTGAATTATGCCCCTGTTGGGTTTGTCATACTGATTCAAAACCACGTTATTTATGTAGAGAATCAGCAATTTACTTTGTACTTACTTTGCACTTTTCTACTAGAGCTGATACTAAGAAACATGTGAGGTTGCTTCCTGTGACCTTGATGAATTACAAATATGTGAAGTACAACCTCCATCATGGTTAGCATGAGTTGAAACAATTATTTTTTAAATCATTCCTTTAAATTAAAAAGTTGAAGGATCTCTATAAAGCTATAACCCTCTGTCCATGCATGCTAATTGTGTTTCTTTAGGATCTTAATTTAATGATTTCATTTCAAGTCACAGGACTTTAAGTAAGAAGAAATCAGGGTTCAAATCAAGCTGCTAAATGGCTCTGACAACGAATATTAGAATTTTGAAGTTAAATTAACTAGAGATGATTAAAACCAAAGCATTTACATCAAATAAACAAAAAAGATGAGGGGATATCAACAAAGGGCTGGATAACATTTATAGTGCATAGTCCCCAGGGTTTAACTGATGCACCCAAAGCAGAAAAGTCAGCAATGTCTACATGAAAGCAGACTGATCTGTGCTCAAAGTTAAAACTTTTCAAACTTTCAGTGGTCTCATTTTATGTTTCTTTGCTGCTCTGTAATGCAAAAGAATTTTGTTGATTCAGAGGTAGAAATGCAACACATTTGAGTAAATCTTACAGTAAAAACGGTGCCTTTAGTCTCATGTGTACAGTTCATATATAACTGCAAACCAAGTTATATCAAAACCTTTTAATCTAATTGATATGGAAATGTTTTCCTTCTGTGATAGAAATTTGACAAAGCCACAGTGAAATCTTCTGATAAAATATTTATGGTTATAAACCAGCAGTGTCATTACTGAAGTGGTTGCCTTGTGAGATTGTGTTTAGAATGTGGAAAGACAGTGAGGTGTGACTTTTTTAAGTTTCATATTTCACCTCTGAGTTTCAGTTTTTCATTTCTTGTTTGCTGCTTCACCCTAGAGAAGAGAGAGAGAGAGAGAGAGAGAGAGAGAGAGAGAGAGAGAGAGGGAGAAAGTATTACAACACATTGTCAGCAGACTTTGTTAAAAAAAAAACTTGGGAAAAAGAAAAATGATTAAAGAATTATCTACTTTCATTTACTGATACATTTAATCTGCAACTTAAATGGTTCTCTGATCTCCACATACCAAAACCATGTCCATGTAATGTATGTGTGTGCATATGCAGATTGCACATATACTTTATAGTCCCCTATTTTCCTCTGTGTGTAGCCACTCCCTGTTTTCCTTTTATTGTGAGATATGTGCAAAATGAAAACACCCACACATTCTCCACTGACCGTACTGTACCTATTTGTTTTTTTCATTATCGTAAACCGCTGCCCTGCGGTTGGCATTTTTTTCCATGCTACGGATACAATGTGTAAACTACTGTTATGCAACATTGTTATTATAGATACCATACCATACTATTATAAATGCTGCCACAGCTAAATCACCATCAGCTGCTGGTGATGCTGCTGCGGCTGTTGTTGATTTTGTTATTGCAAATTTGTAATGCATCTCAGTCAGGCCATAAATCTTATACAGGATTACTGTGTATAAGTCGTTTGTATGGTTTTAACTCATCAATCAGAGGCTGGAATGTTTGTGTTACAACTGCCACTTTGTATGATGGATGAAGATGGGTGTTTTCTAACAGTACAGTAACTGTGGTAGGAGATGGAGGCTGTGTGTGTGTGTTTGTGCGTGTGTGTGTGTGTGCGCGCGTGTGTTTGTGTGATGGAGCACAATGTAAGCACTGACACTCATTATTCCATCTGCAGCCGAGAGTGATTGAACACGCCACATATTAACTGTCTCTTCCTCTTAATCCCATTGTGTTTTGTGAGATTAAATTTGAACACTAATAAACGTTTTTTATGACTAATTAATGTTTCGCACCTTGCCAAGAATCATTTTCTTCCCCTACTAATTCTAATTGGTCCAATTAATCATGCAAAAGGTAATTAGCATAGTTTGATGTGCAGTAAAGCCACTCTGGAGCCCACAGGGGGATTTGGAGAGCTTTTGTTTCTCGATACAAACAGAAAATTAGTCAAGGGTGGTAGGCGCTCGATGCTGAAGCACAGTGCAACATAATACTAATGAGTGTGTTCTGTTGTGATGGTCTTTACAGGACTGACAGCCATATTCATACCAAAGGCAGATGTATATTGCAAATGAATGAAGATGACTGGCTTTGGCTGCCTAAGAGATCTGTGCAATGTCCTGGAGATTTACAGTAAGAAAGGGCATTCTCTAACACACAGACACACTATCAGGCATGGAGGAGCTTATTCCCTACTATACATAGCTTTTAAGGTCTCCTGCTGTAGTGTATAATATATATATTGATCTAGTTTTTCTCTGTGCATATAGGTCTCTCTCCTTTTTGCATCAATACAGAAAACTTTTCTGGAATTTTAGCAAAAATATTTAGAACTGACATTAATAACAAAAAACAAACAAACAAAGTATGAACCAATGCTGCTAAACAGAGGTTTGTTATAGTTTCCTCCTCCTCCTGTTTGTCTATTTAAATTTAAACCTTAACTATTCAGCTTCTTTTAAGTCAAATGTCTTCCAAAGAGAGATGTTCAACAAAAAAAATTATAAAGTAAAATATAGGGGTAAACAGCTCTTTGACAGCTCTGACAGGTTTGATTACATCAGCATTGGCTGTAAAACAGAAAAGAAAAACCCTGTCTTATATTTTAAATAAGGGTAAAGTTGAAAATATTTTTAAAAACATTTTACAAAAGAAGCACACTAAATCCTGAACAGATACCAGGAGATGAATAAAGGAGAGATTAAAACCACCTACTAATAAATAAACCAAAATAACTCAGAGAATACCAATATGTACTTTAAGAGCAAACTGTTGGATGCTGTGTTAATGAACCACTCTGTAATGTTCACTTCCTAAATATCGGTGAATCTGCTGACTGAACAAGCTCTAAACACTCTGTTTCTGATTCTCATAAGGTGCTACTGACACATGAAGAGTTACTAATTAGTAACTGCTAATGTTTTCCCCTCAGGTAAATTGGTGCAACGTACTGATTTGAAACTGATTATTTCATGTTAACTTAATGTTTACTTTAAAATAAAGCATTACATCAACCTACCAAACAGAGTTTTTGCTCAAAATGCAACATGTGTCCAAAAATGTCACAATGATAGAGACTGCTGAACTCTGAATTTGTATTTTGTATCACATTCACACCTGTTTGCCACGTAATTAGCTAATGCAGCGCTTTATTTCAAAACCCTAAACTTAAGGAACTGCTTGGTGATGTTATAGCCCCCTCCCCCCTCATGTCTCAGTTGTGTGGCTTTTAGCAGTTCTAAGAAAACTATTCATCAGAACGCTGAAACAAAAGAAAATACAATGTGACAAATCATTACCTCTGACTACTGTAATTTACTTGTTTATATTGCAGTTGTGGTCTGAAATGAACCTCAAGAGCTATGTAAATGAGTGTCTAGAAAAATTAAAGTCAGTTTGCCACTTTCAGGTCAATATTTGACATATGGCCACTCAGTTTGAGATTTGGCATTAATCTTGTCAATTAGGGTCCTTTTGTTTTACCAAAAAGCCAACTCTAATAACAAGTATTTATCATATCATGTTAAAAAAACCTGAATATATATGAGGTGGTCTTAGATGAGCCATATGCTCATGTGTTTCTATCAGTCCTAGGATATCTATGTAAGTGTAAATACGCCTCAAGGTATATTTATTGATTCAATGCATTGATTCATTTAATGGTATTTGCCTGTTTGATTATGGTTGATCAGACAAACTGCAAAGGGTTAAAGTGTTTTTGATGTACTGTTTAAAGATCATATTGTTATGTTAAGATCTATGGCATTATTTTCTAGTAATGTGGTCAGACAGGGGGAGAATATAAAAATTTGGTACTGGCCTTTAACACCAAGTGATAACTTGACTGATAACAACTGAGATCAGCATGGCCTCTTAGATTTTAGTAATGCATTGTGTATGGTAAGATTGGCAAAACATTTGTGTTGTCATTCTTTCACTTGAGGTGTTTTGCTGTGTGTAACACTCTTATGTAATCAAATCATTGATTTATTTATATATATTTAATCAAACAAAACCAGGCGTCAAACTCTAATCTAAAAATTTATACAGGAACATTCAAGATCAGAAATAAAGAAGAAAAACAAATATTCAGCAGTTTTCTTTTGGTTTTTTTGCACAATCTACAATTAAGCCTCAGCATATTTCTTATCATCTCTCTTATCTTCTGCTCCACAAAAAAATCTATGCACAGTTAGAGTGTAAGCGAAAATAGTTGGCCCTATAATATCCTTCAACAAGCTGAAGTTGATTATGATAGTGAAATTGGCAATGGAGCGTGGAATATCCCCCCGGTAATTTTCCAACTCCAACTCATTTCACGGGCCATCTCTGGGTCCTGATCTCTGGGACTGGGTTCACTTTGCTCTGGTCCCTGCGCTACTAATGTCCTGATTGCCGTTTCATAGTCTTTCACGTGTGAATGCAATAACGTTGAAGAGACCTGCGAGGAGGAAGTGATGCAACCACAAAGACACGTAAGGGCGGCTTGACAACACTAACACTGTGGTTCCCTGACCTCAAAGGAAGGAAAGAGACAAAGAGAGTGAGGGCGATACAGAGATAGAGAGAGAGAGAGAGAAAGTGAGAGAGAGAGAGAGAGAGACTGTTTTATAGGTGGTCAGAATGTCTAAATGTCAGGTCCTGACAGTTTGGAGCATAAATGTCAAACTAGTGTTGAGGTTATTTCTTGCATGTGTGCAGTTTTTGTTTCTCATGTATCTATCTAACTTGTAACACTGTGCACAATACCCCAAATACAGTGCATAAAGTTATTAAAAAATGATAAATATTAGAATAAACATTAATCAGGTTAATGGCAGGTGAAACAAAACCAGAATGCCATGTAATTTAAATCTAACCTAAACAGTGACAATCTAATTTCTCCTGTCAAAAATCTGATTTTAAGTAAATTAGATCAGTAGCTAAAAAAAAAAAAAACAGTCTTGGTAAATGGAGCTTTATCTGTAAGTCAAGGCCATTAGCAGCCCTAGTCTGAGTTGCCTTGGGCTCTGTAATTAACTCCGCTCAAGCGCAGCTAAACATTTTTGACATTTTTCCTAGTCCAGAATTAACTGTCACAGCAGAGGGAGAAAGTAACCATCTTGTCACATTGAGTTTATCTGAGGATTGTGGCGCGCTGTCCACTTCTGTTTCTCTCTCTCTCTCCTGCTCTCTGCCTCTCTCCCTATGTCTCTCTCTCTCTCTCTCTCTCTCTCTCTCTCTCTCACACACACACACACACACACACACACACCCTCTCCCTCTCTCTGTGTCCCCCCCAGACACACAGGCACACACTATTCCAACCTGGATCTCATTTCAGCAATGTTTCATGATGAGCGAGATGATGGAAAGTGTGACTAAACCTAATGTTTGAATGTTTGGGTAGCGCCGTCATCAGGTTACATTACACCGCTAATTGTTAGACAAAATGCATTCCTCTCACTTGTATATATGGAGCAGAGGTCTGGAGCTCATCTAGATGAGGTAACACGGCGCAAATAAAAGTCTCTTACATAATTTCTTATGGAGGAAAATAACTAAAAAAAGCACCACTTTGATATTTTGAGTTTTCTAACACTATATTACATTCAAAAGACTACATACTTAAAATTCTCCGGGCACTGGCACACACATACACACACACACACACACACACACATCTCAAATGCTACACAGAGGCTGACTGGAAAAGAAGATTCACCTGATTTGTTTAGCTGAAAAACAGAAAAAGTGGGCTGGCTGGTGTGAATGGGAAAGCCCAAGGTAGCATAAATATGTAGCATGACGACTCCCAAGCCGTCCAGGAACTGCTTGGTTTCCAGTAAAGGATAATATCTGTGTCGCCCTAAATGCAGTTAGTGTCTGATGTGTGACTTGTCAGGAACAAGGAGTTGCCACAGTGCCGCTGTACTTTGGTTATCGGCCACACACAGATAAAGATCAATGAAATATCGATTGCTTATGCGTTATATCATAAGCTCAGTAAACATGACAATTAAATGCACAAGACAAATACATATGCAATAAACACCGCTGTACATGTTTAAATGCATTTGTATATTTGTAAAAAGAGGAATATGTAAAATATCATAGGAAATATACATCTGTTTTTTTACACACTGTGTGTTTACTTGTATTTTGGGGAGAAAAACTTAAATTATTTCCTCGATTTCTACAAATTACCTCAAGAAAAAAAAGGACTATCGGTAATTATCAACTCGCATGATGTAGAGCAATAACTGAACATCGATAACTATAATTAGTAATTACTAATCTTCTTTCAGTCAACTTGTTAAATCCTCCCTCTTGGTAGCAGTACCATATGCAGTATGAAAAAAATTTGCTTTCACCAAAATTTCATATCAAGCTGACGGGAAAATAAAGATAGCTTACACGCCATGAAGTAGACAGCGATTTCTATCTAACAGCACAGTTACATAAGAGGATTTCCAGACTATTCAAGAGCTTTTAGCTATGTTGACCTTAGACATCGCCCACACAAAAATTACTCATTTGGCACATAATAGATTTAGTTTCATTTATTGAGAAGACAAAGTTTTCTATCACTCAATCATCCTGGATGGTTTTAATGAGTTGTTGGGGAGGCTATGAAAGCGACATGATAATGTCCGACTGGCCCAAACGAAATACCACCAAAGAAAAAGTCTCCAGTCAATATGGTGCAAATTCCCCTCTGATGAACACGCATTAACCAATCACTATGTGTTAGCATTTCAGTCGTCCACAGACCATTACCCAGCGCTGTAATTATACCACATATTCCATATATTACTTTGACTGAAAGAATGCCAATTACAATCCTTTTACTCTGTCTCTCAATGTGCCGGCTGATGCCTCCATAAAGTCTGTGATTAAATTACTCAGGGGAAAGCACTCACATTTTATATGACAACCCCTGATGCATCGCTCAGCTTTGAATTCCCCAACCAGCAGCAAATCTTCTGAGAGACTCAGACTGCGGACAGGTGCGTTTGGATGACTGAGAGAGACTGAGAGACAAGTCCTTCCAGCTTCACGCTTCATGCTATTATTCTCTGTCCTTTCCCATTGATATAGAGCTAACTTACCTGCCATACATATTGTATCATCTGACAGGAACATTAGGAGGGGACGTTGCTTCATTTATGACCTACCCCCACCAGCATTCTATTTCCTTTCTATTTGGCTGTCACAATTGTTAAGAAATACCATGCTTATCATCTTTTGTAACAGTGCTTCTTAAGTGTGCCGTGAAGGATGAGTGCTGTACCTGTAAATGTAGGGGCTCTCCAAACAAAATCATAACTAAACAGGGGATATTCAAAACTTTTTGTTTGAAGCAGTTTTTAGCACAGGCTGTGATACCCCGCTGCTAACTGCCCTTCTTTCAGTTGAAATACAGTCAAAGGTGTAAAATGAATATACAGTAACTACATACTCCCACATGTTCCACTGAGGCTGAAAATTCCCTCATCTGAGATGAGCGTCTGCTGCAGACCGTAGGTGTTGCTGCACTGATGAACACTGGACATAGGCACCGTGAGAGAAGCCTGTTCAAGGCACACAAACAGCAAAGCAAGAACTTTACATAACACTCAAATGCTAGTTTATTCAAGGATTTTATCCCCATGTTGGTGTACAGGAGTCATTTTAGATATAAGGTGTGAAAAGCGGGGCTTGCAGATATTTCCTTCGTATTTCACAGCAGTGAAATTCAAAAGTTGTACAAGTCACGCTGGAATGTGAAATGTGAGTTCCAGGAAGACATGGGCTAGACAGACACAGGGGCTCTTCTGACAAGGAAAGGAAACCTTAACTTGTCAATCACGTCACTCCTCTGTCAATAGCCGTTTAATCCCCCACCGAAAGCTGGTAGGTGCTGGATCCAGAGGCAGACAAGAGGTCACAGGTTATGTGAATGACAACCCCCCCCCACACACACACAAGATTCCAGGAGCATTTTCATCAGTGCACAGTTGGCTGAAAGGTGAGTACTATTATAATTTCATTGTTTTTTTGTTTTTTTTTTGTGATATTTTAGTTTTCAATATCAGGACTGTAGCTCAGCTTGTGACTGTGACACACTGATGAAAGTGATACTGAGAGGAAATGCAAAATGCGCGTTATCAACTTTTGCAGATGGTGTAAAATGTCTGTGCTTGAGAGCAGATCCTTCATCCCTCACTAGCCATCCGCAAAAATGAATGTTAAAGTGTCCCACTTTATTCTTTGCCTGTTTGAAAAAGACAGAGACTGTTCAGGCCAATGTGTTTATATGTGTGGGGATAAACGAATCCTAATGAAATGAGCACAGTGACGACAATACACTCATTTCGAACAAAATACATTTATGATTAAACTGTATAAGCCTTATCATCTCCATGGCAACACCTTTACTGGTAACATGGAGATGTATTTGTGTATTACCACAGCAACGTCTTCCAATTGAATCAAGCTGCACCTGTGCATATTATGGATGAAAATAATAGAGTGAAAGCAACTGTTACAGTGATGCTGTTGCTGACTCGATAATGAGCATGAGATTGTTTGATTTTATGTTGTTTTTCAAAGCACTGAGAGACTTTGCTTCTCACGGATACCTGAAATGACTCATTACTGTATATCGATGCAAGATTAATTAGCTGATAAACAAAAGTAATGGCTAGATAACACACGCTACACTCTTGCATTGTTATTTTACAATCCCTCTGAGAAAAAAATGACTCAAATTCTTGTTTTTTACATTGACAATAAAATTCCTTAATGTCAATTAGTTATCTTTTTATCATGTCAGTGACGGCAAAACCTGAGCTTTGTTTCTTCCTGATGCACCACTATAGCCATACAAAATAAATACATTCTTCTGATGATCGTACATCCTGTACAAAAAACAGCAGTAGCACAAATTCTGCTGGATGTACAATGCAGATTGAAAAAAGCCAACATTCAAATAAACAGCCTTATTGTGAACTTTTTTCCATTTTGTTTACCACTAGGATATGAACTTAACACTGGATTTGTGTACAGGGCACCAGAGCTGAGATGCATACAGAGAATATTAGATCAGAACCAGTGGTAACACTAAAGATGTGGTAAGGACTGGCAGCTCTGTCGAATAATTGGAGAATGTTATGCCAGCTCTGTCAATACATTTTTGTGGGGGATAACAGTCCTGTGCCAATGAATATTTATGATTAATACAGCTATTTTATAATAAATATTTGATCATACTTTATTCACCAAGCTGGCTGTATAGAATAGGAGTTCAAAAGATTGAGAGGTGTTCATACTATTCATGCATGTCTGTTTTTTATTTTAATTTAGAATACAGAACTTGACTTTGTTAAGTTAGTAAAAACAAAAAGTCTGACTGTAATTCTTTTTCCCATCAAATTTAAGACATGCATTTAAACATTGATGGCATCATGCATCACATATAATATAGTGCTGTACCATAGGTATAATCAGTGTTTCTTTTAATTAGTCCTAATGGTCAAGAACTGGGTATGTTGGCTGGTGTATTTGTTGTACAACTGTTGACGACCACTGTATTGACAAATTTAATGAAGGGGGTTGCAAATCAGAAAAACACAAAATACAATAAAATGAGTTATTTTAATAATTTTGTAGTATTTTAAGTAACAGGTAAGGGCATTTAAAAAATAGCTAAATTACTGAATGATGTATATAAACAAAATTACATTTACATTTAACCATTTAGCAGATGCTTTTGCCTAAATTGATGTAGCACTGCTGTACAACTGAGCTGCAACAGATCAAGATAAGGTTGTTTTTCTTTTTGCCAAAGTAGGTTCAAGTGATAGAGAGAGAGAGAGAAATGACATATGAGGTGAATCAGTTCTCTCAGAAGTGAGAAAACTTCAACAGATTTTTTTTAAGTCAGAAAGAGGTTCAGCTGACTAAACCAAGTTTGGAACCATCTAGGGAATTTCTAGGAGACAGGGCTGCACAGCAGTTATGCTATTAACACATGCACACACATATAAATAGTAAACAAAAGTACAGGCAAAAGAGAAGATATAAATAAATAAATAATAATAATCGATAAATAAAATAGAAAATAAAAAAATAGTTAGGACAACTGTAATTAAACAGTTAGAATGCTGTATTAGTTACACGTTAGCCTATGACAACTTGTAAATTGGTTAGTTTAGTAAGCGGTGAACTGATGGCAGCTATGATAAAAAAAAAAAAAAAAAGGGTACTTAATTTCATGCTCCGACAAGATGCTCATTTTTATTTGCCTGGACACAAATCTGAAAAAAATGGTTGATGTAACACTGTCAGTCAAACATTTAGAGTCATGCAACTGTTCCAGTAGTGGTTGTTCTGGTTAAGTTTAAATAACGATTGTGGTCATAGTTTAAAAAAAAAAAAAAAAAGTCGACTTTCCGTTTGAAATGGGTAACAACCACCCCGAGCTCCTCTTTTTATGGTATTTGTGGCACTCAAAACAACGCCACCTAACTCATAACCACTACGGCGACTAGAGGGTTTCGTCGATTGAATGTAAACGTTCCTAAATTTTCCTCCTGTGCAAATGTCGGCTGTCAGCATTTGCATTTACGGCGGTTTACTTAACAGTCCGGAAGAAATTGTATTGTTCTGACCTTGTGTCATGGCCGAATTTGGTCCTGAAGACACCTACTGTAGCGGGAACTACCACCGAGGCGGTTTAGAGAACTTTGGCAGGTGTTCATTCTGTATGTCTGTTGATCTATGGTAAGATTTTTATCAGCGGGATAGTTTGAAAACCTTGCAGTAAGCGATGGGTATGGTCCAACCAATGAAGTCTAAGGACTCATGTGATTGTGTAGTGATGAACACTGAGTAATCATGGGTTGGGCTGTCGCGGCTGGTGGGATACAATCGTTAGATGTTCCTTTAAAATTAAAAATCAACCATGTTATCACGCTAACAACCTAAGGTTTGTTTTTTTTGATTGAAGGACAGTTTCTGCTGTTGATTTGATTAAGTTTCCGGAAACAGCCTTTTCCTTTACCGCATATCTTTTCCTTTTTGTAATGTCAAGTCATCTGCAAAAAAAAAAAAAGTTTTCTATTCCTTTGCTAACATCTCTGACTGCCTAATTGAACATTAAAATATCACAGATTTATGAATTACTTACTCACTGGAAATATGATCATTTCAGATACAGATTTAACCGTCCGAGGTCTCTTAAAATCCAAGTTAAAGAATTTTATAGATATAGCACTTGCACAGAATCATATACTATACACATAAATACTGTATCTATATAATCATCCACCTAAGGAACATTCCAAACCGGTGGAATAAGGATTTTTATTATAATTACACACATTTTTTTTTAATTTCACAATCCAATAATCACATAAAAGACATTAAGCAAAGTACAGTACTTTACTGTTAATGTGGCATAATCTTTTACAGAATAACACCATTACACAGTTTGTACTTTTTGCAATAGTTATGTAGTTAGTTGAAATGAAACTAGTTATGAACACACAATCATCATATGTACAGGCCTATTCATTAATCTTATGCAGGATGCACTGTAGCTGACTCATGGGAAATCTCAAGCAGACTATGTGAAAAAAAATGTGACTATGAACCTGTTGCAAATTTCCCATGTTTTGACTGTTAAAACACCTCATGGGAAAGTTGAGTGGAAAGCAGCACGACAGGGGACTTTTAAAGCTTCCTTTGCACATTTTGATTATTTTCATCACTATTATTAAAAATCCCCGTCATAATTTCCCAGGGACTAAGATGGCATCTTCAAATCCCTTGTTTTATCTATCCATCGGTCCATACTCCAAAGATGTTATGTTCACAGTCATATAGTACAAAAATGGCAACAGATCCTCACATTTGAGAGGCTAAGTCTCCTTGTCATTTCTGTGTGAAAAATGTCTGAAACGATTAATCTAATTTGAAGACCATTTAATCGGCCATCTAATTAGTTGCCATGTAACCATTGGGATTTTGTTGATCGCCTAATCAATTCATCCACCTACTATTTCACCTGTAGTACTGTATATAGTGCCGATATAAAAGTTTCTAAGATGGTAGGAGTGACTAATGTTTAAAGAAATATCAGTCAAATCCCTTGATATGGGTTCTGTGTCCAAATAGAGTCTGATCTATTCATTAATTTTTTTTAGTGGCAGTATGAACATGCCACAATTAACAGAACAGGTTGTTCTAATAACACAACTCTGTCCTGTAATGTAGCTGTTGTCTGTGATGTTATTCAGTTGATTGCATCCGTTTTCAGTATTTCCTCCCTGTCTAGTGAGTATGAGCAGAAATACACAAAAAGACAAACATTGCACCGGTAAAGTGATGATAGCGATGGAGATTTTTGAAACAACCGAGGTGGTAAATGTGATAAAAGAGGCAAAGCTAAAGTTTATGATTGAGGAGGAGAAAGTTGACTGAGGCCGACGGATTTTGTGATCAAAGAGGAGGGCTAAATTCTTTGTCTTTTAAAACAAGCAGAAATTTTAATTCATGATCTTAGAGGGGGGCAATGGGATACATGAAGGTGTGTGGCTGATGCAGTAACAGAACCAAACAAGATAAAAGCAAAACCCTGTAATGCACTGTGACACAGGGCTCACATCAAGAGCAGAGAAAAGAAATGGTAAAAATGTTCGTCTGATAAAAAAGCCATGTTTCCTGTCAAATATTAATGACTCCATGAAAGGCTTTGCTTATAACAGCAGCTATTCTGAATTTATAAGAGAGCACAGTTACACAGAATAGTGATAAATAACTTCTTCCAGCTCTCACAACCACACCCCTTTCTCTTTTAATAGATGGGCACACAACTAAGGCAGTTGCATCTGTCTGTGTCTCTCACACAAACATGTATACACACACACACACACACACACACACACACACACACACACACACACACACAAACACCCACAAACACACACACAAAGACACACACACACACACACGCACACACACAAACACAAGCACACACACAATGAACCAAGAAACTGAGTGTGCGTGCGCCTGTGCATTTGCTGTGTTTGTGCAGCTCTGACTTATTTTTCACTTTTCCCTTTAACTTCCTGTGAGTCACCAGTGTTGGAGGAAATACTTTACAGCTGTACCTTTATTTTTTTGTGAAAACACGGCTTAATGCACACAGAGAACAAAAGCAGGAATCTGGTACAATGTTTTGCTTCACTTGTAAATTCCTGTGCACCTACTTAATTTGCTTTGCTGCTCAATGGTAAAGTGCAGTTATAGAGCTGTTACATAACCTTTGCTTATTTAAGTATGTCATGAGCCTAGAGTGGCTTATGTAACTTTACAAGATGGTATAAATCTGTAGATCCTTCTTCTTTTTCACTTATCTAAAATCCAAGATACATCTTTTGTGCTGATGGAAATCACTCTTGGAGATCAGGGAGAAAGTATCCTTGATTATAGTGCATGAGATTATTGAGTGGATCAGTTCTCTCCACAAATTATTTTTCTCTTTTTTTAAAATCACAATTAATGTGATGCACTGCGGTGCTAGTTGCAAATGTTCCCTGTCATAAGTGAAATTTAGGGAGAAAAGAAATGAAGATATTTCAGATATTCACAATTAATATTCTTCAAGTCACCACAAAAAGAATGAAAAGTCCTTTGATGACAGTAGAGTTTGATGGCTGCATGTTCATTTGTCATTCACAGAACTACAGGGAGAAATTAAATGTCTGTAGAATTTGGTCCAATAATTTGCAAAAAATGTTCCCTCGGAGTAAACTATGATACAGTCAAAATAAACCTGTCACTGTGAGTGCTTCTGGATGAGTGGTTGGAATGTTGCCTTGACATTACATAACCCAAAGGCATTCACCCAGATGACTCTCACCTCTCCAGTGTCATTTATGAAATAAAATGATTTCTGAAGTTGGGACTAACTTACAGATATAAAGCATTGATTGTAAAATTTAGATTATAAAAAATAGATTCAATTTTTTTTTCCTCTGGCTCGAGCCTATGAACATGAGCCCACGACCCAGTAATACAAGTGATTCTGAATAGAGTTTGATGTTGATACTGATAAAGGCACAGCTACAGTTGATTTGACTTGTAAAGACGATAGTAATTAATAAATTCCATGTGGGTGCTTGATAAAGTGAATGAGAGAGAAGTTTGATTTTTCTGTTTAGATGTGAATGTGAGCAGTTAATAGAGAAAAGAGAAATATGTGAGAGGAGAAGAGCGATGAGGTGAAGCCAGGAGGGCATAAGACTGACGTCACATCACTCTGATCGTAATAGTGGTCAACATAGTTTGAAAAACTGTTCCAACTCCATTGCCAAGAAAACTAATGCTTAGTTTTCTTACATTCTTACAGTGAGGATATCTCCCTCTTGTTGAAAAGAACTACAGAAGCTGCAAAGTCACTGCAGGCAGTTACATCTAAATAAAACCAAAAAGAACACCAATATAGTCGATTCAGCAATTTCAAACCTCTTCAAGTACATAATAATGTTAATGTAGCTAATCTAGGTTAATTAAATACAATGACTTCAAGGCTAGCGGTAGGGCATCCATTGAGGAACACACCCAAGTCAGAATAACAGGAGGTTTTCCTGTTCTTCTCAACACAACATATTGCATGAAGAGTCAAAACTCACTCAGATCATTGGCAAAACAGCAAAAGTTAGTGTCAGTAAGCCACATTGTCACTGTCAGTTTGTTCCGGAATCAAAATCCCGAAATCCCGTTGGAGAAGAACTTGTAATGAAAATGAAAGTGTCATCCTGAAACTAAGTTGGAGCAATAGTTTGATAACACGTTACCCTTAACAACTTTATGAAGCAATAACATGTCACATACATTGAAGTTCCTCTGCCCCAAGTGGTGAAAAAAAATTCATGCAACTTTAAAGCTCCAGCAATCACTTTTTTAATAACTATGAATCTGTTTGGTTTATTACTATAGAAATAAAAACCATTGTATTGTGATGGTAATTCATGATATTTTCACAACCACAAGCTGCGGTAAATATAGACAGTCCACCTCACCCTCACAATATGTTCATACTTCAGCATGTAAAGCATGAAATATTGCTAGTGATGGTGCTTGTCTGTATAGAATCTTTAACTTTAATTTGATTGTAATTTAATTAATTTGAATGTATATTTATGTTACTATATTTAGATTTTGGACAAATTAGGAAAAAATATATACAGGACCAATATCAGTTTTTACTTCTTAGACCAAATGCATTTTTTTTGTCATTATTTTATTGCCATTACTGATTAATGTTTTTGGTATTCTGGTCATATTTACCAGTTTGTAGGGCAGATCATGTGTGGTTAAAGCCATAATATATAGCTGTAACTGTGAAAATGAATGTGCTATACAGGAAGTTGATTTTTAGCAGAACCAACACTTGTTGCACTAATGCTAGTTCTTGTGTCAGTGCGGCTTATAAATAAATCATTTTGTGGCAATAAATTAGATCTTTCTTTGGACTGTATGTCTGCCTTTTTTTTTTCTCCTCATATTTCAGACTCCCATCCTGCCCCTCTAGCTGTCAGACCAGGCTAAAGTCGGGGATGTGTTAAAATGTTTTTGTATGAGCCTTGTTTGGCTCTTTGCCTTCCCCACAGGTCCACTAGCCACCGGGAAAAAACTCCAGGCTCTCCAGATGGCCAGTCCGCTTCTGAAAGCACATTACCAATCCTTTTTGAACATCAGTGCATGCTAAATTTCAAATGATATTTCAGTTTTTTGCCATTCAGTAATATTGGTAAATTAAATCTATGTTGTACGACCCAGTGAAAAGGGAATCAGAATACTTTTTTCCAAATCATGTCAAAATCCCATTCAGCAAAGTCCTGCATATCATCGTAAATATGGCTAAGAGATACTGCAAGGCAGGAAGTTACTGAGTTTCTTTGCTTCCTGTAGGCTGCCAGTTGTTGTGGTGGAAACTATGAAGCAATCATCAAAGCTTAGTACCAGTTGAGGAGCTGGATCCTCTGCCGTCAGCATTTCTACTCCAAATATGTCATAACGGGCAATAAGGCCTGTGCTGTTTCAAAGACTGTCTCCACACATGAACAAAAAAATGCTGCTTGCTTTTGCTCAAAAATTTTTGAACAACAATGGATATATCCTCTGAAGCCCTCATTATCCCATATAAGCCACTGTGGCGGATACAGTGGTTTGATGGCTTGTTCAGATGATCCTTGTCATGTGACTATGTTGCATTTACGTGGTATTCGGTTCAGACAGTTATCGTGCAGCACATGAACCAAACCAATAAAAAAAATATACCTGCAGAATGGAAATAAAGCCAACGCCATTGTTCTTAAAAGCAGCACATGATGTTCACCGCAGACTATTCGACTGTACATATGCTGCATTTATCTATATTTTACATTATATGGTTACGATTTAACTCGTGCAGTATTAGCCGGTTGTCTTTACTCTACTTTAGAAACATTACAAAGTCTACTGTAAACTTAGGTATCATGAAACATGCCCCTGTCTACCTTTGGTATTTACACTTTTTTTTTCAAAGTTTTTTGAAGCGGGTGCCTAGAAATTACTGGACTTGTACAAAACCTGACTTTGTATTTCGAAGAGCAGGACTGTGATGCAGTGTGTCGATATTGGTACAAACACATCATTTTTCAAAATGATTTCTCTCTTTTCAAACATGTAAATGTTTTTAATAAACATAATGGATTTCGAATAGATTCAAGCTCTGGGATATTGGTTCGAAAGCAATGTTTTTTACAGATAACACTGAGCCCAAATAAAATTAAAGACCATGCTGTTTTTAAGATCAAACTTAATTTAAAAGCAATCTAATCAAAAAACTACCTATGTTTAACTCGATTCAAGTTGGTAGGCAATCTTTTTTCCCAAAGACAGAAATACATATCTATTCTTTGTATGTTATATCCAGAAAAGAACGCTGAATATGTGATTTACGTAAAAGTGGTTGATTTTCATTTAAAGATGGCAGATAAGATTAGGTAGTGTTAACATAAATGCAAAATATAACACCCCCCCCTCGGAAATTACTTAATTCTGAGAGAACAGCAGCCAAATGCATATGAGGTAATAAAACTGTTTTGTAAGTATCTGCTTTCATCCATGTGCAGAGTGACAGGAAGCTAAATAGTTTTCCCCACTTTCAAAAGCCACTTGAATTATAAAACACAGCTTTAATTATTGAGAATAGAAATCATTTGCATGGCTGTTATCGAGGGGTTTCAGTTATTTAGTTAACAAATAACCAAGATTGACATCAAATTAGGGTATTTTTTAAGTCAGGATGGAGAACAGATGTTAATGGCAGCTTTTAAAAGTGCAAGATTAATAAGGTTTATAAAAATGGCCAACATGCTGAAGAGCAGTGCATCTCAAATTCAAGAGCAGCAGAGGGATATCATGAGAGATTGAACCATGTGTCTTTTTTTCCGCTCTTGCTTCGACAACCCATCACATTCAAATGACCTCTGAGAGTAGCATGGGGATCTGCCTGATAGATATTACAGTGTTTTGTCTGTGTCTGCTATGTGCAAGCCTTCAGTGCCGCCCTCCCCCCACCATGCAAGCTGACCTTTCATATTTAATATACCATGTTGGGTAAAGGTCACTACTGTTTTGGCTTCTCTCCACTGGTTTTGTTGTGTGATTGGAAATGCCCACAGCGTCTCCAATATATAAATATTTCCATGTCGCTGTCAAAAACATGGAGAGGGAAAGTGATAGTGATACATATTTAAGTAAGTGATTTTTGAAATTTCTAATCACGTCAGGCTGATTAACTTACACCGGAGCATGCAGAGCTATAATGTTATGGGTTTCTCCTCTCATTAATTTCCATTACTTCTTTCCAACCATGATCAGCTTTGTGTTCTCATGACCTGAAGTCTTGTGTGGGGAAAGCTTGAAATTAGTGTAAGACCTGATGTATCATATGTCATGAATTGAAAAATAAAATACTTTATCAGGGAACGCATCACCTGTTCAAAACACTAAACTATCAGGATAAGATGATATATACACGTATCTCCCTCGCGACCACAGATGCAATGTCACTAGCGATGTCTTTTTTTTTTCAGTAGTTACTTTCTATGCAATAGCAATGGATTTTCTTACATTAGATTTCCCAATCATATAAAGTGCCTGCTGCTGGCCCCATGTGACAGGTGCAGAAACCTAAACAGCCTCTTTGAAAACTGAATACCTCATTGCTAAAACCATGCACATTATTTCATTACAGGGAAATCGCATAGTGGTGGATGAGACACGTCTCCACCCCTCTATGTTCAGTATGTTGTTTCGACCTTCAGCAAATTTTACTCATCAGCGGGAATTTTGGACTTTTGTTTCATCACTCTGTCTTTCATTCTGTCATCATCTTCCTCTGTGGTGGTTCTGTTTTAAGACTTGGGAATGTGAAAGGCTCCAGTTAAGCTTCAAATGGCCCTCCTCCCCTCCCAATGAGATGGAAACATTAATCAATTAGGTTGGCCCTTAAAGGATCTGAAGGAGATGAAGCTCCCCTCTCTCTGAAAATGAAATGCCACAGACTTTTAAATCCAGTCAAAGGGCATTTTTCCCAATCTTGCTCTCTTCTTTTTTTCCCCCGTCCCTTTCATTCCCCACTCCCTCTTTCATTCATCTTCTCTCCCAACCCCCTCTCATTTCTCATGTGCAACACAAGTAGAAGGTTGGGGAATGAGAGGATGATGAAGAAGAGGGTTTATTCAGAAGTGGTATGGGAGGATGAGGGGATGATGGGGCTGCAAAGGCATAAGTAGAATAGCATTTTCATAGAACAAATCTAAGGGGTTAAAACTACAAATTTTGTCATTGTTTTTGCAGAGAAAAAGCAGTGGATTTACATTCACATCCCTCCCACCTGTGTTATACTGTAATTTCAAGTTAAAAGTCAAAAAGTATTAAAAGAAAAAAAAAGGTGGAAAAAAGATTTATTCAGTTTAGTTTCATTTCAGATGCACAGACAATTCAGAACGCACTTGTTGTCAATTATACTTGACATGGAAATGGTCTAACAAATACTATGTAATCTAATAAAGTGTCATATTTCTGTATGTGAATAGTAAATATTGTATGTGGTTGGTTTGCATCTGGTGGAAATGCAACAGCAGCTAATTACTAGTATGGAAAAGGGTCACAGAGAGGGTGGAGCGTACTCCATGAATGGCAGTTGTTTCAATGGCTGATTGTCCAAAGGAACAAGAGACAACATAGTCTCATTATTGAAGGTCAGTGGCTAGAAAAGGTTAGCAAAGGTTCACCATTGAACAGCCCTTTGTGGTGCGCCTGCCACGGCCTCACACAGAATTTATTCACACAAGCTTTGATACAAAACTCAACTGAGCTTTGGTAAAGAGAAGTGCAAATTCTGCAAAGCATTCTTTGGCACGTAATTGTTGTTATTCTGGAACTGTCGCACATTTCAGTTCATTTGCACATTTTAATTCATTTGATGCTATGCCAGGAAATGGTTCCCAGTCTTGAATTTTGTCATTGGAAATGTCTACAGTTTCCTTAAGTTAGTTACAGGTTTTCATGCATAGTACATCTTGACTTGCCAACGACAGGCCCTCTCTCTGAAAGAACATACAGATATACAGTACGTATGATCTCATAGGGGAGCAAATAAAATTTACTAGGGGTCAGAAGCATGCATTAAAAGATCCCTAGTCCACAATGGTGTCCTTTGTAAGGCTGTGGTTCAATGTGTCAGATTTAGCCGATATGAAGCTACTTACTGTGGCTAGAAAGTCTGGATGTTGCATCTGGACCCATTATAAGCCTTGCTAATATGGAATTGTATCCCAAAAAACCCTGCCATGCCATCATTTCCACTGTGTGTCTTCACGGTTCTTTCCCAGAGTCCCATTAAATTAGCTTTCTTGTCTTCCATTTATGATCACAGTTGTTTTGAACAGAATCATTGAAAACAGTTGTTGTGCATGGTTGAAGAGAAACAACCAAACTTTACTAAGCCGAATGGTTTTTCATTTAACATATTTAAGTGACTGGAGATGAGCAGAAATGTGAAAGTGAAAAATTAAGCACCTGAGCATCACTCTGATTTAGCTCAAATTGACATAAAGTGAAGTTTATTGTATGGGAACCAAAGTCAAAGTCATTCATAAAGGTATTTACAAAACAATTTTACGAGCCGCTCAATCAAAGCTAATTCACAGAACACAAATGACACAAACCAAAGCAATGGTGAGTCTTTTCAACATAATCAGTCTCCATGGGTTTGATTTTTTTCCACAAATGTGCTGCTTCTTTCTGTGTAATACAGTGAAAACAGTGTTTTGTAGTCATTAATGAGTCATCTCTCTGCTTAATGGATCCATTCAACTATTTCCTGTTTACCATTGCTTTACTATTTGCTGTTCTCTGGACAGCTTTATGTGGAACTGCTGCCAGTGGACCCTGGCAATGTTGTTACAATGTTTACATTAGTGACAAATTAAATCAGGGAGAGAGGTAGAAACATTTAGGACTTCAAATTTGGGTTAAGCAAGAAAAAACTTGGTGCAGCATCCATGTGAAATATAACCTCATACTAGTCAGATGTCAGAAAGAAAGAATTTGACCTATAAAACTTCTGGCAGTAATTTCTGAACCTGAAAGCTTTGACCTGTTTTACAAAAGAATAAGCATTAATATTTTACACAAAATGACCAACAATGAAAGTCCTGCAGTGGCTGACAAGACTGCACCTTGACGGCTTCGCTTCCCATAACTAGTGGGGAACTGAAGGTCTTATTATAGTGACATTAAATAACACTTGCATAACTCTGCTTATTTGTTACAGATGAGAGAATAGGCTAATGTGGATTCTCTCATGTGGAGGAGGAGGAGGAGGCCATTTAAGAGATACTCAACTTAATGTACTGTAGGATCTCTGATATACAAAGCATCTAAGGGTTGTTTGTTAAAGGACACCTCTCTTTTTCCTGCTTCTTATTATTTTAATGATGGCTCTTTGTATTTTTACATCAATTTAGGACAGTCATAAAAATATTTTTACATTTGGCCCATCAAACTCTCATCCTCTGTCGTTCTCTGTACCATTCACTCATCAGAAACATCTAATTCTTAATTTTTCTTAATTTTAGAATTAAGCGGTTCTTTCTGACTTTTTTTTTTTGGCAGAAATTTGTCATTTACATGACACCATTGTTTGACAAGCTATTGACATTTTGTGTGGGCTCATTATTATTTTCCTTGTACATTAACTGAGAGGAGAGGTCAGGGCATCATTGACATCGCCAGGGTTCATCCTCTGGAGACCATGAATGTTTCTACAAAATTTTACCTCTGTCTGTCCAGCAGGTGTTGAGGTATTTTAGTCAGAGTGAAAAACCGCCATCTCTAAAATCAATCATTATCAAAAAATACTTATATCTCAAATAATTCTCAAAGTCAATTCTATAAGAGTACCACTCAAGTTATGTAGCCAGTAACACTGTCAACGTTTTTCCCAGGAAATCTTTGCTAACTGTCATGGAGACAGAACCTCGTAATTCTGAATAAGGCACGATTTCTATCTTTTTTTTTTATCATTGGCAAAAGGTTGTATCTGCAATTCATCCTCTTGAGCAAACACCATTTAAAGTGTGATAGGATTTTGATATTGTTTATTTAGAGTAACTTTAGAGTGGCTGTTATTTTGACCAATAAAAAAAACAACTACTATTCAGTAAAAGTAGAAGTAGCAGTTGTAGTAGTAGTAAAAACCACTCAGACTGCAGAAAGGAACCTTATAAATCCAAGGTCATGAATTTAGACAGTAACAGTGATGTATCACTGTGAAGGACTGGCAATCATATTACAAAGAGCCATTAGAAATGCAACTGTGACCCTTTAAATGTTATTCATCTATCTAAATATATTGCATATAATATCCTGTTATTTTGTTTTTTTATATATTTATAATGCATTTTGAAAAGTCTTACAATCACTTTTTCGCTGCTGTAGCAGGAGAAGATAGCAAAATGTTCTGTTTATGCTTTGTGGTTATGCTTTGATTTCTTCATTGTCCTCTAGTAGATAAAATGTTCAGCCAACATTTTCTGTGATAATGACTTTATATCAGTCACAGTTCATTCTTAACCAACATAACAATTACAGCATAAGATTCTTTTTTTTTTTTTAACAAAAGGAACCCTGTAATATATATTATTCAAAATTTTCCTTAAAAACAACTGACACAAGAGAGAAACTACAGCTAAATAACAGCTATGTCATAATGTGATAAAAGTACCATTTAATGATATACAGTGATGTGAAACAAACAAGTAAAGGCAGAGAATGAGCAAAAAACCCAGTCACACTGTGTCTTGAGATAAAAGGAAGAGTTATTTCTTTGGTGTTGTTTATCGTTCATTGGTGATATTCAGTGCACATTTCCATGAGGAGGAAGAATTAAAAGAAGAGAGATCTAAGTGGCAGAGTAGAAGAAGAAGAACACATTTCAGTCTTTGTCTTGTACCACTCATCAGTAAATGTTTTGTTTGAGAGTGAAATTGTGCATCAATTTGAAAAAAAAAAAAAAAACTGACATTTTCTAAAAGGCACAAACCATTACTGAGAATTACGGAGTTCCTTTGCTTAAAAACATCATCATTAAACATTTTTAAGGGATGAGAGTTGTTCATCCCTTGAAGTTATCTTGCCACTAAAGGGTAAATTAGCTCTCCATTTTCAAAAAGTAAAATCACTTAAGCTCAGACAAAGTTATAAAACCAGTACTGCTGACATTATCTAAGTACCAGCAGGGTCGTAACCCTTAATGGAAAACATTGTTTTATATTTTCCTCTTATTTCCTGGTGCTAGCAGGAGCTCTTACCAAGGCAGTGAAAGTGTTTGTTCCGCTAATTGCTCTGAGTGGATGAATGTATTTTAAGAAATGTATGCTAGTGGATGTAATTTACGTCCTATGCCAGGAAAGAAGTTGTTCTTTCAGTGTTAAAGTTTGCGCAACGTTGCCTCAACTTGTGTCCCAGGGTCATCTCCCCGTTATTTACACGTTGCATCAGTCTGAGTCCCTGCTGGTTCACCCCTCTACCCCACAACTAGTTCCACCCCCTGTCTCGGTCTTTAACAACAACTTTCTCTTACTTCCCCCTCTTCCTTTTTTTCCATTTACCCAATTTGTTCCACCCCCCTCTCTCTCTCTTTTTTTTTCAAATCACCCATTTTTCCTTCTCTGTGGCATAATTCCCTCTCTGTCTGGCCAATACTTGTCGTTAACGCAGGGCCGTAACACAAAAACTACACACATTCCTTTCCCATGAAGCCATGAGTCGACTCATGCCAGACAACCCCGTGTACTGTATCCTCTGGTGTAACGGGGACTGAGAGACCGAGCAAAAAAATTGACAGTGACAGAGAAAGTGAGAGACAGGCAGAGAGGAATCAGACAGACAGCAACACCGAAGTGCAGAGGGAGAAGAAATCAGTATCCTTGTGACAGTTAACCTTACAAGCTTGGAGTCAGGAACAGCCTGAGCTGGCAGCCGATGGCCGACCGCCACAGCAAGCCCACGGTGTGACCCATCTGTGCCCGGTATTAAAGCAGGCTCGCACCCCAGGGCCAGAGCCACCATGCCGCGTAATAGCTACACGGATATAGGCACGGTCCTGAGGGGGCCAACAAGTCACCCACTGGGATGACAATGGCAGCTTGGTTAAAACAAACACACATTCGCACGTGCACAAAAGCTCCCTCATATGCGACAAAGGCACAGAAGGGAAATAAAATACACACATTTGTAGGAAAGCGTAACTTACGCCATGTGCTGCCTTGCAAAAATACATTAATGACACTTTCCTACACTTGCGATTGAGCACATAACACCACTCCACCTCATTCTTAAAAACAGTGTGAGGCACGTTTGGCTGTGAGCGATGTTATTTTCCCTCTCTGAACTTATTTGAAGCTCTGGTTTGACATTGTTCTGTGTTTACATCCTGTTGTGTCGACTGCTGTGTGAGTACTTTTTGCACATGTCCAGGTATGTGTGGACGTGATTTTGTTGCGTGCGTGCGTGTGTGTTTGTGTGTGTGTCTGTGTGCAAGGGTCAGAACTGGAGCACAGTAGCAATGTGTATTATCTTAGCTTCACGTCTATTCTCAGTGTGTATTCCACCGCCTACTGGCTGGCAGACAGGCATCAAAATGAAAATAAGGAGAATAAAGTAAATATCTGGAACAGCTGTTGGTAGTAATGTAGTGAAGTAGGTGAAAAAGAGTTTACCAAACATTACAGCCTAGCATGAACTTTATGGCCTAAATAATGCCAATATTATTAGTGATAACAAGAAGGATCTGAAGAGGGATACCCATTTTTATAAATTCATGGATTTATAAAAAATATAATTAATATTTCTCCTTTTGCCGTCAATCCCTGTCATGTGGCTTTACAATGCTCACCAATAGGTCATAATTTACTGGCTTTGCTATTAGACGTCATATGAAAAATATAAAAACTACACATTTATTTGGCCCCCTTTTTTTTTTTACTTCCGTCTTGTAATATTGTCAGTTCTTATTTTACCTGTGTTAATGGAAATCCGTGACAGTCCGGTCAGTGGCATTATAAAAAAAGAAAATAAAAAGGATTACAATGAGAACCTCATGAAGCTTATAGGTTTTTCCAGAGTCAGATTGTCTTGGCCGGATTACAGTAAGGTCCCATTCGTACAAAACTAATTGGGCCGATTTCCCCCTTATATGTTTCATATTAGAGCTGTGGAGTTACAAAAATATTTTCCCACAATATATAAGAATATAAAAAGATATAGTATTCATCAGACTTTTCCTACACTGAATCTATATGATTTTTATATTGAGTCAAATATTCAAAACCAAATTTTCAAACCTTGTATGATATCAGATGGAAATGTTTTACATTTATTACAATTTCTAGATAATTTATCCTCACATACAGTACTGGTTACATTTGGAAATATTCACTTTTTTACTAGAAAAATGCATTTTGGCATATACAGTTAGATACATAAGTATTTGGACAGTGACACAATTTCCTTAATGTTTCCTCTGTAAACCTCAAAGGATTTGAATCGAGTTAATCAAGATGTGATTGAAGTGTAGAGTTTCAGCTTTAATTCAAGGCCTTTAACAAAAATATCTTATCAACCATTTAGGAATCAAAGCATCAGTTTTGCTGCATTTGGCTGAATCTGAGCAGAAAGTGGAGCCCTACACACTTGAAAATTCAACCTGCAGCTTCTACCAGCAGTCACATTATCAATACGCAGCAGTGACTCAGTTCCATTGGCAGCCATACATGCCCATGTCATAACACTAGGTCCACCATGTTTGACTGGTGGCTTTGGGTCACGAGCCGTTCTCCATACTCTTTTCTTCCCATCATTGTCATACAATTTAATCTTGGTTTCATCTGTCCAAAGAATCTTGTTCCAGCACTGGACAGGTTTTTTTTTTAGATGTTTTCTGGTAATGTCTAGTCTGGTATGTCTGTTCTCTAGTGTTACCGATGGTTTGCACCTTGTAATAAACCCTCTGTACCTACATTCATGAAAGTATCTCTTGATTATAGACTTAGACAATGATACGCTTACCTCCTCAAGATTGGTCTTGACCTGGCTCTTTACAAAGGAAACAATTCTGTGATCATCCACTTTAGACGTCTTTGGTTTTGCTGAGCTTTCCAGTGCATTCTTTCTTTTGAAGAATGTTAGCTGATTTGGCCACTCATAAAATTTCTGCCTTCTGTCTGATAGGTAAAATTTTTATTTTTTTTAACCTGATGATGGCCTCCTTTGTTTACATTGACACCTCTTTGGAGCACATATTAAAAGCTCCCATGAAAAACTACCAAACGCAAAGAAAACACTTGGAATCCACTCCAGACCTTCTATCTGCTTCGTTTGTCATGAAATAATAAGAGAAACTGATCAGTTGTCTGTTTTCCAATCGCTTCTCAGCCCTTGAAAATGAGGGACTATGTATAAAAAATGACTGTATTTCCTAAACCCTGAATGTTATATTTTTGTGAAACCACTTGAATTAAAGCTGGAAGTCTCAATGTCACTTACATCTTGATGGCTTCCCTTTCAAAATCTGTTGTCGCTGTGGACAGAGGGGAAACTTACAGAAAAATTGTGTCGGTGTCCAAATACTTATGGACCTAACTGCAACATAAAACTATAACATAAAATACAATTTAATACTGGACCTATGCTGGACTGTAACTAGGTACTATTACCCAAGTACTGTGACAGTTAGGTGAGATTGTTAATTATGTAACAATTAAATCCCAGACTTTTTTTTGTGAAAGCGAATTTTTATATTTACTTTTACTGAAAAAAGACTGATTACTTCCTCCATCACTGTGGTAGATACCTTGATAACTTTATTCCTCTTTTTTGAAATACCCTTTAATACTAATACTGCGCTAGAGCAGGAGACGGTGGTTTGGGGTTTGGCTGTGTCAGAGCTCATTTACAGAAATATCACGCCTGACACAAACTATTTGTTTACAGATGTTTAACTCAGACTATTTAGACTGAAATGAACTCGAGATGGGATTAGGATTCTCAGTGTTCTCACGTCCGGGCAAAGGACCGCCTCCATCCCGCGAGCGGAGAGGTAACCTGGACTCGGTTTGGGGAGGACTCACTCCTCCACCCCTCTCCCTGTCAATCCACACACACACACACACACACACACACACACACACACACACACACACACCCCCACCCCTCCTACCCCCGGCACGTTCCTCCTCTGTCCGGTAGAGGTCGCAGCCTAGCCTCGGCACCGGGTGGCCGGGAACGCATGGATGGATCCGAGCGCTCCCACATGACAAAAGCTCCAGCGCGTCTGGAAACCAGGAACGGAGCACGGGCGTTTCGGGGGGAAAACAAAACAAAACAAAAAAAAACAAAACAAAACAAAAAAACGTCGACGAGAGCAATTCGGCATCTTCACCTGCAACCAACAACTTCTGCGGCCGCTTTGCCTTTTTTTTCCCTCTCTCGCTCTCTATTTTCCGAGGTTATCCGGGCGTCCAGATCCCTTCTCCACCTCTTTCTCCAAGTGAACTTTAAAGGGGATGTTATATCAGAGCATCATCGCGCTTGAACGTGTTAAACTAAGTGTAGGACGGATTTGAAGAGTCAACGACTGGAGAGACTCTGTTCTCTTCTTCTTCTTCTTCTTCTTCTTCTTCTTCTTCTACTTTTATGTTCGGTTTAACACACGAGAGAAAAAGATAAAGATAGACAAGAGCGCGCGCGTGTGTGTGCGTGTGTGTGCGTTTTGCGCGCGCGCCTGTGTGTGCGTGTGTTTGTGTGCAGGAGCGAGAGAGAGAAAGAGAGAGAGAGAGAGAGAGAGAGAGAGGGAGAGGGAGAGAGAGAGAGGAGTCGCACAGGTTTTTTGGAGCTACGCTTTCATGCCGTCAGTCTTGCGGACTCTGAGATGGACGTCAGATTTTATACAGCTCCCCCTTCAAGCGTGGGTTCGTGTCCGTTACCGACTGACTCCGGTTTGGACTATTACCACCACAACAAGGTAAACAATTAGCTCCACTTTACCGGCGTACGGCCGGGCAGATGAGGGGCCCTCAGTGTGATGATGATGATGATGATGATGCTGCTGTACGCGCGCGTAGATCGGTCACACGCGGGCGGCCCATATGTATACGTGTATCTATACGTGTATATGTATATGTTTATGTCTATGTATCTGTATCTGTATGGTGAAGCGCGGTGTGCGCCGGAGACTGCTCCCGGCCGGTGCCGCACTTTGAGCTCCCTCGGGATAAAGGAGTGTGCCATGAGTGGACCGGCTTCATTGTCACTGAACTTTGTCGCGTTTCTGACGCGCTGACGGTCACAAACTCTGGAGAAATCCGCGCAAGACACTTGTCCGGAGCCCGTGCACGCGATTGTTGATGTTGTTGTTGGGGGGTTTCTTTTTTTTTGTTTGTTTGTTTGTTTTTTCTCGCTGTAATCGGTGTGTTCACCGGGACAATTTTAACGGGCACGTTGTGCCGCTACCGTCCTGTGGGCAGAGTTGGAGCGCACCGTTTCTCTCCGGTGCACCGGCAGCCCTGGCGAATGCGCTCTCTCTCTCTCTCTCTCTCTCTCTCCCTCCAAACAAACTGGACTCACATTCAGTGTGTGGCTATTTTTTTGTTTTCATTATATGTGGACCAGCGAGTTGTTCCCTTATAATTCAAACCTTTCCGACCTAACTGCGGAAACACCAGGGTTCTTATCTGCTTCACACAGGTTCCCACATGAGTCCATGTGTCCAATGAAGAATTATCAAAATTGCCTCGAAATGTGATCGTTGTATGCGATACCTGTGAATGAATTTCTCTCGTTTTGTCTCATTGCTCGACAAAAGTGTTTCCCCGAGGACCGAACAGAATCATTATCTCGCAGGCTTGGTCATCAGCACCTTTTTGCGCATACAGCCAATCTCGTCGGTGCACACATAACTTTTTTTTTTAAAGGGATTAATTATTCACTAGCAACCTTAAAGAGAAACCATCCGTGGTGGACTAAAATGTGCAAGGATGAAATATTGAAGTTTATTCGTCTTTGTGTCCGTATCAACACGGGCAAGAAGTCGGGATTGCACATGCGTTTTTACGCACGAAATATGAACGTACGCGCAGACGCTTTTTATCGGTAAACTGAAGTGGGAATATGCGCCATTAACTGATTACAGCGTGACGAGCTTGTATTTGAAGGAAAGGAAAAGAAAAAGCACTTTCCCCCCCATCAGTCCTTCTTGGGGTGGTAAAATATTTCCTGAATTTTTCAGTCACTGGTATTTCTGTTAAATTTCATGGGTCCAGCTGTAGAGCGATCATTTATCGCCGTGACACACTTTTCATGCCCAACGACATTGCTGACTCTTTGCTTCTCTGATAAAGGTTTTTAGACGAGTGACAAATGTACGAACCTGCTAAAAGGTCCAAGATTACAAGTCACAAGCAACAAGGCCTAGTTTCTTTTCCCGTGGTCAAGGTAAAGCTTGTGTAAACATTTGTCAGTAACTACTGGGCAGAGCTAGAAGGAGGCATTATACCCGCAGCCATTCAAATAGGTCTGCTTGCCTTAGCACCTGGAGGGAGGCCAGCAGGCAGTTAACATTTGCTGATGACAAAGTGAAACATTATAGCACCGTACAATATTTGAATTGTTAATCTCTCCTGTTCATACACAGTCACCTGTATGTATACACAGACACACTCACACTCACACAGTCAGCTGCACATGCACACACTTTCCCACACTTGTAATCACCCATACACACTTGTTTGTTTCTGTGTGTGTCTGGGTGAGTCTAGCACGCACACACACACACACACACACACACGCACACAAACGCACACAGGAATACACACACAGGAATACACACACAGCAGCTGCAGATGTATATTTAAGATCACAATGGGACCTGGCTCTCTCTCTCCCTCTGGCTGGGACCATTGTCTCAGGTCTTGCAGTGTAAACACAATGAAGTGTACTAGTTATCATGATTCAGCGAGCGTAGAGGTTGTTGGCCCGGTAAGAGGCCAGTTTAGGTTTCAAGGACAGAATCGTATAACACTGTCATTACTAAAGTAACAGCTGTGACTAAGATGTAAAGTGACACATTATCTCTACTCTGCTGCTGCTATGCATAACTGTTGAATAGTGATACAGGAGCTTTATATGACATTTTGGCAATAGTTCATCTTTACGGCGGTCTCATTTCAAGAGCAGTATGAAGTTGAGCCCCTGGAGTAGCACCGTGCTAGCAGTGCTGCAGTAGTCTAATGTTGCTTCACCTGCAGGTGTTAACTGGGAAGCTTGTCAAGATGATACTAAATAAGTTACCATTTATTTCATTTAATTTTATTTTTATTTCACAGTCATTCTGTAGTTAGTTATAGCCATTGCATGCATGTTTTTCAGTGGTTTTTTGTCAGAATAGAATTGAAAGAAGATTGGAAGTCACTGGTTTTTACATTAAGTAGGAGTAAATGCGACTTGGGTTTTTGTCACAGGCACAAATTACAGAGAACAAGCTGTGCACACACAGGGTATGTAAAGGCTATGTATGTATACATATATAAATATAGTATATAGCCTATGTGAAACTCACCAGGAAGTGAACATAATACAAAGTGGGACAGTCCATATATAAAAGCCCATCACTTCCTGTTCTAGTGGTGTAAACTTGAAACACATCTATTCCTGACAGTGACTGTTAGGCTTTGTGAGAATGTCTGCATATGTGTGGGTCTTTGTGTGTTTGTGTGTGTGTGTGTGTGTGTGTGTGTGTGTGTGTGTGTACATGTATACTTGGAGCAGTCATTCTGTCTTCTACCTAAAAGGGTTAATAATAGAGGAACGTGAAGAATGTGTAAACTGAAGCTGGTTCAAGCTGATCAGCCTCATTGAGACTGATGATTGATTGATGCATGCCAAGGATATGGATCACGCTGACAGAATAAGTCAATACTCAAGATCTATGAAAGCACTTGACCTTTGGATTTAGGCAATGGTTTTCCTGCAATTAGACATGAAACATCAACAAAATGCTGTAGGTAACAATCATAAATGTTTTAATCAAAAGGTGATTGAGTCTAATGAAACAATGCTTCGACTTCCTTTTTCAAAGCGAAATCTGAAAACACAAAATGATACAAAGACTATGTAGGACAAAAATGTCATTGTGTCTCTTTACATGTCATTGTAAATCCCTGATAATACAACCTGAACATCAACATTTCAGAACAAGGCAAAGAACAACACTTGAGAAAAAGCATTGATTTGTATTTTGGTATGAACCCCATGGCTCTGTTGCTCTTCTCAACTCCATCCAACTTGCATTGTCCTGCACTTGCACAATCACCGTGAGTCATCTTTACTTTTCACCCAAGATTCCTCCTAATCTTTTTGAAGCCTCTCTGTATCTTTCTCCGGCTGAGTGGGAGGCTTGTTTGTTCAGCGTACACTCAGCTGTGTATACCAGCGCTGAAGGCCACTTCTTCGCAAATGCCTGTTTTAGCGGGAGACTATTTGTCAAATGCATTATGACTTGTGCATACCCCCAGGCAGAATCACTCCGGTGAAATGAAGTTGGATAGATTACTGTAGCTGTTCCACTTTCTCCTCATCCCTCTTCCCTCTAACAGCACAGTGCCCAAGAGAGAGGCTCTCGTGTAATTATACCGTAGTTATAATGTAGGTTTATAATCCAATGGTTTGCAGATGTTATTCTTTACATAGCTGCAGTCTGTTCCAACTTACTGTACGTTATTTATATACATTGAAGCTGTTTTCACCACAGTGCGGAGCAAACATTTTTACTGATACAGAGTTTATGCAGTGCAAGTGCATGAGGAAGGGATATCTCAATCAAAGCATTGTTGTGTTTGAGGATTGTATGCGTGCATGTGTGTGTGCAGCACATACCTAATTATCAAATGTATCTTAAGGCGAGATGTATGAGACATGTTTTAACAGGATAACCCTCGTTTATACACCGATTCAGGTTTTCCTCCGTGTTACACTTTGTAATGACTCATTGTATGTCTCTATACGAGTACATGTAACATTCAGCAGACATTTATCAACCAAAAGAGCCGTGAAGCCATTTTTTTTTTAAAAGGGCACATATCACTCCTTTTCAAGTGGTCCATTACTTATCCACCACTATCCAAATCACTGTATTAGTCATAGGATACATCAAAGTATGGACAGGCAAAAATATTTTCCATGTTGAATTCTCAGAATGTTTTTTTTTCCCCCTTCAAAACATGACCATAATAGAAACAGAAAAAGAAGAGTTATTGCAGCAGTACCTCATTCTGTACACAGAGAGAAGTTAATTACATGGAGGCAAGCATTCTTGGGTCGACAGCGTGGACTTGGGGTTTTTCATTGTGCCCATTCATAACATTCTGCTGACTGGCCAGTCCGAGCTGCAATATCCCAACCGTTCTCACTGGGAAAACGTTAACCCATGCATGACTCAAATGCACACCAGAGGGGGAAAAAAAAAAACAAACCGGCCTAAAGCTGCTAGAACTGGGAATACTCAGAGTGGCGAATTTATTGTTCTAATGCTGTTCCAGTCGGTTAACTCAGAGCAAATAATAGATATCACGATATGGAGTCATGGTATGAACATTATTTTCTGTATTTAAAACAAAAACGGATAATTAAAACAGTCTACTTTGTGAAGTTGTTTTTTGGTCTAACCACTTCCTGGCACTATTCATAATCAAGTCTTTCTGTCTCCCCCACCTCTCCCCCTCTTTGCGTCTAACTTCTTCTCTCATTTACCTTCCCAGCAGCAATGTCAAAAGGTTATGGAGGGAAGCCGGATCGCCTGGGGCCAATTGTGTCTTTGAGTTAATGATAAGTAGCTACAGTGTTATTCTCTGGAGCTGTGGTGCTTAGATTGTGCTCTGTGCAGAGACCATTACAGTGGGAGAAAACAGAACTATTTATGAAGATTTCGTTCTTTGATTGATGGTTTAAAACAGGAAAAAGAGAAATACAGGCCTATACTGAGAGCATTTTTCAACTGAATCAGACTGAGAAGTGAGTTAAACGCAGAATTTCACCTTCCTTGTAATCTGTTTATGTTTATTCACCTACTGTATGTTACAGCATAGTTACAGCATAAGAAAAAAAAAAACCCACACTAGCACTACCACATCAATGATATTGTAGTTTCTATTCTGCTGCTCCACTCACATGAGATTTCATGGGGTATTTTAAGGACAGCAGTTGCCTTTTTAGAGAACGGGCGAATGGATACAGCACTGTCTATAACAGGGATTTACCACCGTGGACTTCAGTTTAACCTACAGGATAGTGAAGGTGACAAAGCCTCAACTAGACTCTTGCAGCCTCCCCGTTGCTCTGCTCTGTACTTTATAATCTACACCAGACATGACTCAGAGCTACTAGAGGTGTTAAGAGGGTCATAAGTCATGTATGGCTGAAAATAGATAGTATAGTTTATCCTGCCTGGTTAGCTACTTAATCACCCAGGTCCATGGAAATAGGCTATTTATGTCTATGATTGATTGTATTAACTGCAAAGAATTCAGTCATGACGATGCATTTTTTAAAACTCTTCCCAATATACTTTTGTGATATACTGCTCCTATCCAAATCATTTCTATGCTGCTACCACACTGCAATCCATCAGCCAGTAAGTCGGTTTATTATAAGAAATCACCAGACTGCTTTTGGGATAAGACTGATAGCAGGTTTTCAGGCTTGGTGTCATGCATGGCAAACTGTAACGTAATGTGAAAACACAGCCATATCACAGGACGTCAGAGTAATTCCAATTTTGACGTTGACTGAGAATCGAAGCAGCCCAGCTCAGGCCCAGCTCGTGCCCCTCATTAAATCACATTAACCCTAATTATCGTCACTGCCCCTTGAAACCCAAATACTACCGTCGGGCTTGACTCCTGGCTCCTCAGCTGGATGCTGGGTGTGCGTTTCATCCTCTCAACCTGTGTAAAGGAGTCCAGTGTGCAAAGGCGTTGTGGACTGTCTTCACCTCAGGAGGCCACTGGTTTGTCAGTTCCTTTACTGCCTGTCTGTCTCTCTCCCTGTCTGCCCCCCACCCGCCTCCCTCCTCAGCCCAGTTTCCTTGTGCTGTTTTATATTCAGTTCTTGATTGGGTGGGGGATGGGGTGGTGGAATAGCATTTGAGAGGGTAGCTGGTTAGTGCAGGGCGGGGGAAGTAGATTTTGGGGTGTGTGTAGAGAGAGAGAGAGAGAAAGAAAGAGCGGCTGTGGATGGAGGGAAAATGGAGAGAGATTTTTAGCGGGTACTTTATTTTTCAGCTCACCATTGAGTCTGTAATGTCATTCAGCGATGTGGAAACCAAAATGAGCCTTGCCACCAGATGTGTTCCAGTCCAGATAGCGACTTGAAAGACAGACGTTTATTGTTTTAGTGCATTTGGTGTGGTTCAAACCCAAACTGCATGAAATGGTGATGGATGGATTTCACTAAAGAATGTGTGAGTGTATGTGTATTAGAGAGAGAGAGAGATAGAGAGAGAGAGGGAGAGAGAGAGGGATAGGAGAGAGAGAGAGAGAGAGAGGAAGGCATCTGCTTCATGTGATTTATTTAACCATTTCTGTGCTATGTTCCATGCTCTGCCAGCTGATGAGAGGGGGAAACTGACTGTATTTCAGTGTGCTACAGTAGCTTTTGAAAGCACATTCATTTTCTTTCTATCAGCACACCAATATGAAAAAATAAAAATACAACCCTTCGAGTAATGTGTCCCTTTGATATCTACAGAATGTGGCCTTGATGTTTCCATAAAGTGTATAGACCAAACAAGAAAAGTACCGCATAACGTGCTTCATTGGAAATGAATATGGTAAACATACTTGGAAGCAAGAAGATATATCACAATGTTGTTGCATAGTAGGCTCTGTTTTATTTTTCTTTTTATTATTACAACAAGCTATAGTCAGTATTAACATTCAAACTGCTGTGACCTTCTGTTATGCAACTTTATATCTTTGGTTCACCAAGGGAACAATCACACTTATTGTTGTTGCTGACATTTAGCATCATCCACACGCGTGTGGTTTAATTCAGGAAGTGCGCAGCTTTTTTTTTTTTTTTTTTTTTTGCAACAGTTTCAGTATCCCTACTGTGAACTGCCTGTCCGTAATTATAACACAGTAACATTTTTGTTGCTTCCTATTGTTTTACTATTAAGGTATCAGCATGCCAACATGGATACAAAAAAAGACAAAACCTTTTCGTTGTGTTAAAGTGCTACAATTTCCCCAGCGAGGGCAAGAAAGATGATCTTCATTTGGATAATTGCTTCATTTCATTCATAAACAAATTGACCAAAAAGTGATTTTTCTTGATGCTAGAGATTATGAGTACAGTTATTGGCCTTGGCGGATTTGTGTAAAGCAGTCTTTGGTACATAAATTAGCGTAATCATTGTATGAGAAAACCATATCAACATTTCAAATAAGCACAGACGGAGCTCATCATCTCTCACTTTCACACTCGCCACTCTGAAAGATCTCACAGTTCATCCAACAATTTGTTTTTCATTTCATCTCTCTGGGAACGGTTTTTCAGTAAAAGGATCTACGTGAAATGGTGCAAAGCTGCCGTTTAGTCGTCGAACAAGAAATGAAATGCTAGAGAGAGGAAGGAGAGGAAGAGAGGGACGTTAGGGGTGATTTTGAGACATCTCAACAGGCCAGAGTGTGGAAGTTTTTGCAGGTTATGGACATGAATGACCATATCTGTTCTAGCTATCACAGGAAGGGGGGGGTGTATATAGGAACTAAATTACCCATCAAAAATGAGTGATTGGACATTCATCATCAGGTTTCTGTGGGAGATGGCTTGCACCTTCCCTGTCTGAAGAATAGTGTTTGAATATAGGTATCGGTTATAAAGTCTTAGATTATATAAGAAGCACAGGGAATTTCCCTGTCAGATTTGCAATTTCAGTCCCCTGGCTCTGGTCCTAAATGGGTGTCCCTTCAGAAAAGGGTCCGCGGGGATGACGTGATCCCACAGATTCCGTAGGATGAATGTATAAAAACACTGATAAACATAGTGTCTGCGCTGTCGAAGAATGCAGCTGTTGGGTGTATTAAGAGAGGTTCACAAGCCTGGGCAAACATGAACAGTTGTCTTAGCTTCCTGAGGCATGTCCTGTGCAAATAGAACTGGAGATGACTGGTTCAGGTCCACACTCACAGACCACAGGCCCACTAAGTACACACACTCAGAAGACACACACTCTCTCACAGTCAGTCAGACACACACACACACACACACACACACACACACACACACACACACACACACACTCACACACACATGCAGATGCAGGCATGTCCACACTCGCTCAGCATACATAAACACAAATGTACATGTGAGCACAAAGACCACAAAAATGCTGTCGTGTTGTTGTGCAGTGACGGCGTGAACCCACCGCTGTAGTGATTACTGCATGAATAGAAAATGAATGTTTTAGTTTGAAGAGTTAACATGGCGATCTAAACTGTGAGTGCGATTACAGTCACTGTTTTGGAAAGATTTATGGTTGAGACGTGTGTGTGTGTGTGTGTGTGTGTGTTGGTCAGATTGATCAGAAAGATAAGTAAGCTTTATTTATTTTGCTTTTTCAGTTTCACAAGTCTAGTTGCTTCCCTCCGACTTTACAAGCCAACTGAAAAAAAAAAAAAAAAAACAACAACAACTCACAGTATGATGGGAATAGCTTCACTGCGGGGTGACATAAAGCCGGATAAATCATTGACATTGAAAATACATCTAAAGCTAAACTTTTGAAACAAGCGCAGCCTGTGATCTATTAAAACGCTTTCGTTGTCAGTAGATCACGTTAGAGTTCCTTCAAGAGTGCACAGGAAGTTAGTTGGCTTGTTAGGCCACCGAGGATTGTTCCTCTGCCGTGTGCCGTTCGTCTCGGTGCCTCTCTGAGCCAAGTATGTGTGGGACTCCCCTCCCTATCACTACAAACCCACAGTGCCCCCAGGCCCCTTTTTGCCTCAGTCTAGTAAACCACCTCTGGCGCTTTTGGGCTTTCTTCATAATATTTTCAGTGCAGCTTTGCCTTACTTTCCAGGATTCTATTCTCTGTGTGTTGATAGTCAGTTTTTTCTACCCAGTCATTTCCAGTGACGACTCGGTATAACAGCAACACATAAGAACACTTGATCTTGTTGAAGAGCTGCACCCTATACTTAAATGCAGATGTATCTGCATTCCTCTTCTTCTTTGCATATCAGTTGAAAACGATTTGGCCTAGCTCTGATGTGTGCATTTTTAAAACAAACATTTAAATTTGTTAATGTATTCATTCATTTGTGAAACGCATTAAATGTGAATCTCCAGTAGCTGCTTCAGGTCTGTTATAACTGCTCAGCATGTTGACTGGTATGTGATGTGTTGGTGCAGCTGAAACCGAGTGTGTTCACTGTTCAAACACAGCATTGCTGGCACTCCTGGTTTCACTTAATCTTTGACACAAAGGCACTGGCATGTGGCTGGGCTCTCAGACAGGTTCAGTGACAGAGGGAGATTGAGAGAGGGAGAAAAAGAGAGAGAGGGAGTTAGAGAGAGGTGTGGTTATGTGCACATAAAATGCGGATAATACCTTCTTAAAAGTTAACAGATTCCACATTTTTTCAAGCAATACATGTACTTTTTTTTTTTCTCCCCTATTCTATCTACATAGGAGAGTTTTAAGAGATTTATTCAGGCCTTGACCATCACAGTCAGTTATTAGGAGTTCTTGAAGCAAACACAGCGGCAAAGTGTGGCCGATACCATGCAGGGTATTTTGGTCATCTCAAGACCTTTCTCTGGGTTACTCAGAGACGTCCACACTCCTGCCAGTCTGGATGGATGATTTATTTGCCTGCCATCCCATAATTACCCATCAGGTAGCTGGGAGGACCTCTCCGAGATTATAGTTTGTTTCTGCAGTAGGAAAAAAAAAAAAAAAAACCTGAGACACTTTAAACGATTTGCCAGTAAGCTCTTTTAAAGGTCTTTTGATGTTTTATCAAGGACTGAAACAGTAATTGGAAATAGTTGCTATCCATGTAATGATGGGAACGGCTCAGCAAACCATTAGGAACATTTGAAAATGGAAAACTTTGCTTTTATTTTTTATCCAAATTGTCATGTTATCTTTGAGTTGTGTTCTTAATTACTGCAGTTCAGCTTGTTTGTACTGAAACGTTACCTCTTGGCACAGCACACAGTTGTTTGCAAAGTTTGATATCTTTCAGATGCAGAAGCGTTTTTACGTTCTGATGTGATGTGCCTCTGAATACGTATTGAAGGAATATTTTCACATCAAAAGAATTGTCTCTTTGTCTTTTTTTTTTTTTTTTTTTGGACATGGCTCAAGGCTGGAAGAATGAATCCAAAATGGTGACCTCCCGTCAGACTTTGACAGGATTTCGCTGACACCAGCCAGGGGTAATCACCAGCTTTTTGGCAGGAGAAAGGAGTCGGTTCTCACTAGGTACACACCACCTAATATTCTTTTAATTGACTTCAGAGGAACTGTATCAAGACGCGCTGATGAAGTTACAAATTGGCCAAAGCTGCTCACTCTGAGAGCCAGATCTCCTTGTTCCTTTTGGTCCGGTTTGTTGTACTTTCTGCAGCTCTGCATAATGACGAGGGTGGAAGAGTGGAAGATTTCAGTTACTCACAGAAAGTCAAGGAGGTTGTTGAAGTTTGAGAAATACAACGCAGGCTGGTTGCTATGTGGGGATCGCGCCCATTTGGAATGTAATTAAATTGGTTTGGCTGCTTGCCAGTGGAAAAAAAACACATTCCTTTCTTCTCATCTCAAATGAAAATGTATAGAGTGTTTTGCTGAAAAATACCTGGAGGGAACAGAAGGCTGTTGAATATTTGTAATACAGCTTGCATTGTGCAGTTGAAATGAGTTTTGAGATGAGTTATCCGTTGTGGTTTCCCCTTTGACATTTCAAAGGTATATAGCTTTTGAACCATGGATTTACTGTAATCTATTTTTTTTCTGTTATTGATGTGTGGTTGAGTTATAAACTGTAAATTGGCTTCACTGCCATTTCAGTGACCATGCTGTGTCAGAAACCGCTGAGGCCACGGTGCAGAAACAGACCTTGTGACGATGTCACGTGTAGATGCTGGTTGTTGGTCCTAGTCTACATATGAAACTGTACTACAGATTGTGTGAATCTTTCATCAGCTCCTCTGCCTCGCCACAAAGTAATATGAAAATAATGACCAACTGAATTATAATGCAAGGACATACATTTCAAAGAAAAAAAGACATTAGAAGCTGAAAGCACAGAGTCTGATGCAGGAAGTATACACACTGAAGAATTGCAATGTTTAACAAATCTATAAATCTTTAGTGGTAACTCAAGGTCCACAAATGTTCTCACATACACTTGGAGAAATTTAAGAGGCAAGCGATCTACAGTCTACAGCCATAGTTAACGTCATACCTCTATTCTTAGAAAACTGCTCAAGGGCTTAAACACAAATTAACATAGCAACAAAGATATTTATCATAATTCAAGATGCCTAATCAATAGATAAACAGACAGTGCAAACAGTGCATAGGGCCTACTGTGTTACCACTTCCTTCCTTTCAGCTGCGTTAAAAACAGCAGTAATTGAAATTTGAGGTTGTTTTGGCACTTATGAAGTACAAAGTGATCTTCCTCTTCTTAAAAATGACCTCAAAGCAGTATGAACCACAAAAAAGAAAAAAAATGTCAGATTTTTGTTGGAGGTTTTTGGAAATCGCACTGTTAACTCTCAAGAGAGAACTTACATGGTTTCTCTTCAAGCATTGCTTCGGCTGAATAATAATAAGAGTAATTTCTGTCCAGTCACAACAGCGTTGGAAATGCCCTAACGATTGTATTATGAGAAAGATGGAGAGAGAGAGAGAGAGAGAGAGAGAGAGCGAGAGAGGGAGAGGAATAAAAATTCAGAACCATAAATGTGAGCTGTTAGGTTGTTGTGTGCTTGTTGTGGGGTATTATAAAAATCCAGCTGCCTCTGATCCACTGCTGCCTGATCTGCAAATGGATCGAGCTGCCCAGCCGAGCTGTTCTTACAAAATCAGCCTGGCATGGCGTTATAATAGCTTTTTCTTGTACGTGTCCTGTCAAATCAACTTAGCCTCTTTTGGGTGCTATTTTAGTGTGAGTCAAACAGTCGATAGAAGAAACTACAAGTCCTGTGTGTCGCCGCCTGTCCCCGAGAGAGCACATGGAAATAAACTCGTATGTCCGTCTCCAAAATGCCATCGCAAGCCTCGGGACACTTTTAGGAAGTGTACTTTGAAATCAGATCCATGAATCCGAGGCAGAGAGGTGCTGAGATGATGAGCTAATTAGTTGTGGTCCACCACTATCGTGCTAATGGCTGTTTGCAGATTTGTGGGCGCTTTAAGCATGCATGCCCGTGTGCTCATGCTGCACAGTTGATTTTTTAGTCGGAGGCTTAATCCAACATGCACAACACAAAGCCTGCTAAGTGAATCAGAAACCTGCGTATCAGTGGAAACAAGGCTCTTCAGTCTCCTCAATGGAACTGGGAAGATAGAGCGAATGGGCACAGGCACATGCCAATGCACCTTCAGGGCATTGATTGTGTGCCATAATGCTTTCATGTGCCTCTCCTGCCTGTGTAGTATGTAAACCCAACCTCAAAAGGGCGTAGGATTTTTTTTTAAATGTTGTCTTCCACGCGTGCCTTGCCAGATACTGTACATTGCTAGAAAAGATGTGTGCAGACGTTTATGTGTGAAACCAGACTTAAGCATACACCGTTAAGCTGTTAAAATTATGTAAGTTTCTGGTGATGTAGCTCTGTACTGAAACTAGCAAACAAACAACAGACAGAGAGGAAGAGGAGATGGAGAGATGGAGCGATAGAGCTTTATCTGGCAGAGAGAAGGAGGCAGGTTGAGCAATTCTGCAGACTTACAGAAAAACAAGAGGAGCGAAAAGAAATGAACATGGAGACATACACACACCTCACACTAACTGAGACAGAGCCCTCTTTCCCAAGCATGCACGTGCTGACATGACACCAGCTCTCACTTTCGTTTGTGCTGATGCACCTGCTCACACTTTTTTTCATTGCAGCACAGAGCACATCGTCTTATATCAGACTTCAGTTCTCCTACCACAGTGCGATCGCATATTAGTTTTCGAAAAGTTCCAATAACTTAATGACAAAGTAGGTTGTCAGTCAGCGCGGGACATTATGAGCCTCATCACTTTTATATGATTTTCTGACTGTATGGTTAAGGAATCGTCAAGTAGTGGTTAGGCTTAGGCAGTTATTACATTTGGATCAGGCTAGAGAAAGTTTGCCCTCATTAATATCCAACAATTTTGAGAGATGACTAAAGGTTTAAAGTAATTTATCAAACCAAACTACAAACATTTGCTGGCTATATCTTGTGACTTGACTATCTTTGGGTTTTGACAAAACAAGCAACTGAGAGTAATTTTTGAACATGCAATGGGCATTTTCACTGTTTCTGTATAAGCCAATGGGATCATTATTTACAGATTAATCAGTAACAAAAAAATGTATTTGCAGCCCTAAAAGAAACAAACGGAGCGTCGGTAAGAGAAAAGATGTAAACCATCCATCTTCCCCTCCCTTACTCTTCATGTGAATCACTCATTTTGTTTGGATTAGCACTAAGTAAAAGCATGTGTAGTTTGACGATGTTTGAACAAATGATCAGCACTGTCCAGTTTCTAAAGATGACAGACCTCTAGTTTTATGCCTGAGGAAGTTTTACGGTTTGGATCAAAAAGGTGTCTCCAGGAGAATGAAGCACTGTGGTAAAAGATATGCAAATTAAAGAGAGGGAGAGGTCATCCATGAACCACTGCTTGACCTTTCAGCAACACTCAGATTTTCTCAGATCAGCGGCAACAATGCTGCTTTGCTCTTCACCTTTGATGAGATCACCCACACTCTCCGCCGTGGGGTTAGAACTTGGTACATTAGTTTTAATTTTGTAGTAAAAGTGAAAATTGTGGTCGCGTACTGTAGAGACTGTCCACTTGAAATCATATCTCATCCACGCAAGCAGTTTATTCCGGTCCATAGTCACTGTGTGGCCGTGGCAATGGTGACCGGGGCAAAAAGTGGAAGTCAGGTGACGCAGTATTCGGAGTGATAAAGTCTGCATTAGAAGGAAGTTGGGGTAGATGAATGAGCCGACAAAACATGGGACTACCACAGAGGAGGCCGCTGTTTGTTTCCTGCAAATGTGAAGGGGATTTAAAAAAAAAAAAAAAAAATTTAAATCTATGACCATTCCACACACCTAAATGTGTGTTTATCGTTGTAACCACGGCATCAATGGTCCAATACGCCCTCCTGCTGCTGTAGTGGTGCTATTTCAGTGGACGCTTCTGTAAGTTGTATACCAGGGTAGGGAGCAACAACCTATTGAGGCTGGAGGACTTGTTGATACAGTATACGTTCTGGGGATTCAAGTTTCTTGACATCTCTTTACAATTAGATGACATTCTCTGTAGTTCAGGCTTGTGTATTGTATTTGGCAACTACCACGCCAAGCTGCACAAACAAACCCAAGCAACAAAGCAACACGAGGGGTAAGCAGGTCTCATGTACAACATCGAGGTGACAGATAAGCTAATTGGGGGATTAACGGTTAATAACTGAAAGTGGTGAGACAAGTGCAAAGCCAGAGTCTGAAGTGATGGCTTCTTTCTCCCTGTGTCTCACCCACCATGCTTTTGTCTCTTTCTCCCTGGATTCTCATCCTCCCAGTCTCACTCTGTTGCATTTCATTTCTCCCCTCCATCTAACACTTTTTATTCTCTCTCTCTCTCTCTCGCTTTCTCTCTCTCAAGCGGATTCTCATCAGCCTGTATTAGTTGCAAATGCAGAACTAAGTGGCTGTGACAACATTCTCAGATGCTCCAGCTGCCACAGATTTATTGAGTTATTAAAGTAATGTACTGTGATTAAAAATGCTAATTTTCCCTAAATCATATGCCAGCTTACATAGTTTTTTTTTTTTTTCAGAAGCTGATTTAATTACATGGAAAATGCCTCTCCACACAAAAATGAATTACCGCATGATACAGAATTATTGTTTGTGCTACGAAAAGTGAAATGACATTGGGATTGTTTTAGACCGAATAATCAGAGCTTTTACTGTTGCACCAACTGCACTGTGCACCGATACTTACATTTTGACAATTATATATATTAGGTTAGCTCGTAATTTATTCATATATCATCTCACCAATCTCACCTCAGGCCATAATCTGAAAGCGAGGCCTTGAATTGAGTGTTAAAAAAAAAAAAAAAAAGATCCTTTAAAATCCTTATCTTGCTGCTAAAGTAAGCCACTCAATACATGTAGGTTAATTCTGGTTTTACATTTAAGCATGGGTTTTAAATAAGGAGAGAAAAAAGTTTCCCCTCCCAATATTATTATGGATTGTATCCTCATCTATTCTGAATAATTTCTTTTCCCCTGAGGGCTGTGTTGAGTGTGCTTTCCTTGACTCATTTTGGCCTCTCATTATGCATTGCATGCATGAATTTGTTTATATAATGTGCAACACTGCAGCTACATTCAGTTGTCTTAGACATCCTAGTGTTGTGATACATGAATGGTAACATTTCATTTCTTAGGACTCTTACTTCTTACTTCTACTTCAAGCAGTCATTTTCTCCTGCTGCAGTTATTTTGCAGAATATGCAAGACTCCTTTTGAACATCGCTGGATTAAATCAGCTACTGAAAAAGTAATTCTCATTTAAATAATGAGATAGAACTTTTTCCCTTGATCACTTAAACTTTGCAGAGCACTTCTGCTGAGCAGCAGATAGCACTGGTCTACACTTTCATCCCAGCCTTATAAAATCACTGCAAGATGACCAGAGCAGCTTCGCACACAGTATGGATTCCCGCCATATTTCTCTGTGTACTGTTGCAAATCCCTGCCAGCATCAGTGCCACTGTACAGCATAACCCTCTGAACAAGACCTATAGGTTGAGCGTGTGAAATATCCGTGACCATGTTGGATGTCTTTTCTTTCTCTGGGGAGGACTGACTCGTATGTGGAGTACAGTGAGATGTGCGGCTCCCGGCCTTCCAGATGTCCTAGACATAACAGAGGCTTGTCAGCTCCGTGGCTGGGCTCTAAATGGGTCACTCTCCTTGATATCACACAGCTCCTTCACAATGACCCCACTGTTCTCCTGATATTACAGCACACCAGGTGGCTCACTGTTAAAGTCATGGCTGGTCAAATGTGGGCCGCATGTGTTTGTGTGAGGTATGGAAATGGTATTCCAATTTTTTTTACGCAAAGTGGATATTTTGGTATACACCATAGCTTGAATTCAGCTAACGCCAGCTTTCTGGAAAAAAAAAGAAAAAAAAATTGGATTTTTCTCTCACTATATGATTTCAGGTATCTCGTGATTTAAATCTGTGATACGTGGCAATGCATTTGTCATCAATCTACTATTTACGTCTTCCAGGGCAGTATATAAATGGCTGTATGTAACATAACATGCTATATAGGGAGCTCTGCAGAGATGAGTGGAAGGGTAGTAACAAAAAAGAGGGAGGGGGTGGGTGGATGGCAGTTCAGTGATTTCTGATTTATGGTTTGATTACAGTCTCTCCATCCTGCTGCTGTATTTGCCTGCATCACGTGAACTTTTTCTCACATGGCCTAGTGATGCAGCAAGCTCTGGCTCGTTCTGCTCCTCATCAAAATGAAACACACATATTCACATAAATACAAACACACACACACACACACACACACACACACACACACACACACACACACACACACACACAAACACACACACACACACACACACACACACTAGTAGGATGACATTCAGGCACACACACAAATATACACTGATTGAGAGATAAAATGGAGAATGGCTCTTTTAGTCAGCTGAGCTTTCTCCCCTCCAGCAGCCTGGCAACCATTCAATACCATTTACCTCTTAGTGGGAAATAATATTGATATTCATAAATGTACCCAGTTAAAGTACCAAAAAAAAGAGAGAGAGAAAAAAAGCAACAATGTGATTTGAGTACAGGTGTGCACCATCTTAGGTTCATGACATCCCGCTCATAAGAGAGAATATGACCGCGTTTATTACTGCTACTGTGAATGAGAAGCGAAGGTCTTCGTCTAGAATGTCAGTGCCACCATTTTGTAAGAAAAAGTAGCCTTGAAAATTTCAACAATGGACGCTTTTTTTTTTTCACCTGTAGCTGGCTGGATATTCTCTACTGAGAGCTGAATTCCATTAATAGTCTAGAAGTGATCAGACCTTGGTGAGAGAGAAACACAGTGGTGAAGTGCGCTCCCCTTATGTGCCATTAGTGTTTTTAACCAGCATCGATCCACCTGCATTTACACCACACTGGAGTATGAATAGGATGAAAGCTACACTGAAGGAGCCAGTCACTGATATCATATCTCCCCAGGCATTCATTAAACTGCCATTCACTCCTCTCCTCAGGCCTCCTTAGGCCCTTTGCTTTAAATTCTCTAAATGCACATTCTGTACCAGGGACTCCTGAGCCATGTGAGTGAAGTAGTACTTTTGAGTTCACCTTGTCACTCAGGCTGCTTACAAAGGGGCTTCGCTAAAAGACGAGAACCAGAGAATCTGGGTCTTGATTTGTGACTTTGGCGAGATGGTTCTAGCAGGCAAAATGCATCATTGCAGCACCGGGAGCTTAAGAGCTTATCAGGTCTGACCTCAGTGGTGTTTTAAAAGTAGCTTTCTCTAATTACAAAATTGTTTTTTTACATGCCAGCGACCTGGCCAATAATGTTCAAACTGTAGTCAACAGTTTGTTGGCTATTCATTTGGCTTTTAGTCCATATTTAAAGTAAAACTTAAATTATAGCACTTTTTGCCAAGAAATGTTTGTACTGTATATATTTTCTAATTTTTATTTATTTTTTTGCATTGATAGCGCCCCTACTCTAATGCTTTCTTGGTCGGAGAGGATCTTTTGGTCACTGTTGGTAGTGATAATTTGTTTTGTACTGTCTTAATGCGGACAGGTTCTAAAAGGTGCTAGTTTGTCATATTACTTCACTTTTAGTCAACCATCTGGGGATTGGTGTCACTAGCTGTTACTCTGTGATACCGTAGCTATGCCATGTCGTCATGCGGATCAGCGGGTGATGTGGAGAGTGCTCAGGTTACAGGACATCCTTTGCTAAGTTTTAGCAGAGTTGTCATTTGCTATCACCACAACCGGAGCCATTAGCTCGACTCCCCTCCTTTAAATAGTGCCGGATAAACTCAACACTTGAGTGTGCAGGAGCTGCTGTTGACTCAGCAGCTGGTGAAATAATGTGAACAAAATGTAACGGCCATTGGAGATCGGTGCTAGATACAGTACCCTAGGTTGCTAGCTTTCAGTCGACAGCTGATGTGGAAATACCCAGTCAGAGGGTCGATGTTGATCTTTCAAGAAATGACTTTATCTTCTTTTGCAAAAGGGAAAAAATATGCACAGTAGCTGCAGTATGAAAACAGTTTACACTTCCTGACACAAAAGGGGGGAGAAATCAAAATCTTAGCTGGATTTTAAGATTTGCAATTTTTAGTTGTTACAGATTTGCTTTTTATGAGACATAGATCAGTTTGTGATTTTGTGTCTTCACTGCCTAAAATGTAGGTTTCTACAAGTGGTTGCTGATCATCACAGTGAAAAAAAGTGAATACGGTCATCCTGCGATACTGCTTAGTCAGGAAATACTTCAAATCAAATTTTTACATTTAAATCAGCCCTTTTCATAAATTAAAACCCCAAATTGAGAAGCCCCATGTGCACTGTATTTTTGTTATTTACAGCCTGAAACACCAAACTGCTTATTGTGGATGAGCCTTCACACACTATAGTCAGTCGGTCTGACAGCAGAGTGCAGAGTGAACCTGATTGTTTCTGACAGCACTCAGAAAGATCTCAAATTAACACTGGGTGAAAGCTGATGTTTAAAATCCATGAAAAAAAAAAAGGCCAACAAAAATGATAGATGAGCTCCCAGCAGTTCCGGCTTCAGCAGGTACATTTGAATATGAACGGCCCCGACTGAAAGGTTATGACCCATAAAGAGGGGGTGGGGGTGGGGGGGGTGGGGGGGTGTCAGAGTGAGAATGGCAGGAAATATGTTAGTGACAAGGAAAAAGCTGCCCCTGGTATTCTAAAGCACCGATGAGTAAAAATAGGGCATTGGGCAAGAAGGCAGGAAACCAGCAGAGCGAGGCCTCTACTAGGAATTTCTTCTGGGGAGGAGAGATAAGGGACTTAACTCCCTCCTGTCTGGGCTGGCTGACTTTAACATGCGACATGTGATCACTGATCACTTATGTAGAGATGGACAGAGGAAGAGGAGATTGAAGAATGGAATAAATGATTTTTGCACTGAGTGATGTGTATATGTCTGTGAGCTCTACTGTATATCTGTGCCTCTGTGTGTGTATGCATATATGTGTGCTCGTGTGTGTGTGTGTGTGTGTGTGTGTGTGTGTGTGCAGACCTGTTTGTGCTTTCTGATGACTTATCAGTTATTGAACTTCGACAGGACTTTTTAATTAGGCCAAAATGTGATGGAAACAAAAGATCTCACACAAATATTGTATAAACCGCACACACACACACAAGCACACACACACACACACACACACACACACACACAAGCACACACACACACACACACACATACACACACACATGTTGAGGTAATGGCCAAGTCGTGGAAAGTACCGTGTGTGAGAGTCTGAGGTTCCTCAGGTTAGCGAGTGGAAGTTGGACAATAAACAGTGGCCTTATCAGACTCTGGGCAGAGCTTCCAACCTTATAGCCCAACATATCACTCTGAATATTAGAAACAAATATGACCTCTACACCACTTGCCTCGGCCCACTCACTCCTGTGAATAAGAAGTTTTGATAGAAAGAACCCTCAGCGACAAGTTTGTCCGTGTTGAGATTTTAGGCCGCTGCGTGCATTAGCCCTGACCCTGCATTTCCTCACTGACGTTTTACCACATCACACCGATCGCTTTCATTATTTGATTTGATTTACGTGACATCACCGACTGAGGATTTATCAGGATTTTTCTTTTACAAATCAAATTTACTGTCTTGGTGGAATGTGAGATTGATGCCCAAGAAAAGCCGAGACAACGCAATGATTATCATATCATTGATTATGGTAATTTGTACGCAGCTGTTGAACTGACAGGGCGTTAGCTGACAACTACACAGCTGACAGTCGGACCGCTTCTTATAAATTGTGGGTAGTGCAGGAGTTCTCGAAGTTGATCTCGAGGAGGAACAAAGTCAAAACCTGCCAAGAATCTACTCGAGAAACTAAAAATAGTGCACAACAGCTTAACATTTACACCAACAATGGAGCTTGCTGACATTCAATAGTTGTTTTGAAGCATTTTTCTGAGAGCAAAAAACACAACCCTAGATAACAATTATGAGCTTGTCACCACTCATTTCCTATTGAAGGTTGTTTATTTGCTGACTTTTTGTCAGCTGGGAAAAAGAAAAGGCACATAAACCTCATGAGCTGCTGATTGCAAATGGAAAATGTTTCTCCGACAGTTTTTGTCAGGGACTCGAACTGCTGCCAAACTGGACTTTTGGTTTGGTTGTTTACATAGTTGATCACATTCTGACTGTCTCAGTTTTGTTATTCTTTTTTTTATTATTATTATAATGAATCTTCTGCCACAAAAATATTTAATTACTCTAGAGAAGAGGTGACTGGATTATTTGGAATAACACATAAGTGGTAAGGTAAACATCGTCCTAGTATTTAGGATTTGAGCAATACAATATTTTTGCTAAACTCTGACAGAATACTAACTCTGTGTGAAATATGCCAAATGAAAATTAGAGCTCAAAGACCGGAGTGCTTGCACAGACAAGAGGAACAGGGTTGCATAAGTGTCCTTACGTGTCCTTGTTGTGTCCAGTTGCGGTAATATTGAGGACAATACCTTCCTTCCAGCAATATTGAAGCATGAGACAATAACCTAAATACCTGTCAGATTTTTCTGTGTCTGACTCTCTATGATTCTTAACCTCACTGTATCTTTGCGATCCCATTTCATCCTCACATTTTCAGTCCCCCCCCCCACACACACATACACCCTCTTACCCACACTCCCTCATGGTCTCTCTCTTAAGTGATTGCTACATTTCATCTCATGGTAAATCGGCCGTCAGCCCGGTGAGCTATCATTATGCAAATGATGGGCAATTCAATTTCAGTTGGTCGGAGGGGGAATTTCTAATTAGGGTGAGGCACAGCACTCAAGATGGAGAGAAAGATGTAAAGGCGGCAAGAGAACAAGGCAGCGAGAGGTGCAGAGAATGGATAGAGGGGGTAAAGAGAGAAAGAGAGGGAAGAGAGAAGCTGGAGAGTGAGGGGTGGAAAGGGAGAAAGTATCCATCCTCGAAGTCAACACCTGCATCACAATTACAATCAGTGGTTGGCTGTGAGTCCCTGTCCCCTATTCTTCCCACTATTTTACCTCTTCCTTATTCACTGCGTTTTGATAAAGTACTGATTCTGAGAAAAGGATACGTATAAACGGTTGCTCACGCTCAAGGCCAGATTTATGAAAACATGTTATTGTTTTCATCGTGAGACTGAAAAACTCAAGGAAGATGAAGAAAAAAAAACTGTTTAACCACAATGATACTAAACTTTAATGATACTGTGGTGAGCGAAGTTCTCAAATTAGCAAAATTACAGTTTCACATGGGGAGAAAAGGAAGGGTACTTAGTGTAAACTATAAATATCTAGCTTTGACTCATTTGATACTTCCAGTGTGTCACTACAGTTTTCTCATGCATTGAGTCTAATTCTTAATCATTTTGCATTGATAGATTGATGTATTATTGGAATTTCCTCTTGGTGGTCAGAACCTCTTCTAAGGCGAGTCGAATTTCAAGTCTTGTCAAATTCTCAAGTTAAGTTTAATGTATTTGAGTTGATTTAGTTGACACAACATTTGAACTTGGGCTGCGACTAAAGATTATTTTCATAAAATTAAACCTCAAGAAATGGGTCAAGTCTCATGTCCTCATTTCTGTGACTTTCATTTCGTCTGATTAGGGTCCAAGCTTCAAGCAAATGGTGCAATGACTAATTTCACAACTGTAAGTGTCAGGTTTTTAGTTTAGTGCATCGAGACACAAGCTGAACACCATTTTTTTACATCTACAAATTTGAAATCTTTTGATATAAATTAAAGTAACTTCTGGCATAAATCGACTTAACATGATTAATGCAACTGACACATTTGCAGTATCTGCAGTTTTGTGAAGTACATTTTAACAAATGATTTTTCATGATCTCATGCAGCTGTCAGACTGGACCAGTCCTGTGCTGCAGGTTTATTTTGATGGAGCATTTTTTTTTTGTCTTCCTATCAGTGTAATGAAGCATTGGGCCTGTCTGTGTTTTTTCTTTATTCAGCAGCCCGGAGGGACAACATGTTTCCTGCAGGGAGAACAAAAGAAAGAAAAAAAAAACCTCTTGGTCAAACTGTTTCATCTTGATTGAGTGAATGTGCTCAATTTAGCTGAGGGTTGTTTGCATAGTCAGGGAGTTTGCGACAATGTGTGTTAGTTTTTAGTTTTATGGTCATTTATGATTTGATCCATCACGGGTTTGTTCATTTTGGATTATATAGTGTCTGTATCACACACTGTCCACGCTGTCTTTGTGTGTCCGTGTGTGCGTGTGTGTGTGTGTGGGAGTCTGTGTGTGGGAGTATGTGCACATATTCATTGAGGGTGTTTTTGACTCTTTTTGCACATCCGCTCTCACTGTATCTGAACATGTGTAGGTGTATGAATGTGTTGGGTATGAACCATACATGCACACATGAGCACTCACGCACGCACACACACACACACACACACACACACACACACAGCGAGAGAGAGAGAGAGAGAGAGAGAGAGAGAGAGAGAGAGAACAGAGGATTCAGCTGAGATCAGCAGCTCACCCTAGGCTGTCAAATATTCTGTCAGCACAGCCCAAGAATCACAATTGGACTCTTTGGGAGGCATTAATTCAATGCACCGTAACAATGCTCTCTGAAACCAAATCAACTGCCTGTAGTCAGCATATCAACTCTCAACTAACTCTCTCCCTCTATCTCTCTATCTCCATCTCTCTCTCCCTCTCTCTCTCTCTCTCCCACTATCTCCCTATCTCTCTCCCTCTCTCTCTCCTCCTGCCTCCTCTCTCACACTCTCTGTCTTTGCTGCCTTGTCTTCCCTATCCTCACTGCCTCTCTCTCTCTCTTTCTCTCTCTCTACCCATCAAATGTGTGATTGAACTTCTAAATTTGTTGCTAAAGCTGACTTACTGTACAAGATTGGCCCAATATAGAAAGTAGCTTCCTCTGCAGCTCAGATCTTGTAAAAGTAACACTGTTATTTGAAGTAAAAACTAAAAAAAAAATTAGCAAACATACAACAACAAAAAAAAGCTCTGTTTTGATATTTATATTCACCAAGGAATGGTACATTTTTCAATACTGATCTGAATTTTAATGCTTTAAGTTTTGTGCCATACTTTATCCTATCACTGTAATGGGCAGCGTAGAATGGATTAAATAAATTTTGTTTTTGTTTGCTTGTGTCTACATTTAATTGGACAAGGCCACATTCAGTTTATTGTCTCCATAGGAACATTGAGTCAAGTAGTAAGAGATCTAACTGTTTCATTACTGAAAAAAATTAAAGATGTTTTGAACCTTTTAGCAACTAACTATTGTTTTTGTTATTTTTGTTTTTCATAGGTGTCTTCATTATTTTTTAGATTAGTTACTATTTTATGAGGTGATAGTAAATAGTAAAAATTTCCATCATGATTTCGTAGAGTGCAAGTTGTTGTATTGTTTTGTCAAATAAAACATTAGAATTTAAAAAAAAAGTCATTTTACAGGGATCTAAAACAGTTTGTGTTCCAAACAACAAAAAATTGTTACATTTGACAAGCACATTTTTATAAAATAAATAACTATTCATTGAATATAAAAAATGTTACCCATTAAATTTGTACTAAATTAGATTTGTTTTAAACACTGCTCATCTTCCTGACTTTTTTATCAGTATTTCTATCATACTTAAATCCCTATTCTGCCACTTTTATTATACTTGCTAAGTTTTGTTAAAGGAAACATTAAAACAATTTTTATCCCGGTCACGGAATTTCTCAGTTAATGAAATGACAGATGTGGCCCGACATTTGGCAGCCTCTGTTTGCTCTCCTAAGCAATCCCAGTTTGTTAAGGAATTATTCTCCTCAGCTTCTGCCAGTGTTAAAATAATCTATCTTTTGTGTACAACTCTATCAAAAAAAAAAAAAAAAAAGAAAAGAAGAAAATCCCCTGTTTCTGTATTAGGTAAATCTTCTGCCAACCATCTGCTTTCAGCCTTTAACACACTAGTTGTGGCCAGGACACAGCAGAGGTGTTGGCTCTGCTTGTCAGTAGTTGGTTGTAAGTTGTATTGTTGTAACACCATGTTGTTTTGCCTTCAGGAAACCACCTCATAAAAAAAGATGAGGGGCTCAGAGGAAAAAAAGATTAATGAAAATGAAAAGTTTCTTTTCTCCCCTCTGTATCAGAGAGGGCATTGGGCACCAACTGCACTTTATTAATGTGCTCCATCTCCCTCTCTTTTGTGTCAGATGTAATACAAAGGGCATTTTTGCGTGTGTATGCGTTGAGAGAGAGCAAAAAGGGACAGAAGAGTGAGTGGGCAAATCTCTATCAGCAGGACTTATTCCACTTATCCTTGCAAAGTGGTATAGTGTTAAAGAGGCCCGATGCATCCTTAAAATTACCTTTGGCGTAAATAAGGGACCTAATTCTCAACTGATTTCTTGTCTCTTACATTCAGCTTTTTTATTGATGAAGCTCTTATACTTTTTCTATCATTTAGACTGAAGCAATTAAATCTAATTTTACAGTTTGCTTAATCCTACAAAAAACTGTCCTTGATCATTGACTGGAGCAAAAATCCTTATTTATGTCTGTAGCTTCCACTTTTCTGTGTGGAGAGTTAAAAAATGCAGCATCTAAGCCACTCAATAATCTCTGCTTTTACTCGGCTGTACTTAGTAGCTCAGCTTTGGTACAATTTTAGATGGCGCTGTTGAATTTCCTATCGCACCTGAAAACATGCAGCCAAGCTCCACATTGTTGTTGCAGTAGATACAGAATCTGCTTTTCTGCGACAGCCCTCTGTAGCTGCAAGGCAGACACACAAAGTCAAGTTAGAAAAGAACAACAAAGAGTCAAGGAGGAGAAAGGAGAGCAGCACAATGTCGTAAAAGTTTGAGAAATGAACACGAAGTTGGAAACCCAAACTGTGCTGCAGATGCATAACCTCAGCTCTCACCATTAATTGCATTTTGTAAAAATAGCACGACATTTTTCACCTGTCTGTAACATGAAATGTTAACTGTCTGCCCTGGGTGACTGTAAACCAAATTCTAACCATATTAATGTTTGTGCCAGCATTTTGGCAAGAGTTTGGTTGGAAACTGCCACAATCAAAGCAAATGTGACCTCCTCACCCCTACTTTGAACTGTATGTACATGGAGGTGTATATGCATTTCAATGCCATATGCTAATTTTTTGAAATGTCAGTAGACTGAGCTGAAAATACAGAGTTACTGAAAACCAGACTAGTTCAAAACCTAGTATATGTCTGGATCACCCTTTATCTGTTTGCTGCTTTCCTGATCTCTCTTTACATATACTGTATTTTCATACAGCAGAATTTCCCAATAGAGCTGTTACCATTAACATTTTTTTCTGTTTCTGTTGTCAGACAACAGAACAAGTATGAAATAGTGATTGAAACACAGCCCATTAAGATGACATTTTAACCAGCAGTCACTTCCAAGCCATTTGCAAGCTGCTGCTCTGAACTGCTAAAATCCTGATTTGATAACAGAGACAAAGGCATGTGAAAGGTCTGTAAATCTGGCCATATAGTGTGATACAGTCATAAGTATAGATAAATAGAGGTTTTTAGGTAGAAAGGGAGGGAGGGAAAGAGAGGGAGGCTGACGTTGGAGGTTCAGTTTGAGAATCTCCAGCTGATGTGTTGTGCTCAAGTGTAAATTATGATCTGTCTTGACTGGTGGAACAACAAAAGCTATTGGAGAAATATAAACACAAGATAAAGCCGCAAGAGGAAGGGTGGAGGCACAGTGAGGAGTGATAGAAAACAGACGGAACGAGCCAACAGAAGAGGAGAAGTGAAGATGGGAGATATAGTAGGAAGGGAAACCTGTGTTAAATTAAATGTACTACTTAATAATACTTTATTTTTATAATGTAGCTCAAAAAGGTTTGGTGCTGAAAAAAAAAATAAGAACAGGAAATAACAAAGTATTTTGAAATGCAGGTAGGTAAAGCAAGCCATGAGATCAACTAATACAAAAACATCTAAAGACATAATCAAGCAATAAAAAATACATTTAAAGGCATTAAAAGTACATGATAGAAACAGCGTGTGGGACACCATGTGAAGCAGGCACATCGAAATTCTGCTGCTAGGAAAAGGCTCGGCGAGAGAGACGTGTTTTTAAATCCCGGTTAAAGATTTCAGCAGAGCCTGCTGCTCTAATGTCTTTGTGTAGGCTGTTCCACAGTTTGGGAGCATTGCTGAAAAAAGCTGCATGTCCAGTTTTGGGTGGCCAGGAAGCCAACAGCAGAAATTTAAGGTCTCCAGAATGAACATAAAGCAACAGGGAATCTGTGTTGTAGGTCCTAAGCCGCTGAGAACTTTGTATAGAGCCAGAAGGACTTTATGACCAGTTCTGGGAGACACAGGGAGCCAATGCGACTAAGACTGGAGTCCTGTCTGCTTCGTTTTTTTCAGCAGTCTAGCAACAGAATTCCGGACAGCTTGCAACCTGTCAATGGACTTCTTAGGAAGACCAGTAAAAACTGCACTGCAACCGTCCGGTCTGTTAGAGATGAAAGCATACATTTGATTTTTGTTTTTTTTTTAGCATCTTGCTGGGTCAGGAGTGGCCATGATTCTGACATGAAAGAATGCCGCCATGGTAACTAAAATAACATCCAGAGTTGTTACCTCTGGTTTTGTCCAGGAGGTTATTTAGAATTTGTATCCTATCCTCATTCAGATAATTGGAATTTCAATGATTATATTATGTATATGGTCAGTTGTCCCCACCATAGAAGCACATGCATAAGCATGTCAATACACGCAGTACAAACTCGTATGTGTTTACACCAGGGATGGAAGGAGAGTCACTGGAAAACGTGTGGTCAACTATAAATAGCCTGGGCCCAAACGCTGGTGTTGCCTGGATATTCCCAATGGTGTAATCAGTGGTATGAGTATCAGTAGTGGCCCGAGGCAGGTAGCCCCTGGGTTCATGTCCTGGTTACGGTAGAGCTACTTAGGCCTTAACTGACATCTTTTTTTTTTTTTTTAGACACACACACACACACACACACACACACACACACACGCATGCACGCATGCACACACACACACGCACACACACATCCACACACACACAGCTCATCTCTGTGACTATCTCACTGCAAGTACTTCGAGATAAACATGGTTCATTCGTACAAATACAGCGAAGTAGAATAAAACCTATTGATTTGTAATCTATGTGGAACTAACCAACAATTACAATAGACAAACACAGGGATATGTACAATATGTTTTTAAATTTCAGGTCTGTAGCTTGCAGCCTATAGTAATCAGTGCATTGTATTGATTCGTTATATTGTTCAAGTACTGGATTCATGATAGACTCTAAACATATTTTCTGTCTGGACCTTTAGGCCATTTATTAATTCATGCTCCTTTCTCCTCTAGTATAGTTCACTGGTATAGTTTCAGTATGTCCTTCCATTTGAAATAAACACTGCTAGGAATCCTGCAGATAAATTAACATTGAAAGATATCACTGAATCCTTCCCAAGTCCCTGCAAAGTAAAGTTAGTTTTAATAAGGCCGAGAAGCCTAAGTAATTTAGTGAGTAATTTATTATTATATAACATGATTTACTGTAGTGCACTCTCACTTCCAAACTAGACTCTAAATTTAGCGCCTTTAGCGTTAAAGCTAAAAAAGTATTAAAATCAGAGATATAAAACACCCAGGAAATAATACAATAATACATACAGTGAAAAAAATCATGAAGAAAAATGATTCATCACATTGCAATATACAAATCAATGTTGGACACTCCGGCTGGTTTTGTCTCAGACGAAAATCTCTAAAAGACCACAGAAGAAATGATTCATGCTCTGTTATTGACTGTGAGACCACCTCAGCTAGAAATCAAACTGATGTTATGCAATATAATTATGCAGCGGGTTGACAGGATAATGTGTTTTTATGAGTTAAAATATCAGGAAAAACAGCACTGAAGGGAACTGAAGTGAACTGTGTTGGGGCTGAAAGGCCATTTGGAATGAGAGTAATTTTGTATTATTGATCCTCTAATGTTAGTTTCCATGCATTGTTGAGTGCATTCTGTACATATATTGTGGTACATTGCCTCTATAATGTATAAAATACAGTATGTGTGTACATGCATGATTGTGTGCGCGCGTAGGTTTGTTAAGTACTGTACGCCATAGATGAGTGATATGGTTTCCCCATAAGCTGGTCTGGGCCTTGCATTCCTCTCATTGGTGGAGTTTGATGTGTGCAGGCCTTTCGGCTAATCTGGGAAGAATGTCGTCTACAGACACACATGTGTTCCATTAAGTCCAGATCTGCGTAAATAATATAACATGCAACAGCTAACGTTACAGGTAACCATACCCCCACAGCTGTGCCTTCGGCTTTACAGTTCCCCACCAGCCCAAGCCTATAAAAAGGCAAAGGCAACACTCATATCTAATGAGTAGATGTGACAGCGATTGTGGTTTAGGAGGCTGCTGATTTTTGCTGATTGGGTTTTCAGAATAAAATCAGATAACAACACATTGGCCGACGTTCTTTTTTGTTCTCCTTGAATTTTTCTTTGTGTTCGAATAGAAACACAGCATTAGCAAACTATATGTGATTAAGATGTGTATGTGAGAAGATACTTTACTGTATTTTTAAAGATAAAAGTAATAGTAAATATTATAGATGCGATTAAATATTACTTACATTTAAATACACATTATTATAGAATATATCATACTCCATATATTTGCAGTAACTCGATTGGCCTGCTGATGTATCAGTTGGCCTCAATTAAATAATGTGACGACAGACAAATCATTCACTCGTAGTCTGAAACATGCAGCCTCACACTTGTCCCTCTGAATGTACTTTTTTAGCAAGATTTTTCGGACACAATCGCATCCTGCCACATGCATCAATATAATGACTGTCATGTAAATCTGTACGTGAGCGTTAAGTGCTTGTCACGTGGCAGGAGTCGTGCGAGAGAGCATATCAGAGCCCGACTTCCTATCCCCATCCCTCCCCCTATTGTTAATGGTTCTAGATCCAGACGACCATCATTGGGTCTTTGTGTTTATTGTCTGCCTGATCTGCTTGTGCTGATTGGCTCGATCCTACCGAGCAACAGGGCAATGTTTGCTTTTGCTGTCTGCCTGGGGAAGTCCCTCTTGTCCTCAAACAGGCCCAGCTACAGTAACTGATACAAAGTTCAGAGGATGCCAGTCTCTTCCTGGTGTGGTGCAGTATCTTCCTGTGGCTGCACACCAAGATTAGTTAGAATCTTTGAGCGAGTGACTTATTTTTACTGTTCTAAGAGAGGGTTACAGTAACATGAGCAAACAGGTGAACTCTGCCTCCTGCACTATTTGGTTGGAACGATAGGTATGGGTGCACAACATTTGAAAAAAAAAATGCAGAGATGGTAAACGGCTTGCAGGATCTAGTTTTGGTAGAAATATCACATGAACCTAAAGTCAGCCAGAAAGTGAAAGAAAGGTGACAAGGGTGAGAGCGTCTGAAGTGGGGACTAGAAAACAAAAGAAAGGTGTCGGAGAACAAGTGTTAGAGAACAATGCTTCTTGCACTTGCAAACCGTTGTGAGCCAGCAAGGAAATGTGAGGAGTTTGGCTGTTGCTGTTATGGGTGCCAGCACTCCTAATGAGTCTGTCAGGCCCAGTTAGCGCAGCCAGGCCTGCTTGTGTCCCCTCCAGGCCGTGGACAGCTGTTATTAGCCCCGTAATAGCATGCCACAGGGCCAGATTAGCCTGGAACACTGGAGAAATATCAAACATTCACTTACTGTGGCTCCTTTGCTGGCTAAAGCAGCTATTCTGCGAGGCATTCATTTAGCTGCAATGCTGGCAAGCTACCTAACAAGCCACGAAAGAAAAGGTCCCCAGTGAGCGATGCAGTTAGTGTACAGTAGCTCCTTTTGCTAGGTTGAAAGAAAAAACAAATGCTGGACTGGAGAACGTAAAAGACACAACATACTGTACCAGGTTATGTTGCTAATTTTGACCCGAAGTCATAATTCATGTATAGAACTATTCTAAATTGCAAAGAGAAAATCAATGTAAATTTTCAATATGGGAAATGTATGAGCACACATTTTAAGAGTATGTATGTTTTGAGACACATTGGGGCTGCTTTGCTGCTTTATATGTTGTCGGTTGTCAGGGAGCTGCAGCACCTAGGAAAGTTGTAAATGAAAGTTCTCTTTGATAACTGTCATCCGTCATCATTGCTTGAATCATATCGACAAAATGGCCACTGCTATCTGCTCATCTGTTTTAACCTTTCATAATGAGAGCAGGAAATCAAAACCTTACACAGCAAGTATGCTCAGCCCACCTCCTGGTATAACCTCCACTGTACACAGCCTGTGATAGGCCTGCACCATTAGATCAGCATGCTGTTAAAACATACAGGCCACCGCTGCTTATAGGGTATAAATCATGCTCTTTGAGCCTGCTCTTTCTTGAATATATTACATGCATGGTATGGTACATAAGCATCTGCAAACATTGCTTTCTTGGTTTCACTGCATTACAATCCCCATGCAGTGAGGCCCATAAATACAATATGCAAAGGTGTTTTTATGGTGGTTCCACAATAAAAGCTGGGGCCTGCCATCCTAATGTGTGGACTGGATGAATATTTGCTTGAATCGTGTGACTGGCTAGAAATGAAAGGCGGAGCCAGTTTTGGTTGGTATTGGTCGATATTTTCTCACTTCTTAGATGTGATTAAACAATGCATGTATCACTGCATACCGAAGCCCTGCTCTTGAATATGTTTGTGTCTGTGTTGTATTTCATGTGGCTGCGGTGGTGTGATTTCTCTGTTTGTGTTAGGAGACTCAGTGAGGCAAGTAAAAGAATATGTGTGTGAGAAAGTTAATGTGATATTTGTCCTCATTAGCAGACTGCATGGATCAAGTGTGGCAAAGCCATTAAGCACCATACATAGCAGGCACTAGCCATAGCCATTTCCTAATATAAATTCATGTTTTTATTCCCTTATTGCGAGTTTCTACATCACCAGCTGCAGCATTTATTTTGACAGAAGGCAGTGTTCAAAAGCTGAAACAGACTCTCCAGGAGCAGAGAGAAAAGGATGTAGCTCATTTTATCAATTAACACAGTTGGTTACCACTGTTGCACAAATCAGGTGAGAGAATGACATGCAGATTGACCCGGTGTTACACAAGAGAGATGTTAACGTGAGAATGGCACAATATCAAGGAATCACAGAGGTGGAGTGAGATGAGCGTGGCTGGGAGTCAAGTTAGGAGAGAGATGAAGACGAGGAGTGAGACTTGCAGTGAATCCTGGGATGCAGCCCTGCTGTGGCTGCGGGCCACAGCGTGAACCCCACTGAGCTGCACCGTCTTTCCCTGACAGGGACCACTTGTTGCGAATCATTAGCCTCCCAACCACTGAGGGCTTTGCCGCAGCTCCCTTCAGGTTGCGTTGTACAGCTGAGACCCGCATGGGGAAGTACAAGGAGGAGCTGGCAGGCTCAGACCCCACTGAACTGTAATTACCAGCCGTGTAACATATAGAAAGATGGCGTCAGTAGGCTACAGCGGAGCTCAGGAACCCTGGCTACCAAACACAGCAGCTTAGTTCCATTAGTGCCGCTGATGAGCCAACCTTATCCAGTTATTATGTGTGGTACATCACCATGAGGTGATGTGATTTAACATGGCAGCCAGTGTGCAGGCTTTTGACTTGGCGGAAATTTATGAAACGAACACTGGTAAAAGAAATGAGAATCATAAAAAGAACTAAGGTATGTTCATGCCTTTATTGTATGACCCCTGCACTTTGGACGAGAGAATACAACGTAAGTAACTTTTAAACTGAATTAGTTGGAAACAAATTCAACTCGGATGTGTATATCTTGCCGTTGTGATTTTATTATTGTGTTTGAAGTGTTTCGTCCCTGTGATGTTTCACACTCAGTTCTCTGTAAGACAGAAAATGTACTTAAAATCTCTCCCCTCTCTCTTTCTCCCCTTCCAGAACAGATACGTGCCTACAGAACGAGGTGTGAGGATCTACAGTTCCATGCGCCAAAACCCTGACGGCAAGAGACTGCCCTCTACTGGGGTAAGACTCATCTCTTCCAGCCCCCGACCCATGTACCCCTTCCTTTCCCCTCGGTCTCATCCATACCTACTTGTACCGAAATACTATGCTTAACCCTTGCTCATCCAGGGAGAGCCACAAAAGAAGTCCTCACCACATCCTCACAGCAAGAAAGTACAAACACAGGATTAGAGTGACATATCCGGAGAGGGGTAGACTTTGACATTTATAGCATTTCATGGGGTCAATTTCTTTTTTTCTCACTAAATTTCGACTAAATCATTACACTACGTTCAGCTCTCGTGATTTTTTTCTCGTTCTTTAAACCCACCGTCATGCCCTCTTCCCATGCTCACTCTGATAGATCTGCTCAGTCTCCATCCACAAACCAACAATGGCCAACACAAGGCTCCCAGTAGAGCACCCATCTGACTTGGTGGTTTCTGTGGTATCTGCCTGGTAGCTTTTCACAGAGGCATGTTGCTGCAGCTGATAGGTCAAATAACTGCCTCCTACTGTTGTGTTCACACAGAACAAAGACATGAGGCATTTTTTTTTTTTTTGATGCAATTCTTCTGCTTCTGGCTTTCATTAGTTTAGAAAAAGTTAAATGTTGATTAAGTGTAAAAAATTTAAATATTTGGTCATTTTCCCTTTTTTTTTTACATCTTTTGTAGTAAAGCAGCTGTATTGGGACATCAAAGTCTCATTTTCAATTATTTTATTATATAATTGTTCATGAAGATGCTTGGAAAAAGAAAAAAGATTATGTCCATTGAAGTTTAGTGATGCAGTTTGCAGTACTTTGACTTTGACAAAGTGCTGGAACAGTCGGTCTACTTTGTTTGTGAAACCTTTCTTTCATTTTTCTTTCTAAATAAAAAATGAAATCTTTTAGTATTGTGAAAATCATAATTAGAATCTAGCTGGCCTTGCTTTTATGCATTTATGTAACAAAGGAGAAAAAATGAAAGAACAATAGAGTGAAAAAAGAGAATTTAATTTCATATGTTTCCTTTTTTCATGTTTCACTTCATGCAAGAGCTTTTTGAATTATCTCTTCACTGCTTCAGGGCTCAATGAGAGGACGAGTGGGTGAGTGAGGGAGAGACAGGGTAAGGGAGACAGACAAAGGGAAAGCTGCGTAATATTGTTGGTGCACACCTTTTTTTAATTACAAAAGAGATTGTATTGATGTCTCAGGCCACATGTCCTAAATCATTTATCAAGGGGGAGAGTGCTAACAAAGCATTTCTAAGAAACCCATCCTCTCCAAGGGCCCGGAATCATATGTTATCTAAAGTGAATATTGTTAATACTGCTCTGTGGAGAGACCCACTTACAAATCATGGGAATGAGTTCCTTGTCAAGACATGCGTGAGGTAGTAAAGATATATATCCACTTTCATCTGATCCTCTGTTGTGCAAATTAAACTCTGCATCTAAATCTCTATGCAGAAGTTGTTTATGAAATGAAGAGGGCCATGTTGAAAGTGATGGATAAACATTAATGTGAGGAATAGAAAATTTCTAAATCTCCTAGTTGCTTTGTTCTGCCACAATAAATAAATTAAAGATTAAATCTCTTGTGCAGATTAGAGTTTATCAAAAAGGAGACAATATGTGCTATTTTCTGCCTCATTCTTTGGCCCTCTCTTGTTTCCTTTTGTCTTGTTATTACCTGTGTGTAGCATCAGTACAGTAGCATACTGTAGCTAAAGGCTGCATGGAGAGGAGGAGAATATAAACCACTTAACATGCAGGAGGAAACCAGACGTTTTTCCATTGCACTTATCAGGTGCTGTGGTGAGAGCAAGTGTCAAGGTGCAGTAGGTCCCTGCCCCCCTTCCCTCTCAACCCCCAGCTCCTCTCCCCCATCCTCTCCTTCCTCCTCCCCTCTTCCTTCCCCTGCACACCCCTTTTATATTTTCCCCAGATCTCTATCTCTGTCCCTCCCCCTCCAGCACCCCACCACCACTCACCACCCTCGGTTCAGTTAAAAGTGGGCCTGGCACTTCCGCAGCAACCCAACCCAGCCCCCCCCCCCCCCCATACACACACACACACACACACACACACATACCACCACCACTTCTTTTCTTTCTGTCAAACTAACCTCCGACTCCTGCTCTTCACCTCTATGTTTCCTGTCAAGGTGCACTACCCCCCCTCCTCCTCCCAACCACCGACTCTGCCCCCACAACCTTTTCCTTTTCTTTCTTTCAACATCTATTATGGCTCTAAATGCCTACAGTTCATTTTTTTAAATGCTCAGTGCAGAGGGCATGACCCCCCCGTGCTCTGTAGTAATCTTGCATCTTGTGTGTGTGTGTGTGTGTGTGTGTGTGTGTGTAGGTGTGTGTGTATGTGTGTTTGTGTATGTGTGTGTTTGGGTGGGCGGGTCTTTTCAGGGGAAGTGCTCTTTGTTGTACACGACTTCTTCCTGATAATGGGAATGTGAAAGAATCTATCTCAAACTCACAAGTGTATATTGCAAAATGTCCATTAGGCATAAATGTATGTTAAGTATGTCGAGTATGAGCATTTACCAGGGTCCTGGACAATGAGACCTTTTCAATAGCTTAAATTATTAACCTGTTACTGATCGAACTTTAACGAAAAGTTAAGTATGAAGCTGGAGCCGGGAGGTAGATAGCCTAGGTTAGCATAAAGACTCAAAGCTTCCTGAAACAGCTAGGTATGTCCAGAGTTAAAAAAAAGTCCACCAAACAGCACCTCTGGCACTGATTCATTGAGTCATTAGATCTTTTTCGGTTTCATCTTCACACAAAGGGAAATAATGTAAGGGATTTTAAAGGGACAGGTTGTTGTTTGGCTGTTGTTTGGAAATGAAAAGTTACAGAACATACAGGGACTCCCTCAAAAACCACTAATTGTGATTTACATCAATGGTAAGTATAAATTAAATAAGTGCGACACAGCATGTAAATTAGTGATATTTAGAGATATCATGGGTGGAATCTTTAGGAGACTGAGGCTAGGTGTTTCCCCTATGTTTTTATGCTTTTTGCTAAGTTAAGGTAATTGTCCCCTAGTTGTGGTATCATCTCACTCTGAGCAAAACTGAAAGTCCAACTGCTCCTTTAATGCTTGAATACATTAATCACTTTTGAGTCACTTTATGTCTGTCAACTGACTATAACCAACCACAACCAATGACATCTCAGCTGAAGTTTAACCAAACAACTGGCCCAGAGCCCAGTCTTTAACTGCTCATACCGTAACTTAACAGGACAAAAACCGCAGTTGAGTTGAAGGGATGATCTTGACAGGACGTAAGGTGTGAGAGGAGCATTGGATGAAAATAAAACTTTTTGTACTCTTTTGCTCCTTGCATTTTAATGCACCTAATTTGTACTTTCTCTCCATTTTCCCATCCAGTGTGTTTTTTTAAAAAAAAATACATCAGCCAGTGTTACAGTTACACTTTAACTTCATCACAAAGCATTTAACTGACCAGTGGTGCAACTTCATCACTCAGCCAGTGCCAATCAGTCAGGGACAGACATCCACTGTTGCCGTCAAGCTAAAAAGAAAAAGAAAAACTAAAGAGAAAGAAAGAGAGAGAGAGATATTTCTGTGAAACTGGTTTTCCCTGCTAATTTCTTGTGCACCATTTAATGCACGTTGCATAAAAGGGTGCAATAGGTTGAATTAATAGGTGAACCCAATTTCTCTGATGACTCAATTTTGTCATCAGCATATCAGTATTGTCATCTGCAATGCAACAATGGGCGTCTATACAATGACAGGAAATAGTGAAATGCAGTGTGAGTGTGGAAAGTGATGTACAGTGACTCTCATAGCTGCTGGACTGGAGGTTTGTTTTAGCTCAGGTTGGATGAGCATCAGTGTATCTTTGCAGGGAGTCAAACTGTTTGAGCTAACATTGTATTTGTTGTTGTTGCTTTAGCTCCAGTGCCTTGACAGTGATACATAGGGTGAAGGTTTAGAAGCGCACAGATGACAGGATCATTCGAGGACTCCTCCTTCTCTTCTCTTTCCCTCTTTGCCGCATTCTCTTGGTTTCTTGCTCGCTCTCTCTCTCTCTCTCTCTCTCTCTCTCTCTCCCTCTCTCCCTCTCTCGTGCTTTCTCTCTCTGTGTCTTTCTCTCCTTTTCCAAGCTGATTTGGAGCCTTGCATAGTCAATTAAGGAGGGAGTGAGAGATGGAGTGGGGGCTCCGGCTTCCATATTTTGGTGTGATATTAATATTGCATGAGCGCTATTCTGTAGCAAATATCTAAGAGACTGCCTATTAAGGCAGCAGTAGGAGAAAAATGTGACAGACACTCACACGTACACACATACTGTACATATACAGACAGCTAGAGTGCAGGGGTGAATCAGTCAGGATCATGCACAGGTTGTTATAATTAGTGTTTTTCAGATTTATTTTTGGTAGGATAATAAGAGTGACTCATTTTCCTGCTTAATATGTCATGTTTGTTTATCTTGACATGGCTCACATCACATCATATCGTACAGTGAGTGTTTTTGATGTTAGCGAGAACTGAGGGATGTTCTACTGTAATTGTGTTAAGAATGGAATATCTTAACTAACCAACTGAATAAACAAAACAAAACAGACAGACAAAACAAATGCATACTTTAAAAAAAACAAAAAACACCCCCCCCCCAAAACATTGCCAAGATAATTGTAATATTGCAAAACAGGAGTGATCTGATGGCTATTTGCTTATCTATCTATCTATCTATCTATCTATCTATCTATCTATCTATCTATCTATCTATCTATCTATCTATCTATCTATCTATCTATCTATCTATCTATCTATCTATCTATCTATCTATCTATCTATTTATTTATAAATAAATAAATACCACTGGGAGGCTATCAGTGATGGATACAGTAAGTGTCAACAGGCTGAGATGGTCCCCAGCAATGACAGAGGGGATGGCATGGACACGTTTGGGTGCTAAGTGGTGGTGATTGTGCAAGGCCGCCACAGATTGTTATTGACATCTGATATTAAGGTGTTATGAACATAACCCACGTTAATACAGTATGAGAGCGCAATAACACGTACAATTTTTTATATGTGCTTTATTTTTGTAAGTTTGGTAAGATGGCTAAATTGGATATCAGAATGTTAAAAAAATAAATAAATAAATCACCATTTGACACACTGAATTGTGTTTAACTCTTGCATGCATTACGTCAGTCACATATAGGGCTGCAACCAATGATTATTTTCAGCATTAATCAAAACTCACATTCGTGGAGATGGGACCAGTGTCATAGCATTATGCTTAAAAAAATAAAAAGTGACATACATCTGCTTATCAAAATAATTAGCGATTCGTTTTTAACCATCAGTTTATTGACTTGTTGTTTCAGTAGCTAACTTTAGTTAGTTCATTTTTTAATAAAATTTGCTTGAAGTCATTGACTTTGACCAAAAAAGTTAAATATGTATAACATGATATTGTTGTCATAAGGAGACATTTCCATTAAAAGTCAAAATACAGTATTATTAATTGGTCACCCAGTCTTACAGTGTAGCTAGAATGTGCAATTAGCAGTCAATATAATTTCCCACTTGAGGGATTTGTTTCAAAAACTAAAACTGGATGAAGTCCACCCATTGAAGGTGCACTTTGAGATGAAAAAAATGCACAGTAATTGCTGGAAGGGAATGTCACAACTGGATTTGTTTATCTACACTAGGGATTGTTATATTTTTTGATCCCCAAATACTCTCAGCTTTTCTCTGGATAAGTTAAAGTGTACCTTAAATACTCTGTCCATGTTGTTTCGGAGTAAGCATCTATTCCCACTCATCCCCCTTTAGCTGCCAAACCAGGCAGACTACTGCAAATCTCCTGCATATCAAACATAATAATCAGCAGAGTCTGTTTTTCTCACAGGACTCGGACCTGCAAACATGCTGAAGAGGTTTTCCTTTACAGTCTTTCCCCTTGCAGTAGCTTTGCCAGGCACAGAAAGCCTGGCCTAGAGTTGACACAGCCAGTTAGTCCTGAGCCCAGAAGCATCATGCTGGGCCAGACGTCGAACAAGTGCTTGGTGACCTTACAGCACCAGCTGGAGTTTAAAGAAGTCTTTAAAAGGCCGATTCTCCACAGTAATATCGTGGTCCATGCCTCAAAGAGTCTGGATTAAGGCCCACTTTCCCTCGCTAAAATGTAACAAATGTGTGAAAAAACATCACAGCTAAAGCCAATGTGGAGAGAAAGATGGTGAGAGGAAGAGGGGAGAGGGGGAGAGAGAGAGGGGGCTAGAAACAGACAGGAGAGGCAGAAAAGAAGGGAGAAAGAAAGTAAGGGAAACTCAACATCTTAACACCCCCCCCCCAATCCTGCCAAATATATCAATGCAGTTGGCTTTCTCTGAAATTCAAATGGCAAGAGGGGGGAAAAAAAGCAGCTGAAAAAAAGAAACCTCTGGCTTTGGAAGGGGTGGGGGTTGGGGGGTATGCTGAGAATGAGAAAAATATCTGCCATCTATGTATTAGTGCTCTGTAAATATTACATGAGCTCCACATTCACTCAGTTGTTTGGCATTACTTCCACTGGATGGGTATATTATTTTAGAAACCATGCCTTGTTTATGGAGAGGCATGACCTACTTCCAGACACTCCTCGCTCTCTCTCCCTCCCTCTCTCTCTCTCTCTCTCTCTCTTTGGTACACCCCCTCTTGCCCTTTACCTCTCTTTCTCTTCCTTCTCTTTCTCACTCTCTCTTATTCACTCTCAATCTGCAAAATCTCAACTGGTTGTCCCTGCTGAACAATTACAAGGCAGAGAGACCCAAATGGAGATGTTTGTAGAAAACAACATGTGTATAATTAAGGTTTAATGAGCTCTTGTCAGGGTGGAATGTGCAATTAGATTGGTAATAGAAAATTCTGCCTGAAATGCTAGCGGCAGAGGCTGGATGTGGAGTCAGCATGGCAGTGAATGAAACAGCAGTGAATTATTTTGAGCCCTATTGACAGAAGTAAATGGTGCTGGATTCTGCTTTTAGATTTAAATACATGGTGAAGTCCCGAGTACAGGAAGACTTTTTTTTTTCTTTTTCTTTTTTTCTGGTTATGCTTTATTGTATGTTTTCAAATTACTGTACCAGGTTGGCTTCTTGGGAAAACAGTTCTTAAACAGCCAAGGATATTGTATGCTTTCCTGCTGCAACATGATGCACAAGGCAGTCTATGTGGTCTGAATGGTGAAAGTCATGAATGTCACTATTTGCACAAATATAAAAGGGTGAGCATGTTTTATCAAAATGTCTCCAAAATGCATTCTTAGCTAGAAAGTATTTAAGTACCTCTGCCAAGGCTTTGCAGTCTAAAATCCTCTAAATTTGTCACTTTAAAGCCCCCCCCCATGAAAATCTAGTTTTTAACCTTGTTATCATGTATATATGGTGTTTGTTTGTTTTTTTAATGCGATACAAGACATATCATAAACAAAATAGGCAGACAATACGATGGCTAGTTTTTCCACCGTGGGACTTCCATGTACTTATGACAGGTTCAGAGGACCTGGCTTGCATATGTAAAGTGCCTGGGGAGCCAATCCCATCAACTTGGGAGGAGGGGCAAAAGAACCCAACACAGAGCAAACCTGTCAGTACAGAGAGCGAGCGTTTGCAACAGCACAACCACTAACGCTGCGAGCCACTGCCAGTTACAAGCGAACAAGCTAACAAACAACATAAACAAATAAAAGATGCTAACTACATCCACCATTCTGATATGTCGCCGATTTTGGTGCACAACAGATGCTTCATCCGAGTCTGGGTCTGACCGAGGCCCGAATGTCTCAGAGGTTTCCTCTAATGCTGGCCATCGTGTTGCTCATTGCTCAATTATATTGAGTTTATTCAGTTCATCCTTGTCATCATCAATATGGATTGCGAGGAAAAGCTGCAAATTGTCAGATTTAAAAATCTGGAACCATCAAGACTTTGGCTTTTTTGCTTGTAAATTGATTAAATGATTAATTAACCATCATAATAGCCGCAGAATAATTTTCTGTCGATCAACCAACTGATAATGGCTTCAGCCAAGAAATGTCACCAGAGTTTGCAGGTTTGCCCTGAGCTTTTGTCCAAATGTGGGTGAAGTTTTTTGCTTTTCCTTAAACATCTGGGGGACCTGACAGACAGTCGAGCCTGATATCCCTAGGAATTACATGCATATTGGACATTTTGCTCCTCAGGATTTATGTCCAATGTCAATGTTTATTGCCGATGCTAAAGATAGCATGCTGTTCATGTAGCAAGGCACCATAGGGTGTGGAGGCAGAGGCGGAGGATGTAGCAGTTGAGAGGTCATATCTCATCACAGTTAACAGTCACCATGTATTAATCATAACTATGGTCTTTCTCTAACTTTAACCAAGTGTTTTACTGGTTTAACTCTACCTTAACCATAGTTTATTTTACATAACCAATGTTTGTCCTTAAACTTAACCACACTATAGTTGCCATGTTCAGATATTGTAGAAAACAGAATTATGGCATTTGGGGGTTTTGCAGAGCTGTTCATTGTCAATGATCTGTGATGATGAGAGAGAGACAGACTTACATGCACAGCTGAACACATAACCTCTGTGGTATAGGTAACAATAGTGATGTATGCAAATAAGTGTATTTATGAATACAGTCAGCCATCATTTGCTCTCAGATCGCTGCCTGGCATTTCTTTCTAGGTCTGTGCTTTTTCTGTCCCAGAGATTCTCTATTTTGAGGAAGAACATTTCTCCACCAGGCCCTGTGTCTTTTTAAATAAGCCACTTGCAAGGAAAAAACAGGTATCTTGCTCCTTTTTTTTCTGCTCTCTTCCTCCTTTCTGACAGTCTTTTTCTTGACTCGGTGAAATTGCCGATTGCGAGTCTGGTGGAAAAAGAAGATCCACACAAGTAAAAATCGTGTTTGGCTCTTTCTGAATTACTTGAGTAGCTCCTGAAAGAGAGGGCCCTTTGTTGGTTTCCTCTGGGACTGCCCTTGAAAGGCCCCTATTGTGTGGTAAGCACTATGATATAATGCAAGTGGATTTAATAGATTTAATGGAACACACAGACATGATTCTCAAGCCCTCATGTGATGGGAAGCAGTCTGTTTTAGGAGATCAGAACCGCATCTTTAAGAAATGAAGTGATATGTCAATGTTGCATTACTCCAGAAACATGTTAAGCTTTTATTGTATGTTAAGTATTATTGCTTTGGTCCAGTTGACCAAATAAAACCACTGCATTTATCTTTATATCACAAACTTGTTTTGGTAAATTGTTTTTGAATTCTTTTCAGATTAGCTTGATTATCCAGTTCTGCGTTCCACCTGAGTTACGTTGGAAGTCAAGGTTAGACAGAGTGAGGGGAGTTGAATGTCAGCGATGTGTTAGCTTTGTTTTCATTGTGTTAACAGGAGCACAATGGTACGATTGTGTGGCCATCTGAAACCCTACACCTACCCAGAGCTTTCGGGGGTCAGAGGTGGGGGAGATGTGTGTGCCTTTAGCCCGACGAACCATGCATTTTGAAAGACCCAGAAACCGAAGAGTAATCCATCCAGCATACCATCTAAACCATTCTGCTTCACCGGCTCACTCACATACCAGATCTGCTCATCCAGAGTACTCGTAAAATGCTCTTATCCTCCAAATATAAATGATGCTTTTTCTTCCTTTTTTCCTTTTTTTCCCTTCCCCTTTTTAACTTTGTAATCTGTCTCATTATTTTAAGGTGCCATTTGAGGAGTGGCCTCCCTCTTGAAACCCGTCAGTGTGATGGACAAGACCATAAAGTCGAGCAATAAACCTGAGATGAATGTTATATCTTAACACTGATAGAGGCAATTAAGTCCATCATAAGCAAGAGAGGGAATGCTCCACTCTGGGGAGTCATTCACTTGCATGGTTTAAGATGATCCCCAGCTAAATGCCTTATTTTATTTCTCCTCTCAGCTCACAGCTTACAGTCAAGCACAAATTGAGCTGATGTGTTTTTTTTCACACAATTTGGTCTTTCTGTCTGATCTGCCCTTTTCTGTCTTGTCGTCATGTGTCTCCCTCTCTCCCTCCCTCTCTCCCCCTCTCCCTCCCTCTCTCCCCCCTCTCCCTCCCCCTCTCCCTCTTTCTTTCTCTCTCTGTCTCTCTCTTTCTCTCTGTCTTCCCCATTTCGCCGTATTTGTCATGGTAATGCAAAAAAATCTCAGCTGCTCCAATTCATTTCGTGCTCTTTCAGTTGAGAAAGAAGGGCAATTCTGTTTCTCCTCACTAGGCTCTGTGTGTTGAGGTTTAAATGTAATGAACACCATATTTCATCTGCATGGAGTTATATGACTGGGCGTGGCTGAGCAGGTCTGTTATGGGAAAATAAATATTATGGAAGGTCTAACTTTGTTATCTTTATCTCGCTGGGATCAATGTGTATATTATTGGATAGGATAAATTGCACAAACATGCAGGCATGTGTGCAACGTACACACATTCAGAGCCAAGAACACAATACATGCACAGTCAAGTTGTCCTGTATATACAGTGTGCAAACATGCACATACATGAGGAACACTTGGTGTGAAATGCACATGCACAGCAGAGATATCCACACATACACGCAGGCAATCCATATTTCTTTAACAGCACACCATCCCCCATACTCTGTGCTTTGGTTATAGTCCGCATGTATGTGTGTGTGTGTGTGTGTGTGTGTGAATTCACATGTATGTTTGTCTGTGTGGGAGTGTGTGTGTGTGTGTGTGTGTGTGTGTGTGTGTGTGTGTGTGTGTGAAAGTGTGTGTGCACGGCTGACATCGAGTCATTGAATGCTCTAATGACCACAGTCCTGACACAGGTATTTTGACTGCTGCCTCTTTCCATTGGCACATTGACTGACATGCGATTAGTTACGCTGGTGTGAAAAACTGGGGAGGCGCTTGCTGTTACCATGAAAAGAGTCTACGAGAAGGGTTGAGTCCTCTCCTCTCCATCTCTCCTGCCTCATCTTCCTTTAAATCTAAAATATCCCGGGCTGCAGTTACTGGTTGCGCGATTTGGTATTCAGTATGTACAGTAAAGCACAGCTGGGCATGCAGCAACCTTATGAGAAAAGCCTCTTGTGTAGATCACTGCAGGTTAGCAGCGCTGTAGCACAGAATGCAAAATAACCGTCGTAGCAGGAATATGGAATTGATACAAAACTGATGTGAAAATGCATTTTTCATGAGTAGGGATGCTCTGCTCCATTACTGACTTTAGTAAGTGGATAGTGTATTGACCAGATTTCACATCTATATTAAACACATGTCTTCTCTACTCCAATGAGTTCCACACAGTGAGATTAAACAGAAGTTAAATTTGGAAATGATATCCAATTAGTACTTAGTATTGGCAGTCACCCAGAGTTTAGGTAGTATCGAGAGAGGAAAAAACGGAAAGGACTGGCACCATCGTATTTGTAAGGTCTAGTTGTCGGTTTGATTTGGTTTTGTCATAATATTTTCATCATAAAAAAATATTTAGTTAAGTGACTTCATTAGGAAAATAGAGAATTTAAAATGCAAAGTTAAGTGATTAAATTAAACCACTGGGTACAAACACTACTCTACACAAAACAATTTTTTTAGTGCATAAATAAAATAAAATTGCTCAACAATATGATCATTATCCAGCGTTTCAGGTAGGTATGCAGCATAATTAAGACTTTATGTCTGTGATGAATAAATTTTGAGTTGTGGTCAAATTTTACAATCATCTCATGAGTTTGAGAATATAAAAAGTACATGTCATCAACTCTGTATTTTTTTTAGACGGTGTATAACTACCGATCATTCTATCCAATTCAATACACAAAATGCAATTACTACTTGCGGAGGTATAAACTAAATCTGATATAAAACCAAGACCACAGATATTTACAACAAATGAACTTAATTACTTTCACTGGCATCATTTAAGGTAAAAACTAGATCCCGATGGCATGAATAAGGTAAGGCAAGTTTATTTGTATTGAATCTCTCAGCAACAATTCAGAGCCTTTTACATAAGACATCAGAAAGCATCGAGACAAGATTCATAAAAGGAACACAGGAAAATATAAAAAGGAAATATAAAAAGACACATTAGTAGTTTGTCATGAGTCCAATAAATGAGAAGCTAAAAATAAGCTAAAATAGAGTGAGAAAGTGAAAAGGAGAAAAAAAAAGTTACAGTGCAGCTACAGTGCACAGAGATAAGAATATATATTCCCAAATATGATTTAATAAAAGTCAGTGGTAAATAGAAAATTTTGAAGCCTTGATTTAAACAAACCGAGAGCTGGAGCAGACCTCAACCTTTCTGTGGTGCAAAAAACCGAATGCTGCTGCTCCATGTTTAATTTTGACTCCGGGGATAGTAAGCAGACTTGTCCCCAGATGATCTGAGAGGACTGAATGGTTCGTAACGCTGCAGCAGGACAGAGTTGCGTTTTGGCCCTAAACCATTCCATGGTTTCCAAAAAGTTTTATGACATAATTTTCTAAGGCAAACTCTTACCTAAATGGGTCGATAAAGTCGAGAGTTTTGAGGTACCACTAAAGAAGAGATCTTTTGTTTGAAGGCTTTGGAAAGCTGCATTTCTGATACACTGTGTTCCAGTCAACAGTTGTTCTATAACCTCTATGACTGTGGTGCACTTCCTGCATCAAACTGACATTGGTTTGGCTTTACGCAAACACAAAGCTATTTATAGCTCCTCTCCCACTTTATTTCCCTCCCTCCCATTCTCTCCCTCTCTATCTCTCTCCCTCTCATGTATTTGCATTTCTGCTATGCAAACAGGAGTCTGGTGTCAAGTGCGTCAGCTGTAGAGGCCTTGCTTGTCCCTTTTCTTTCTCGAGCCTCGATCCATCTCAAAATTTTCCCCCTTCATTCCCTTGCTCCGGGACTCGCCCTCTCCTCCATCTCGCTGTAGCTCTCCACCTCTCTCACCTTCACCCGCTCTCTTTCTCTCCCTCTCTCTCTCTCTCTCTCTCTCTCTCTCTCTCTGTCTTTGTTTTCCTTTGCTCAATTGTTTTGCTGTAGATTTGACCGCTATGATTAATGACCTCAAAGCCTCAGGAAAGCAAACAGAGAGAGACACGACAAACTCGCCCTTCCCTTACTAACCTCCCTTATTTCTCATATGTCAACTGCTCGTACGTTCACACTGAGCAATTTATGACTTCTGTACAAAGATCTACATAATATGCGTCAGATTACCTAATAGAAAAGATGTTAAGTGCACAAAATGTCTTATGGTATCTGCAGACAATAACCAGCACCTGGCAGACAAAGCAGCTTTCCCTGACTGTTGCTGTAAAGCCCAAGGAATTCTCAGGTTATTCATAGTGCATTTGTACATATCTTATTGGTTTATTAGATAATTGTACTCAACCTGGTGGATGCTGGAATAAGGTTTCAGGAAACAAATTTAAAAGTGTGACTCTAAAGAAACAGATTTTGAAACTGTTACAGTTGTTACAGTTGTTACTATTACGGTTTTTGAGGATTTTTATTGTAGTTTACCGTTTACCTGGTTAAATAATGGCCCATATGCATCAATGTAAGAATAGAGTGAATTCTTTTATGGTGAGCCAGCAGCGCCAGATAGCCTAGCATAGCATAAAGACTAGAGGCTGGGGGAACCAGGAAGCCAGAGAGTCGAGAAACTGCCTGACCAGCATGTGACGTAGAATCCTCTGTTTATGTTTTTGAATACAACATGATTAGTGGCACTTCTTTGGTTCGGTAGTCAGGCTTTTATCTTTGGTCAGTGTCAGGCTAGCTCTCTCCGCCTGTTTCCAGACTTTGCGCTAGGCTTAGCTAATTGCCCGCCGGTTCTAGCTTAATTTTCAGCATACAGACATGAGAGTGGCATCGATGTTGTCATCTAACTCTCAGCGTGAGAGTGAATACATGTATCTCCTTTCGACATAAGTTGGAGTCAGACCATTAAACTCAAATTGGCATGGGGTAAGTGCAAAACAGGGCTAGCAGACTGGAAAAGCTTTAATTTTTTAAGAGTCTTGCAGGGATTTCTCAGCCAAGGTCCCCTCCTGTTCCCGCTCTTCAGCATGGTTATCTTGCACTTAGCCTGACTACCAGTTGCCAACCACAAAAAGGCAGGAAATTTTTACCTTTCCCCTCGGTTTAGATATTGTTTGTTATTCTAACAACTCTGCCCTCAGCGACTCCTTCCCATTGTGCAGCAGAAGCACCACCATAGACCTCACTTTGCTCTTTGACATTCTGTATAATTGTTTTCTACTTACCCTGTTTTGTTCATCGAGATCTGGTTCGCGGGTTTGAAAATTACCTATTCCAGCACACCGTCACATCTAGCACACCGTGATTAGGGCAGCATGTAAAATCATTTTCCAAGAGCAATAAAGAAAGTGATTTCATTTTCATTGCAGAATGCAATGATTGTTCCTCCAGCAAACTAATAGTGCTATCAGACAGAAATCATTGCACTAGAAGTAACAGTTCTATTACAGGCTTAATGATAACTTAGAAATGGAATTGGGGCTTCAAATTGAATAATGTTGCAAGGAACTGCTGTTGTAGTGTAGTTTGTTTTGTGCTCTGACTGTGTCATGTATAAAAATAGAAACACAAATGCATAAAAACGGTATTGAAGTTGAATCTCACTATAATTTAAAAGGAAAATAATCAACTGCTCAAAAAAAATCCCTTCAAGGGTTCATATTGAAGGGCATACAGTACATAAATTTGGTTCATGGAACCTATGGCTCATTGCACATGGTGAAAAATGACTAGGGATAAAAAAAATGTAGCTCATTTTATGTCCCCAGCTTGAGAAAACACCCCTAGTAGGTTACTGTAGGCATATGTCTATTGTTTGACCTTACAGTAGCAGTGGTAATTCGGCCACTGCTTGGTGTCTTGAAGTGTTTTTTGTTTTCTCACAAATGACTAATAATAGTGCCAAATAGTTTCAGATTGAGAGGCAGGGAAGGCCTGTGGGAATATGTGTGTGTGAGTGTGTGCGTGTGTGTGTGTATGCACATGTGCATGCATGCGCATGTTTGTATGCCTTTGTGTTTCAAGCTGCGGCCTCTGGCTGTGACCCCAGTGTTAATCACACTACAGCCAGAACAACCGCAGCCTCTATTGCCAAGTTGTTGCTACAACTCTCCTTTTCTCTGTCTCTGTTTCTCTCCGTCATTCATGCTCTCTGTCCTTACTCTCTGTTTACATTTCTCTCTCACTATACCCCCATACCTCCAGTATCTTCCCTACTCCACTTCCCGCTCACACATGATCTCTACCCATTCTTTTAGCTCAGGGATATGGACTCCCTCCTCTTTGTCATCCTCCCCCAATAACCTCAAACCATCACCTTTCCTCTAGCCTGAACTTCCCCTCCGGGATTCTTGAGGTTGGTGTTTCTGAGCTCCGATTTAGTGGGCTTGCCCTGTCCTCATTTCTCTGGTGAAGTGCATTAGTGCTAAAGGCTGTTCTCACCTCTTGGAGTCCATGTGATCCCTCGCCCCCTAGCTGGGTGCCAGGGTTGGTAAAAATGTTGATTTTTGATTAGTCGGCCATGTTACTGGTTAGGATGATTAGTCTTAAGGGATTCAGCCTTCATGTCTGGCCGGCAGAAATTTTTAGTATTTGTCAGCCTGGGACTTAATCTCAAATTTTGTCTATTAAGACTATTGGTGATGAACTTTAACTTACCACCTCTGTCTTAGGGTTTTTGGAAACCACAATATGGGACAAATTAAAAGGATGCTGATCAGAACAAGGGGCATGAACCTCCCACAGCTTTCCAAACATAGTCAGTTTGAGAGAAATCAGTTTGTACACTTGTCTTTGAGTCAAGAAAGTAGGTCCCTGGAAATTCCTGTAGCAGTTTTTGCAAACTGCAGAGCACGGAAAATCAATTTCTGGGTCAACTTGCTGGCGCTCTTACCTGTCATATGTTGTTTGATAATGTAAAAAGTTGCCTTTGATTTAGCTTTTTTGTGCATGTTAAAGAAGTAAAATCAAACACAGTTAGATGATGTCTGTACTCAAAAGGGCACAGGACCAAGACGTGCTAGCAGCTCCATGAGGCTCTATGAGCACAGCAGTGAGCTATAAGCTAACATCAGCATGTTCTCGGTGACAAAGCTAACATGCTGTTGTTTAGCAGGTATAATTTTTGCCAATTTCATTATGTTAGTTTTGACTTTTAGCATTCTAACATTTGCAAATTAGCCCTAAAGACAAAGTACAACCAAGGCTGATGGGAAAGTCATTATTTTTTCAGGTCTTTGGTTATATAATAAAATTACAGGAAAAATAATCTGATGGTGCAGGTAAATTAAAAGTCAGGGGGTCAACAAGTGATTACAGTTCATTCTGAGGGGGACATGAGCATATGTTGCAATTATCATGCCAATTCATCTAACAGTAGTTAAGGCATTTCAAAACCACAAAAGGGAACCTGGTGGTGGCATTAGAGGAGAAGTCAGGGAATCACTGAAGCCACTGGGATTAATCCCTCCAATCCAAGGATATCTGTATCAAAATCCATTGTAATCTGTCCAAAAGCAGCTATGATATATCAGTCAGGACCAAAGTGGTGGTCAGACCGACCAACAAACTTTGCCATCCTAAGAGCCAAGCAGCGCCTATTGTAAACTGTTCATCGATACAGATGGAATTGCGAGCGACTGAGTGACTGGACAACCTGCTGGCTGACTAATGTGATGGCCGATCGTTGTGAGTGTCGAGCTCTCGCTGTTGTGATTATCTCTCTGCTGTGCCTTTGTCGCCCTGTGACACCCTTGGACTCACAGAAGTTAGGTGTGTGCGCACACTTACCCAGGCAGTCTCAGGCTGTAGGCAAGCTGAGGCGAAGAGTGTGAGTTACACAATCTTTGACAGGGCCTAATTATACGTGTCTCTAATGAACCGTAATTACTGACATCCACCAGAGCATTGAGGTCTATAAGCCGAGGACTTGCAGTCATTAGGCTGCTGTGCGGCTTCTGTATCTCCCCTGACTGACTGAAAAATCTCTGTTTTCTGTCCTTGTTGTTATGTGTCTGTCTTCTGCCTATTTTCTCATTTCCCTCTTTCTCTCTACAGTTTGATGGTGACAACATGTACATGAATGAAAACAACCATGAGTTCCTCCCGCCAAACCAGGTGAGTTCAAATAACCCCTTAATGGACTACCTGCTATTTCATCTGTTCCCAGTGATTGTCGTCTGTGTTGCTTTAGAGCCATTTTGCCTCCGCCATTGTACATGCTTGTTCGGATGGACGACAAAGTGTTGTCACTGAAACGACCATAGAGTTACATGACCTCAGCTGAAAGCAAACGGACTGAAATCTTTCAAAAAAAAAATATTCAAATTAATTCACCCGTCTTCTATGCTGACAGATGTAACGGAACATATTGCAAAGCTTTCTGCACTCGATGGGTGAAATTTTCCCACATTTTGATAACGTGAGTGGCAGTGGTCACAGTGTGGAATCTGGAGACTAAATAAAGTCAAATATTTTGCGTATTTGTTTTTGTTTATTAATGTCAAAAGCCTGTATAAAAATAAGCACTTTAGTTATTTCTTTTTCATTAGATTATTGAGATATGAAGCATACGGATGATGTGTTTGTTTTAAAAAGTTATGGTCCTCTGTAAATATATATATACATACAGAGGCTATATTTATTGTCTTTTTTACATTGAAACTAGACTCTTACCCCAGCATGCACTCGGCAGAGGGCATGGAAACACTCTGGTAAGACTGCTAGTCCATCACACTCTACTTCAAACAGTCATAATAACATTTCTTTTACAGTAAGTATGAGACCTTAACCGCCAGAAAATACCCAGATTCCATACAGCAGGGACCTCCTTTCTATGAGGTAGCACTGACGACCATTAAGCAAACTCTGCCGTCATGATATTCAAATTCCCTTTTCCAATTATGCAATCATAATCTGTGCACTCTGTTTTTCACCTCTGCTTGGCTTTTCACTGGTAAAGACCATGCAGAAAATGCTGCTTCTGAGTGAGTTTTGGCCTCATTGCAAAAGGATTTATTAAGTTAGAATGGAGGGGGAGTCAGTGCTCTACTACTCTACATGGCAACCATGCCAGATACAGTGTAGCACAGCTGGTTGTGAACAACTGGGAGGCCATATGGTTGTGTTTGGACAGAGGGATTTGTGGAGTTTGGGAATAAGCCCATCTGACATACACAGGGGAACAGGGAATTTGTCCCTGTCAATTGCAATCATTGGAACTGGCCCATAGGCTGCAGTAGTTGTGTGTTTGATGCATTTGTTGTTTTTTGCTTAACTGCTTAATGCTCTGGTTTGTTAAAGTAAGGTTCGGGGCCTAGAATGAGACACAGAGCTGCTCATGCTGCTTCTTGTACATGATACAGTTTATTTAGATATCTCTGACAACAAATACGTCTATCAAAAAGTGGTTTTCAGTAGCTATCTGTAGGATTTCCCATGTAGATGCTTGGTTTTCTAAAAAAAAAAAAAAAAAAAAATCTCAAGAACAACTGCTTTCATCACCCATTTTGATTCAACAAGTGTAGTTCTACTCCAGTGCAGATTGACTGATTACAAGTCGGGCTGATGTGCACAACGCTTTTTTGCCGAATTACTGGGAGACAGATAAAACCTCGCAAATGTTGCAAAGAAGATAGACGTAGAGAGCGAGGGGGGGAGAAGGTAGGGATCAAGGAAGCAAGAGAGACAGAGTGGGAAATGGCATGAAAGACGGTGATGGGATGAGAGACGATTTTGCTTTGCTCTGTGTTAGACTTTGTTTACTCAAGATCCCCTCATATTTGACATGTGCCTCACTCTATTCTCCGCTTCACCAAGTTTAGCCTCTCCTTCCCTCTGACAGCTAGAATCAGGGAGGGCCTTAGGGGTGGACATACACTCCGACAACAAAACACAAAGATGGAGGAAATAGCTAAAATCACTGATATGCATCCTTAGATAAATCCACACTTTATACTAATCTTATGCAGATTTTAAAATATATAGTTTGTCCACACTGGAACAGCTGCAAAGCATACTTGAAAAAGTCAGTATCTTGGACTAAAAAATGCTCGATTTTTGAGGGTGCTGTTGATGGCAGTGAAACAGCTTGAAAAAGATCTACAATCTCTAATACTTACCAACTGCAAAAGTAAATACTGTTAATTCTTTTAATATACAAGAAATGAACGATAAAATACTTGTTCCGTCAAATGTTAGTGAAACTGTGAGTTTAGAATTCAACTGCCAATTAAATTTCATAGAGGCTCCAGAATGTTTATTTTTAAGAGAATGTAAGACTTTTTTGTTTTGATTTTCTGGGATACATCTGGAGCTTTTTCACCACTATCCACCAGTCTGAAATTTTTATCCTGCTAATAGCAGCTCTTGCAGTTCCTTTGGGAACTGCATTGTGGGAAAACACTGCAAATAAACAGCATACTCATACATTTTTAGTATGCATACTGACTGATGTGTGTGTGTGTGTGTGTGTGTCTTTTTACACATTTCCCCCATAAACAGACTGTATACTCCAAACCTGTTGAAATTTGAAAGTAGTATATCTTTGCGAAACAGCTGCCAATCAAACTGCAGCTATCTGTGCATATGTTGCATCATTTCTTCTCAAAACATATCAGTTAAGTGCACTGGTTTCTTCTATGCTAACTGCAAAAAAGGTATATGATTACAATTAGTATATAATACACATCGTATGTAAGTAAGCATGTTTCACTGAATTGGTTGTTTGGCTGCTTGGTTGAAGTCAAGTTTAAGATATGTTAAGAAACTGTAAATGCGTCTGTGCTTGTGTTGTTTGCCATACAATAAGATAGCTGAAGGGATCATTTTTAAATTTTTAACTAGCTTTATTCACCTACATGTTGTACAGTATATAAATTAACTGTATTGTCCTCAGCATATATTTCGTCTTTAAGAGAAGCAAATCATTCTGCCTAAAGCTCACATTTCTCTGCTTGCTGCTTTATTATCTGACTTTTCTTCTCTATCTTTCTTTCTCCCACTCTCACTGACTCCCCCTCTTTTGCTCTCTCTCTCTTTTTCACCCCCCTCTTGAATTTAAATGCAATTGGGTCAGCGGTTCCACCTTCAAACTGTGTGAAAGTATGTTTCTCAGTGCTCGTCTGTCTCCCACTTGCATGTAATTGCTCTATTTAATCTGGCTCACCTATATCAATGCAATTTTTTGTAGTAAAGGTACATTCCCATAAGACATAAGGATGTCCCCGTTGAGTAACTCTGACCATGTAACTGCATCAAATTTTGAGATGCTTAGATGGGTATATTCTCGTGATGAGTCAGAAGGAAACAGGGTCAGTGCCATTGTCATATCGATGTTCCCATGAGCATCGTAGTCTGACCCTACTTAGTTCTCTGCAGTGTTCCCTGCAGTAGCCCCCCCCCCCAGCTCCCCCAGCAGAGTGACAAAGTGTTAGTGATTCAGTGACAAGGTCATGGACCCTGGTCCTGGCATCAACAAGCTCTTTGTCTGCCCCTGTGGCCACTGACCATTGTCTTGGCTACAATGTGGAAAAGAGTAACCGACGACAAAGAGCATGTTCCGGTGTCTTCACAGATGTTTGATCTGAACCCTCAAGCACAAAGACAGACAGACTAGCACCAAATCTGCACAGTGGGAAGTTGAAGAGCACCTCCTAACTACAGAGCCCTTTTTTTTATTGTAAAGGTCTTAGTAGACCTTCACCTGAAGTGGGATTTCTCTTTCTAACACTTAACTGAACAGGGTACAGCGATTCGATCAAAGATAATGTACTGTGGAGATGCCTTCTCATAGCTGTTCAGCAAAGTGAAAGAAACAGTATACTTCATCAGCACTTTACCTTGACAATGCTTTGCTTTGATTTCTTTCTGCCTGACTTATGAATTCATTTAGCAGAACTGCTGTTTGAGAGAAATATGTCACATAAAAAAAAGAACATGAGGAAGGAATGGAAGGGGGGTGGAAAGAGAGAGATGGAGAAAACTGCACAGGGGAATAATTCGGCTAATGGAGTGACTGTTTGGATATTCAGCAGAAGTAGGAACGGAGATTATGATCTTGCAATTAGCGTAACAAGGTTTTATTGATTGGCTGGCGCTGTAGCATCTTTGCTGCCAAGACGCTGCATGTGGTTTTAACATGCACAGTGTGTGTGTAGCCCAGCCAGTCACACTAGTCCTGCCGTTAGTAGAGCAGAATCCAGCTCAGCGTTACAATCGAGCTGTGGCCATTTCCTGAGCATCAAAGCTGAAATATTATGGATTGCCGAGTTGAAAGGGTCTGTTTGAATGCCCGATGATAAAGTGGACTGCATTTGCATTTTCTGCTCACTTTTAAGTTAATGCATTGCCCTCCTTCCCCTTTTAGTAAAACACAGCTTCTGGTAACGACTGATTTGAAAGTTTGTCTCCCTGTTTTACATGTTGGGAGTTCAGATGATGTTTTAACGGTAAGTTTGATGCCATTTCTCATCTCAGTTATTATGTTGTAAGTCATCGCTATTGAGGATTAGGCTGGCCCCTTGGGTGTTGTAATCTTAATTAGGGAGGTGTCTGAGTGCCAGCGGCAGATCTGTGAGACACGGAGAGGCAGAGACGGATCGTTGATCGATGGCAAGTCTCTTTTTATATGGCAGCAAACAGATGCGATCATTATTAAGTTTATACACACTGACAGAATCAAGTCATAATGAGGTCTTCATGTCTTATTCTCCTTAGATATTTTCAATGAAAGATTTAGTGGTGTATGAGCTGTTGTTAACAGATTTGAACAGACATGATGTCTGTCACACAGTTTTATGGGCTAAACTTCCAGAAACTCCATTCTGATAAATATGATTAAGTTGTCCCTTACGGCTCCCCTGTGTCTCTCATCTTTCCCCCACATGTTTCTGATGAACCATTGTAGAACATGATCCCATAGTCTTTTATGTCCAACCTTTGACAAATCTATCACTTCATCCCTCTATGCTCTGAATTAAAGGCCCATTCCACCTTTCCAGTTTAGATGAGTAATTCTCTTGTTTGGCTGCAGCCCAAAGCCCAGCCAGCATGTCTAGATCCTCGGCAGAGCGTGATTGGTCAGGTTCAGCCGTGTGTGACTGACAGGAAGCCCGCTGATTGGGGGAGACGGTATCTTTGGATCGTTGCACTGATTAAAGCCTTGCGGCGGCGTTTTGTAAACTCCCGCCGTTCGGGGTCCCTGCACCAGCGCCCTGGCCCTGCTGGTCTGAATTACAGCTCGGCCACATTAGTCTGATTTACAGCTTCCTCCTGCTGTTTAGATTGGAGCTGGGGACCAGAGTGGCAGGCTGCTCCTTCTCTATGCTTCCACCTGCCCCCTCCTCTTCCCATTGATTCTCCCACTTTTTGCCTCGTCCTATGCACGTCACCCAGAATTTACCAAAACCTTTGCCCATTTCTCTTTTTATGCCACCTCACCTGGTTTATCTCGTTTACATGTCCCCCTGGCTTCTCACTTCCCACCAGCTGTTCTGCTCCTCTACCCCTACCCCACCTATTACCTTCTCTCCCTGACTCCCCCTTTTGTCTCCCCTACTGTCCGTCTTTCTTCCTTTTATACCTTCCTTACACCTGCCCAAAACCCATCTCCCCACTCTTCCGTTCTACTCTTCTCCTTGTCCTCCTCTTCTCAATTCTCTCTGAAACTTCTGACAACATCCCTTCACCTTTCCTACCCAGAGCTTCTCTCGCCTGCCCCCTCCCCTCTCTCTTCCCCACTCTCTCTCACTCTCTCATTCCCTCCCTACATCTTTTGTGAAAATGAAAACAAAGAGCAGCCTGCCAAAATATTTCTATAGCTGTTCGCTGACGAAGCAGGGAGCAGAGACAAAGCAAAAAGATGTGCAGGCATATTTGTCGCGGCAGCAGAAAGATGGAAAGCTCTCTCTCCCTGTGGCCTTTTTACAGTCATTTGGAAACCCCCCTCCTCACATGTTCTTGCCCTGTTTAAAAGCCCTCTGTTTGAAATACTCATCTGACATGGCACCCCGTATAAATGAACAGCTGTATATTTGTGTAAGGCCCTCGTTCTGCCAAGCTGTCCATCCCCCTGTTGCCCCAGGTGATCAGATGAAACTAATGGCAACCTTAATGTGTTTATCTAGGCCTTTCACCCCACTGGATAGAATGATGAGAGACCAAACACTCACTTTTGTACTAGATCACATGCCAGACTATTATAAAAGACATGAAATGGCGGATGTCTGTTTAGTTTTTTTCTCACAACCACAGAGATTTTCTGTCTCTTTTAAAGATAAAACTCAGAAAGTTTGCTTTTAACCGCTTTTTCCCTCATAGCTGTGAAAAACCTATGGGTTATTAGGGAGGAAAATGTTCCACTAAACCAAGACTCGTTAGCAAAAATACTTGGTTAATTATTGATGAAGTATCTTCAAGGTATGAGAAAAGCCCTGAGCTGACATTAATCCATGTTGACTTATTTCCTCTGCTCAGAGAACGTCGAACTGAGGTAAAATCATTTTTCTTATTAAACTTGTTAAGTGTCGCACAAAATGTTCAAAGCCTTCGGCAAATAGTTTTTACAGTATACTTTTTACATTTTATTTACATATATGTGTGGAAGTTTTAATCCTCTGGCAGTGCATCACAGGTGGATTTGTAAGACAATACAGAACCACAAAAATGTAGGAAATTAACTGGGAAAAGAACTTGTAGTTGAAATAACAAGAGTAAGAGTCTATAGCCGTGACAATAGACGACACTAATATGCTGGTGTTTGGCATTACCACTTTTGTTAGTTAGCATAACATGCCAACATACCAACATTTGCTAATTATCCCTAAACACAAGGTACAGCTGAGACCGATGGGAATGTCGTGTATTTTGAAGGTGTTTTGTCATAAACCAGCACTAAACAATTCAAAATGTAGATATGTCAGTGCAGACAGTCTCTACCAATGTCTGTCCCAAATTTCATGGCAATCAACCCAGTAGTTGTGAGCCAGTTCATGAGAAGACAAAAATACATACCTCACAGTGGTGCCAGAAAAACAGACAAACTGACATTGCCACTGCTAGATGCACACTGCAAACGTTGCTAGACCAGGCCCATTTAACTGTACTGTTTTCGGGATTTAACTCCAACATCTCAGTTGTGGTTAGGCTACAATGGTGGAAGCCCCTTTGTGGACACTTTTGTTGTGCTTCAAGTACGCGTTGCAGTGCAGAACTCTAGTAAGAGACAGGGAGGTTCATTGACACTGGAGGGCCGTCTCCTCCACTCCCCTCCATTCCCTACCAGCCTCTTATTAACAATGGCACCGAGAGTACGAGGATCCAGATGTTTGTCTCCTGCTCCCACCAGCTGTGCCAGCCTCCAATACACAGCCTCATTGACTCTGAACCAGCGAGGGGAGACACTTAAAAACACACTGACACCACACAAACACATACCGAGCAGATAGTCTTTTACAGTCTGCTTTTGTTTTTTTGTCTTTTTTTCGAAAAGGTACCCAGGATGCCCACAAAATCTGCACAAACGATTTCAGGAGCTATCACACTCAGTTTAGTGCAGGCAGGAATGCATGCAGATAAACATTTGTCACACAGATTAAATGACACACATACACACAGACACACACACAGGCACACAAACACACATGCACTCTCACCAGCCACATGCACTTTACACCCTCCTTCTCCTGGTGTAAAGCAGAGTTATTTGTGGGTGACAGGATCCTAACAATTCTCAGAATAATGCACGTTTGTTTGGATGACTGCGCCATCAGCGCTCCCTTTGTTATTTTCAACATTGTTAGAGTCAGTCGGTACAGATCCACCAACCCTTTATTGTGCTGCTCTTTTTGTCCATTTACTTGTTCTTATAACAATAATTAGTTTTGTCATTCAGACACAGAAGCGCCATTGTCCAAATGCTAATAATGATTTTGACAGTGAGCGAAGAAAAGTAGATAACTGAAGAGTCATTAAAAATTAAAAAACAGTTGACTAGCTACTGGTTTGTGGCCTTTGTCGAATCTCTGGGCAGCTTCTGTGCAGTCAGCAATAGCAGTGGCTGTTGTTAAGCCTCGCAGAACAGACAGTGGTGTGCCAATGAGCAAAGTTAAAAAGGCCCTCTCCAGGAGACATAGCTACTCTGAACTGAAGAGACAGGGGAGACTGGAAATAATACTGTATGTCTGCCAATCTTAGATTCACCCTGTCAGGCAATAAGTTTGATTATGGTCCTCATTTGAAATGTTGGAGTCATCCCCACCCCACCCTTTCTGCTCCTTCTACTTCTACTCCATCCACCCTCCTGCCCCCTCTCCATTCTCCCTTTCATCCCCAGTCAGCCACAGCAGAATCAACACTGGCATCACAACCACTCTAGATGACTACTGGGAAACCTGAGCTATCTTGTGTGGTTTGTTTTTCACCCGTATTAGTGGAGATCAGAGTTTGAGTTTACACTACACCGGGCAGCATCTGCATATTGTTGGTACCACGCGGACCTGAACTCTTTCTGTGCACATGGTGCAAAGCAGCAGAGGAAAATATAAATAGATTATCATTTATCAAACAATAAAACCTGTTATTGGTCCTGTTTAAAATAATAACTTAGTTGTTTTTTTGTCACTGTTACATATCTATCAAGGTCTATTCTGTTTTCAATTGGGAGTCATTTAAATGCTGTTTGTGTTCTGGTTGAATGTTCAGCAATAATGATGTGGTTGTTGTTGTTGACAGCACTTCTCCATTAGTCTCCTCTCTTGCCCAAATCAAGTGTTATTAGACAGTAAGAAAAGACACAGAGGCAGAGAGAGGGAGAAAGAGAAAAACAAGAGAGAAGTGGGTCGGTGACACATTTCCAGTGAATCAATTTGATAAAGAAAAAAAGGAGGGTAAAAGTAACATATTAGACGCAGAAGGCGGTTAATGTCTGGATGCTTGCATCAGTTTGCAGAGTAAAAAGAATGCATGCGAGAGTCAGACAGAAATAGAGGCACAAGGGAGGTTGTGTTTATTATTTGATAAAGCCTCCCTTATAACCTCAGCATGTTGTGCAATATCGCTGGCTCTCCTTCAACTCTGTGGTGTGCCACTTCAAATTAGTCGCTTGTGGAGAGGGCCTGCCCCGTCTTTGCAAAATGCATTAGTACGCCACTCAGAGCCTCCTACAGCCTAGGGTTAAACACAAATTATATCATTTCTGTCATCCAATCAAATCACACTGACCCATTGACCTGCAAGATGAGTCAAATGCATAATGAAATATGACATGGCACAAAAGCTCTGATTCTAATCTGCTCTGACACGCGATCAGATGAGGATGACCTAATGACCTTGACTGACAAGTGAGACGAGCACAGGGAACAGGATACATGAGGGAGAAGAGAGGAAGGAAACTTAAAAGAAAAGGGGGAAAATATATGCAATTAGAAAGGCTAGTTTTAGGCAATGGGAGGTTAGTTAGTAATCAGCTCAGTATCTGGGGTGAATGGGGCCATCTGTATCCTTGGACTTTGGGCGGTTGGTGCTTGCCTTAATTATTCTCTCCATTCCCTCCATATTTTCCCTCCTGTAATGATAAATAAAAAGCATTTTTGTCACAGAGCAGCATCGTTTCTTCTCACATAGCTGTGGCCAGGGCTGAAGAGATAGAAGCTGGATTTTATTTCCTAGAAAAAAAATGTGCCTTTGACAACAGTTTTTCCCTGTCTCACCCCCTTGCTGCCTCCCCATCACTCTCCCTCTCCCACCTCCATCTCTTCCCACCCTCCCATCCCATTCATTCGCTGGACAGAAACCGAGTACACAGTGGTTTAGCATCCCCATCCCCGCCGCCCCTTTCATGATTTCCAAACAGTAACATAGTGACAGATAAATAATGCATCCAGGCTGTTTTAGAGTGATGAGGGATGGGTGGCAGGGATGATCGGGGGATGAGTAGCATGGACCAGAACTGTTTGGGCTCTGCAAGGCACAGGCCAGGCTGGGCCAGCTGAGGGAGGAAGAGGAGAGTGGAGGTGTAGGGTGGCTGTAACTGGATCTTCGACCCTCTCCCCCTCCCTCTCTCTGGGCTCTGCTAGTGAAGGCTTTGTGGTGCATTGATACCCCCTGACATGATATTGTAGCACAAGAGCAGCTATGGCTTTAATTAAGCCTGAGTTGACAGAAAGAGATGGATGGATAAAGAGAGAGGAAGAGGGAGGAGAGAAAGAAAAAAAAGAGTATCGAAAACAAACAGAGCAAAAAATCTGAAATAGCCCAACAGTTCACACCATTGAGATTAGTAAGTGATCTTTGTAGTCTGATAGGTACTCTTTGCCTCTGCTGTTACATTAAAACAAGAGCTCTGTGCACACTGGTAAACAGGATCATTCATAAATATACAGTATAATCTTTCTTTAGGGAGCTATGGCAGGGTGAATGAAAATAGATGATGGTCTCAAATTCTTCCCGAAGATAAACCTAGCGTTTTCTTTACAAACTGGACTGTGTGGAAAGGAGATAACGGGGCCCAGACTTTGTCTCTGTGTTTGGAGTGCTGCACGCTGGATACGAGAAGGTGTTGGAATGAAGCGTGTCGGAGGTGATGGAACTGGTAGTGTGTGTGGGGGATTTTAAGCATAAATCACCACTGTGACAAAGCTCTCCAATAGGCAGATAAGTGCACATTAGTGCTAAGGCAGATCTGTCATCATCTGTCTCCGAGCTGTCGGTCCCGCCCTCTCCCCGAAACAAACGCTGACTTGGGAAGAATCCAAACTCTGCGTTTGTGTGGCACACAAGCAAAGCAGCGTGTGTGACGTGATGTCTAGCTAGATTATTTGTAAGAGGAAATGTTCACACTGTGTGGTCCACCTGTCAAAATGTTTGCATAACCATGATACTTTTAAGGCAATATACCAAGAAACCGGCAAATATAATACAAGTAGGGCTGCAACTAATAATTTATTTCATTCTAAAGATCAATGTGAAATTTCGGTAAATAGCGGAAAAAAAATGTTCATTTCCCGGAGCCCAAGGTGACATCTTAAAATTGCTTGTTTTGTCCAACCAACTGTCAACTCCCATATACAGTGACATAAAACACAGAAAAGTAGCTAAACCGCACACTTGAGAAGCTAGTAGCAGAAAATGTTCTTAGTATTTGTTGAATAACGCCTCAAATGGTTAATTAAATCTGTAAATACAACATTATGCAATGATCATGTAGTGTCTTACAAATAATGGGCATGCAGCTTTTTTTTGTTAATGTGTATAATATTTGATTGCAGAGCATTGAATATACAGTTTCATATTAATTGGTTTATGTCATAAATCCAAATTTCTACAGGCAACACAACAATATTTTAATAAGAAGAGGAATGTACAGATAATGAGCCATTAGCCACAGTCAATATCATCTCCAGAAGGCCTTGAATACTCAGGCAGTGTTACAGAGGGAGGGAGAGATCTGTGCCAAATAAAAGACAAGCTGGAAGGCTCTCCAATCAATGTTACTTTCTCTCTCAGTCCCAGACCAACTGTCTATTCATCTGGTTCTTTCAAATGAAAGGTGTGCTGGTATGTAACACTTACAGTCGAGAAATCTGTCTCTTAATTAAAATGTTACAGATTGTGTTTCCCTCACTGTGCAGGCTGAGCATACTGTGTATTGGAAATAATGTTCCCCATAGTGTGTGGTATTGATCAAGAGGAGGAAAATAAAGGACGTTTCAGTGAGAAAACAGAATCTGTGTAATGCAGCTTTTGGTAGGAGTGTTGTCTTTGCTATTGCAAGTAAACCAATGACGAGTACCTCATAGAAAAAAAAAAAAAGGAGAGAAGGCTTTTGTTTGAAAAGCCAATTCCATACTAGGACACACGCTAGTCTATACAATCCATCAAATACATTGCCTTTGTTTGGATTTTACTTTTAAAGGAGAAAAGAGTATACATTAGCCAGAGTGTACATGTGGTTCTGTACATGCAATCTCATTCTGAATAGAGGCATATGAATAATTTATCGTGCCACAATCCAACTGGGAACGTCCTTGGTATTTACATTTTATCATCAAGGGCACTGGATGAGCCTTCACAGCAATCTAACACACATGACTCATGCTCAGTCCTCGTCCCTTTGCACAATCAAAAAGCAACGGATGGGACCAGGACAATGTTTCTGTAGAATGGATATGTATTTATACACTGAGAAAACAAAAGGTTGATGAACATGCTTGCTGATGACTAAGCGTGGCGGTCCTGAGATTACACAGTGGTCATCTGCAGCCATGGCGAAGTACAGTGAAAGATGACAGCGCCGCGAAAGGCTCCGAGGGACACGCACGGGGACTCACTTCACACAATGGCTCCAATGTTTACAGCAGATAATTTAGTTTCCTTCCAACAATTATGAGGGAAATTGAATCTCAGGAAATGTTCGTTTTCTTGTCCATTAGACCAAACAATAACTCTATCCCCAAAGGTTTACAAAAACATCTGTCTTCAAAGGACAGTCCAGAAAATTAATATCAACTGGCTTACAGGCTACATCAGGACAAAGTAAATCAAATTGAAGCAATCACACTTCTTTTTCTCCTCTTCTTTTCATTTGCTGTAACATGTAGGAAGATAAAAAGCGCGCTGTTAATGCTGAGTCTGTGTCTGCATTCTCGCTTCACAATAGAACACTGCTAACGTCCTTTTTGCGGTCAAATTAAAGATGGGTGTTTTAGTGTTCTAGGTATTGTAACTAAATTAAATTCCTCTCATTGCACTTAAGGCCTCACATTGGCATTCATTTATAAGACATTCGATATGTTTTAATCCTGCTGAAAGCTATTGTGGGAAAAAAAAATCACATTGTCCTTCACTATGTACATAAAGGAACAGTCTGTGATCCAAATGGAAACAAAAGGCTTATGCCACTGCTAAGTCACAATACCTTAAGGATTTGAATCTGCTATCACGTCAAAATGAACAAACACCAACATTAGACCACACCTAAGCCTACACTGTTAATATTTTTTGATGCTGACGGAGGCTTTTCTTGCAGTAAAAAAAAGCCCTTTTTTTATTCCAAGCAGCTGAAAAATGCTAAAGTTAACCTCTTCTGTTATATACAGTGGCTTAACAAACCTGTAACTGACATGGTCAAAAGAATTGCAGAACAGACCTTTACTCTTAACATTTGTACTAAAAAGGGGTTGAAAGAAAAAAAGAAAAAAAAAAGCGCCCTATATCCTCTGTATCCATCTCCTTTTTTTCCATCTCCCTCGTGCCCCTTATTTTCTAAAAGTATCTGTTTGAGAGATAAATGACCACTCTGCTGCTGAGGATGACAGCCTACACAAAGATGATATTGAATTGATTTCAGAAATGTTGCAGAACTGACTGTTTGATGTATACTGCTAGACATGAATCATAAAAATTCTATTAAAAAACCCTTGAATGGCTGACACCAGAATATTATTTGTGATGATTAATTTGACTCCGTCATTACAATGGGAGTCAAGTTGGATCGTCTCAGACAAAATTGCTTTTCATTCCCCCGTTAAATTTCCCTGCTATTTTTCTTTTCTTCTTGCTCGGTGGAGAACTCTGATCTGATTGGACTTACTGTGTTAGCGCGAGAGCACACAAATGCAGTGGATGTCGGTCTAATATTTTGGCGATCACGGAGTTTTTGTTCCAAAAGGAGACGTTCGATATTCGAAACAAAATTACGCCTACTCTAACAAAAATGACGGATCGGAATTTAAATAGTTTACAAAGCATTTGCATTTACTTTTTTTTTGACCTATCAAGCAAATGTTAGATAGTACAGCTGTCAATTTGGGCTACTCTGCCATAAATGTTCATCCCTGGAGTCCACAGCAAGGACAACACCGTGTAAGCAACAAGGTGTCCTGATATATGAAAATATTGGATTAGGTGGAGGCAAACGCCATGACACCGATACAGTCTAACGTTGTACTATTAACATGGCTTTAACTGTTAACCCATTTTTAAAAGTTCGTTTGTCGTCAGTTTAGCTTATTGTTAGTGAGATAGTGCTTTCAGGTGCCATGCTACTGTGATGTACACTTTGATAAACAATAAGGTGTCCAAGTATACACAAATAATGAACACGGAGAAGGTGAGCATTTCTGTCCCAAGAGGCATTTCGTAAGTGATCATAAGCCGAAGTCTAGTCTCAATGGTAACAAGTAAAGTTGCTTTGGATTCCACGAACTTGAGGGGATCTAAATCTTTGGTTAAACCGTTAAATTGAATTGCTGAGAGGTGTCATGTTTTACATTTTTAATAGACACCTGTCAATTATAAACAGTTCTTTCTTTCTTGGTAAAATATATCAGTAGATTCTCAAAGCAGGAGCTGATGGTTCTTAATTTATTTTTTACCAATGTAAATTCCCATTTCAAAATAGTTTTTAAACAATATTCTCTATGTTCCGAAAGTGACCTGATTTTAACTGCTGGATGAATTTTGGGGTTTTGTTCACTATTAGCAGAGAACACAACTGAATTTGGAGTTTGGTGATTGGATGTTTCTTACCGAAATGCACCTTGTGGGTTTCAGTTAACTTTTGTCCAGTATATTAAAGGCTTGTACCTCTGACTTTTTTTTCAAAGAACTAGATATTTTGTCACATAGTAGCTCATCTTCTGTGAAGGTGGTGAATAAACTTGAAGCGTTTGATACTCATCCAAGTCTTGGAGGTGTTCCAGTTACCCAAAATGGCCTATGCAGGAAATAAACAGGACTTGTCACCATAACTATTCCGACTTTGAAAAACCAAATGTTCACATCGGAAATGCATCCGGAGTAGTCTTATAGAAATCATTTCTGACTCAGCTTCAGTTTGGTCTTCTAATACACACTTCAATAAACCTAATCTTTCTCACCTGTTTTTTTTTTTTTTCTGTCCCTCCCTCCACTCAGAGCTACACAGGTCAGACTGGAGGCGGCGGGGGAGGAGGCGGAGGCGGCGGCACTGCCAGCGGAAATGGAGCCGGGGACGAAGACTACGAGATCCCCCCCATCACCCCACCCAACCACCCCGAACCTCCTCTTCTTCACCTGATGGAGCATGACTCCACAGGCTACCTCTGCCACTCGCTGCCACACAATGGGCTCATCAACCCGTATTCCTACCCAGAGCTACCCACGCTCATGATGTCTAACATGCTGGCACAGGAGAGCCACCTCGTTTCCAGCCAAATGCCCTCGGTGAGTAGCATTACACGGACTGAGCCGTTCTATTCGGGCCCTTTGAGACCAGAAAGCTGATGTTTAAGGCATCAAGGGATATTTTTTCATTTATGGTCGCAATTGTTTTGGACAATTTAAGCTTCTAATTACACGGGGAAAAAAAAGGTATTTGATGTGTCAGAGGAGAGGGGATTGGACTCTTTGAAGAAGTCATTTTTTGTATCTGAGATGCCCAGGAGGACATGAGGAAAAACTATTAATCCTTGCATGTACATACACACAAACACTGAAGCAGAATCTGGGTTGCAATTTAGAGGGGGGAAATAATGATGGAGCACATGAGAGATTGGACTAATTTGACTTTTAAAATGAGTTTCAAAGCTTTTTGGACATCATTGCAAATCATCCCAAACAGCCATTTAAAGGAAGGAAACCACTGGGCTAAGTGGGGAACTGAATGATTGTTTAGTGGTCGCCATGTCAGCTCTGATGCATGGAGAAGAGGATTGTGGGTAAATCCATCAGCATCATATCTGCCTCGACAGCATACATCCGTCAATCTGTCAAGCCCTCAAACATGAATACGCACTGATTACTCCCTCAGCTCCACACAGACCTGCTCCTCCACAGATTAGCATCTCTAAACCATAATTGCATTCATGAGAACTGCAGGAAATAGAGCAGGTTTCTGTTACAACACATGATATATGTAAAGCTTATGCGTGAAACACAATGTACAGGCTGCAATTACCAAAGGTTCTCTAGTTAGCAGTCTCTTTTATAGCACATATAGATCTTAAAGTGCTGTTTGGTATTGATGCAAAGGCTGAGCTTGGAGTTTAAGTTCAGTTGCCTGCTTTTTTGTATCCTACTCAGCAATTAAAATGTAAATATTGAAGTAAAAGGGTGAAGTGAATAGTGTTCCTTTAAAATTTGTGTTAGATATCTAGATATCAGATATATAATGTGTTCCTTTGAAAAAATGGCCAGATGTGGATGCTGTTTATAGACTGAGCTAATGAAAATCACTTGGGTAAAGACAGAGCAAATATGGTCAACAAAATTAACATATACAAAGCTTTTTTTCGTTCAGGGTTTGAAGGTTAGAATTTTTTGTAGCTTAATCCCTTACTTGATATTGACTGTGATATGGTAAACAGATACAGAAACCGTTCCAGTAATTTGATAGATTAACCAGTATTGAGTTCATTATATAGCAGACATGCTTTATGTTGTCCTTTTTCTGTCAGAGACGTCATCGGGAATGACAAGTGTTTTGTATTTGTTAATGAAAAGAAAAGAGAATCTATTATACACGGTATAGATGAAATACATACAGATGAATATCAAGGTCAAGTAGAATGTAATATAATGTTCCCCATAAACAGAGGCGATAAGGACACAGCTAGAACAGTCAGCAAAAAGTCAAAATATAGCTTGATAAAGATCTGAAATATAAACATACTATATATTATATATGATGTTGGAATATTCACCCTTTGTATTGGATTCATGTGTCATTTATCTTGATATTCATTCCACATTTTGGTCATGACCTTTACTGTGGAGACAGTGGTTGATTGGCGCGTCTTTGGCTCGGCAGTCAGGATATTTGTTACTGCTACAGAGGGCCACACTTGCTGGTTTTAATAGACTGAGTACTGCAGGTTGTGGGATAAAAATGCATGAGATTTGAAATGATCAGACAGCATACAATGAACACATATTTAAAAGATATACAACAAATGCTGGTAACTGCTGGCAATTACTAGTCCGACAACTAGGCTTTGGTGGTTTAAAAAGCAATTTTGGTGTTGAAAATAGAAACACAAAAGCAAATATATTAAGAAAAACTAAAATAAACTATACTTTTGAACTAGGTCATGAGCGAGGTCATGAGTGATTATATTTTGCAAGTAAAACCTCTCAAATCTTAATATTTTTATGATATTTAATATTTTCTGAGAGAAGCTCCTTGGCCTTATAGCAGCTCTTCTTATAGGACTCTGCTTCAACTTCAGTGCAAAAAGCAGCATATAAAGCAAACTCAGAAATTTCTAAATCAAATAGTCTGCCTGGCGAAACTACCAAACCGTAGCAGAGGTTCATTTGTGCTGAGCGCAGAGTGTCTATTAAAATCGGTGCCTCACCTTGACACAGTCTGTTGAGCAGAGTAATTAAGCAAACTCTGCAGTTCAGACATGAGATGCTATCATTATGAATACCTCACTTGACATGGATAGATAAATAACAAGGGTTAATTCAAATTTTAGGCTGTTTTCTGTAGCAAAAAAATAGTGTTTGAGTGCTATATGCATATGGAAAGGGTTTTTTTTTTGCTGCTGCTGCTGCTGACGCTGTGCTCTATGTGTGTGCCCAAGTGTATCTATGTGTTTCTGTGTCTTCACTATAAACAATATCTCTGCTGTTGAAATGGATCCACTACATCTGGAGGTCAGGCCTTATATTCAATCTTGAGCACATTGAAAAAAAATCCATTAGGGTTCATCTTTCCTGCATCAGCCATTCTATTGTGGTGCTGCAGTGAGATCTGTTTTCATCAGGCAGATTCAATACGTGAGCTGGGCAATGAAAAGAGTGCAATAGAGTTGGATGAAGAGAGGAGGGGTGAGGACGAAGAGAGAGAGGAGAGAGAGAGTAGGGCATTGTGGGGAGGAAAGCAAGAAGAAATTGCAAAAAGGAAAGAGGGAACTAGTATTCAAAATGAGCATATACCTCCAGTTTTCTGTACCTCCTGGATTTCATTATTAGATATTTTAGAGATAATTCAGTTGAGTGAAATAAGGTTATTCTGTCTCAACAAAGGCTGAGAGCCTCTGGTTTTTAAAAGTGCACCTACGTGATTCAAGTATGCGGACGTTTCAAAGTACTCCACTGCAGGTGCAACAATATAAACATGAAATAAATAGGGCGATTATATAACAAAAAGGATTTAGAAAAGAGCAGTATTAGAGCAGCGGTTGATCGTTCTCCGGGAGCCAGGAGAATGGATAGTGTGTGTTTAGTTTTTGGTGGTAAGGTGAACTACAGGCCCAAATGGGGTTTAGACTGAGATCTATCAGTGGATACGACACTGAGTTGTGGGTGTGGGACCTCGTGACCAATGGAAACTATCAAGATTCCTACTCACATGCAAAATGAAGAACAGAGAACACTAAAGGATACGACTGGTGTTTTGTTGTATTTTTGTTCTTACTGTCAACAGGTTCCAGGAAAAGAACAAAGCCAAAACACATCGGTATGTCTCAAATGGCTTCTCCCTTCCCACCCCTTTTTGTGATTCCTAGCTCTAGTCCATTTGCTCCTGCTGAAGAAATTTACAAACTGGAAGTGGCTGAAAGTAACTAAGTACATTTACTCAAGTACTTTACTTAGATACAATTTAGAGGTACTTGTACTTCACTTGAGTGTGCAATTTTTCTGCTGCTTCATACTCCACTACAACTCAGAGGCAAATACTGTACTTTTAAGTGCACCACATGTATTTGATAACTTTTGCTTCTTTGCAGATTCAAACTAATAATACTAAATAGGATGAACAAATACATTATGATATATCATTAAATTCACAAGCTAACCAGCTGTATATATTTAGATTAGCCCCACCTTTTTCAGCTGCAACACTAAAATGATGAACACATGAATACTTTAAAAATTATAGTGCAATTATATAATGTAAATTACTCTGAAATGGGCAATTCTGCATAATGTGTACTCTTACACTTAGTTTTTGGTACTTTAAGTATATTAAGTTGCCAGTGCTTCTGTACTTTTACTTAAGTAAAATTTTAAATGCTTGACTTTTACTAGTGAGTTCCTCCTCTATCATCGCAAACTCGTCATAAAGACAGAGTAGCATTTAAATTCCTGAAACAGCTGCACATGGCAAATGTTACTCAGCCTGAAGTAAATACTGCATTTTTGGGCCTCTTTTTAGCCACAGATTAGTACATACTTGGCTTTCCAGTTGGTATTTATAGCAGCAGGATGGTGCATGCTGAACTGACAGAGCCCATGTTCATGGTGATGAAGGAACACATTAGCCAGTGCATCAAAGTGGCTCATTGTTTGTCATAGGTTTTGACAACAATGGAGGTCTGTGGCAAAGAAGAAAAGGCTGCATCAAGTTTGGGCTGCACAGGCACCATTTGTTCGAACTGAATCAATTGGTCGATCAACAGAAAATCTCCTTCTACTCTGATCATTAGTTGTTGTTTAGATATTTATGTCCATTAAGCAAAAGTGCATGAAAGTCACCAGTTCCTGCTTCTCAAATATAAACATTTGGTAGTTTTCTTTTCCAGTATAATAATGAATTGATGTTCTGTCTAAACAAACAATCAACTTGGGTTTCTGGGCAATTGTAATTATTGCATTTTTCACCATTTCTGACATTTCTGACATGTTTCTGACATGTTTCCGACATGTTTCTGACATGCCACATACAAGAACATCGGCTCCTCAAGCTTTTTTTGCTTCAAGCAAAACAATTAATCCTCAATCATGAAACAAGGTGAAATGACGAGATTCATCAATAATGAAACTTAATAATGAAAAAAAAATAATGAAACTCTTGTTAGATACAGGCTTACTTGTTTTTAGGATCAATAAGAAAAAAAAAGTAAGTAAGTTAATCAGGAGCGAGAGGAGTTGATGGAAGTTAACTTTCTAGCCAGGTAATAGCCTTTTTTTTTTTTTTTTAGGGTTTTCTGTCCTCTGCTGAGTCCAAAAACATAACAAAACATAAATGACTTTATTCTTCTAATTTTGTAAAGAGGCCATTTTCAATTCATATGTTTTTCTTTTCTTTGCTGATGCTTATTGTGTTGCAGATTGAAGCCCCTCCTGGCCAAACCTGATATCTTTCAGAGAGCTCTTTTCTCCAATGCTTTGATGCACTTGGCAGGGCCTTTCTCTCTTTCTCTCTCTCTCTCTGTCACTCTCTCTCCCTCCCTCTCTGCCTCTCTCTCTGTTAATGCCCCCACTGTCATAGCATCTACAAGTTCCAAAACACATTAGACATTTAATAGCCATACTCAGGTTGCATTGATCTTATCAATACAGCCCAGAAAGATACACATCTTGGCTCTGACAGAGTATCTAGTGAGTCATTTCTTGACCCGCAAGCAAAGTGGCTTTGTTTTTGTCTGTTGCATCTTCATTTGCGATTAAACTTGCCTAAAGTTTAACTGTTTTATTATCGACTGCATGGATATATTTATTTGAGCCTCACACCTGTGCTTCGACAACTACATCTGCAATCTGTTTGAACAGAAAGGGTACATATTCAATTATGGTATATTTAAAATGCTGCTCAAAATCCTACGACCTGTGCCTGCAACTGGAATAAATTATCTTTGATTAAGTTTTTTTTTTTTTTCATGCCCCTCAGTGATGCATGCAATATTAGCCATCATCAAACTGGCTCGAGTGTGATGTTTTGAATATGTAACAGATGATGAATGTATTATCAGCAAGGGGATGTTACGCATAACGGCTACATATTAGCAGAATGGGCTATACGCAGACGCAGCTTTAGCTCTATCAAACTCTCAAGCATGGGTCAACCTAATAGGTGAATGGTTTGGCCGCACACTACATTTGTGAAAATGCCCTTAGCTCCCTGCCAGTTTGGCCATTTGCTGCACGAGTTTGATATCGTACCCCACATTTCGTGTCCGTCTTCACTCTCCTTATCAAAAAAGGCATTAAAAAGAAAAAAAACCCAAGGTATTATCTAATTTGTTATTTTCAACAATACAAAATGAGAATCCACCTGAATTAGGGTCCGTTCATTTGTATTGCAGGTTGTGGCGCCCAAAGATCTGCCGGCTGCATTCATATTCAAATTCATGCTCTAATTTCTTTTGTTACAACATTCTAATGTGAGAATGTCCTTGCAAGCTCTTTATCATCAGTTGTTGAGGTTAATTATCAGGTATTAATCCCACTCTGACTGTCATTTTAAGTTCAGTGGATGCTTGCGTTTTTCTTTTCCTTCTTTATTTTTCCTCACGAGGTATTAAGTGATCCTGGCAGGTGCTCGCTCTTCAAGCCTGCGTGAATGAAATATGAGCTGCAATGTCAACTGAACTTGTCACAGACAAGCTCGGATGAATTAATGATAAGAGAGCAGAGGTGTGTTTTAATGTTTTCTCTCCCTGATGGAGGGTCTCCGCAAACGTATTATCGCACGCTGTACACCTGCTGGTTTTTTATAAACATGGAACAGAAAAAAAGGTGGATAAGGAGATGTATTTGTGAGGCAAATCTTGGACCTAATTTTAAGTCTAAACACTGAATATTATATCACCGAGACTTTTATCAAGTGACTTTTCAGAAATATTGTAATTAAATGTTTTTACACTTTTCCAATATGGACTTCAAATTTTTTTCTTACCTTTGCCTTTAAAGACTTTCTGCTCCTTGAGCCTTTGCCTTATTCTATACTTTTCATTCAGATGAAGAAAACCTATTTCTCCTTTGAAAGACCTTCATTTTCAGTCGTTTTTTAGAGGGATTAGAGCGTCTGTGGAAAATGATGGAATGTCTGTCGCTTTTTACCCCAGTTCAACAAGCCCAGTGATAGAATGGGGCATGTATTAGTTATTCCAATGTTGATTCAGGCATAGATGATTTTGAATGATCAGTGCCTCCAGCAGAACAAAAATCACTTGCTTGTTTGATGGCCTCTTGAAATCCACAAGAAAAAGGGAGGGCTGTTCTTTAAACTGCTTCTCGTTTTTCACTTTTTTTTTGTGATTATTTATTTTCAAATTGTCCCTTGGGCTAATGTTCCATTTTGGCATTTCACACCTCCCTCTCCCATAAATGAACCATCACGGTCATAAATCACTGGACAAACAGAGACTTGTGCAAACCCTGAAAGGTTCAGAGATTTATGTAACACATTCATGTTTTCCACTTCCTCATTTTAGTACTCCACTGGTAAAGCCTAGCTAATAAAAGGTCCTATTAATATTTCCTGTTGCTTAGCAACGGCAGGCAGCAAGTAATAGCATTCTGTGGAAAAATAGATGACCGATAAGGAAAAATTCAATTCTTTTCTCATCTCCTGGGAGAAAGTGCCTTATTTCTCTGGCAATGTGATATGAAACTGTAGTTGTATATTAAGAAATATCTTAAAAGAAATATAGGTTATTTTCCAATTTCATCATGGGGGGGGGGGGGGGCATTTATTGCAGGCTGGAATGGCAGCCCATCTATTTTTCCCCACCTTGATAAAGTCAATTAACCTCTCAGATTAAGCTAATCAGAGGATATGGTGGCAGCTTAATTTCTGTCTTTTTAGCCAGAAATTCTAAAGAGACGGTGTAAAATAACACACACACTTAACTTTGGAGAGATCAGTTGTGTGAGACAAATTGCATTTCATTTATATCACAGGTGTAATTCAAACAGGCCAGCTTCTATAGTAGAGAGTGTTGTGCAGAACCTCCCCTAATAATGCTGCTTATCGCCGTGATCACAGGTAATAGTAGAGGATCTCTACAGTGACAATTTTCAATTTAGATAATTTATCACATCATATTTCAAAAACAACTGAGTAAAAGATGCTTTATCACACGCATGTTGTTTTCATCGTCCTCCTCCATACTGTAGATGTGATATAACAGTGGCATTCAAGCATAGAACAGGGCCAAAAAAGGCAGATTCAGCTGCAGCAGATAGCTAGTGTTATGAAGCAGATACATAGATAAGGGATTTCATATTACACTTAGCCAGGGGCCCCCACTGAGATTTATCATGCCATGAAATCATGTCCATATTGCACTGTGCCCTATCTCAACCATCCATCAGCTCATTCTGCTTTCACCACCAGGAATATTTGGCCCTGGTGGTGGTGGAGAACCGTCCTGTGTCATCTCACTCAGGGACGTCTCCCCCTGCTGTGCCGCCAGCCACCGGTTCAGCACAACACTGCCACTCTATTTGCTAATGTGCACAACTGCCGCTTGAGCCAGAGTGATTAAAACACTTTGTGTATTCATGTAACAAAGTTGCTAGTGGGCTGTGACCATCCAATGCCAAGAGGCGTAAGCTTCAGGCCGAATAGAGGAGAAAGCTGAGCCGATAACTTAGCAAAGACACAAAGAAAAATAAGTATATCTTAGCTGTATCACAATTTTCATAGCACTTACAGTAAATAGGGCTAATTAATTTTCTTTTTTTCTGTATTCTTCCCATTTTTCTCTAAAGTTTTTGTCACTAGAATTTCTTTCAGAACTGACCTTGTAGCAAAAAGGGTTTATATGACCATAACCTTAGATTACCCGTGTTATCTGGCAGTAGGAAAGACAGCCTTTTGATATGTAGGAGCATTAAAACCCTGTTTACTTGCTACCTGTTCCTTTTAATAAGTGTGGGTATTTTTTTTTGGGTGAAAAAGCCGTATACTACCTCACAGTGAGACGTAGCAAATTGAGTGATTATTTGTACCATAAAACTGTAATAACGAAAAGTTAATTTGTTTGGGAATCTGCTGTCGATTAAATTCCTTATAGATGAAAGCTAGAGAATAAAGTGAACGGTTTCTATCCAAAATGTGTGAAATTTTTCAGACAGGTTTTTGGACACACATGTACATCACCTTGCCTTGACCTCCGCTCGCATGACACACACACTACTGTTTGAAGCGAAGCTTTTTTTTTTCATTTGTGAGTCCTTTCTTGTATTTGTGTTCATTATTTCTGCATCTACATTCATTTTCTTTTTATGCTGTGTGAGCGCGGGCACGCACGCATGCACGCACACACACACACCCACACCCACACACACACACACACACACACACACACACACATAAGTGTGTTTGACACGGCAGTCAGGAGTCTCATTAGTGGGAGCAGAGGAGCCTTGCCTTCTGCTGTCAAGAGTGTGTGTCCCAACCGCTCTTCACAACCGTCTCTTACATGTCATGTCAGGGAAGGCTCTGATTCTCTGACGCTGTGCTTTGTGAGGTGAGTTCAGAGACACGCCCGGGCTGAGAGCGAGAGGGAGAGAGAGAGAGAGAGACAGAGACAGAGAACAAGAGAGAGGGAATAAAAAAGACTTAGGAACAAGAGAGAGAACTGGAGGGGGAGAGAAATAGAGGGGAAGAGAGAGAGAGAGAGAAAATAAAAGCAAAGTAGGTTCTGACATTAGCAGTAATGAGGAACATGGAGGATGGTGCCAAGGGGGACATCATGACATTACTATCTGCAAATCAACCACTGCCTCGTTGTTGCCACACTGAACTCTGAGAGGCGTTCACGGTGGTACAGTACTTTTCAAACCAACAGTGACATACAAGAACAGCTGCTGCAAATGCTTCAAGCTATACTTTTAGCTTTAATTGAAAAAATAAATAAATAAAAAAAAATAAAGATAATTCCAAGTTTCAGGCCTAACATACTTTCCACGCAAAAGACAATACCATCAAAAGGATCTTTAAAATAAAATTTGACCTTTCTCAATTTAATTTGTTATGACATCACTTCTTTTTCTATGCATGTGTTTATTTTAAAGTTTATCAGCTTAAAAGGAATTTCTCTGTTATATGAAAATATCAGATGTGTTGGCAAGGAGTCTGTTTGGCTTTGAGAGACGTAGTGGCAGAGTTCATTTCTAAAGTGTGGCTACTTAAGACGTTGGAGTAAGTTATTTTTCTGTCCTTCAAAGTCTGTGCTGAAACTCATAATTATTTCCTCATGGTGCTATTTTGTGAGGTATCTGTGTTTTTTTTTTTCTGCCAGAGTAATTACTTCATCGCACTTAAGAAACAGGAGGCGCGAGAGCAAGTATTTAACATTTTTACTTTGGAGAATAACGTAATTGGAACGATTGAAAGTGACCTGATAGTGTCTTGTTTTGGCAACACGGAGGAAATGTGAAACTAATAAAAAAAAGATAATAAGGTTTTAATAATGTGTGTGCTGATATTACACCTGGATCATGGCATTATATTACATTTGAATCGAAGTCTCCTGGTTTCATTGAATTATATTTAATAAAAGTCATCTTGACCACCTTTATAACACATGTGACTGTGCTTTAACAAATTCTCTTCTCTTCTCCTGAAACATCCTGGCATCTGCTGCCCATCATATCTTCTTACTTAGCATCTGTCTGATGTCACAAGTAGACAGAAGCAGCGTTTTGCCTTTGCTTTCATACTTAAGTAGCGTGTGATTCATAAATCCACTCTCTTATTAATTCTCCTCAGCTTGAGTAAATGTAGCTCCTGGGTATACATAAGCTTGATAAACCAAAGGCATGGATGAAGGGACAGAGAGGAGGGAGAAAAAGAGAGAGAGAGAAAGAGAAGAGAAGAGAGGGAGGGCTGAAGGCTCGAAGGCTCTTTGAGGAACAGAGTTGTTAGTGCTTTGCCCTCAGGGTGAATGAGAAGTAGCTTTGAGGGCTGGGAGGCCCAGGGTTGGCTCCCCACCTAAAAGGCGTGTTTACCACCATGTTGCGCGGCGGCTGTGCTTTTGAAGGATCAGTCTTGAACGCGCCTCTAATTAAAGCTGTCATGGCTGGGTGCCTGCAGGGATAATGTTCTATTATTATAGTCATTTGTTTCAATTAAACGCTGGGTGATTTTACAATAGCAGCCGTGAACCTGTGTGAGTGAGCCATCACTCTAAACAAGATGGTTCCAGTCAAGCAGGGCGCGAGGAGAGAAAAGTCTTAGGACTCACGGAAGCGTTGATCGCTGTGTATTCAAAGAGGGTTGGACGGGACAGAGAAAGGGTCTGGACCTCGGATTAAAATGGATCAGTGGACGATGTTAAAATACTGAGCGATAACTTGCTACGTCGTGGTGAAAACTGCTTGATCGAGAGCGAGCCAATTTCTGAATCAAAAGCGATTTGACTCCGGCTCTGCAGAAGGCTGAAGATGTTTTATAGATGGAGTTAATAAGTTGAAACATGACCACAACATTTATTGATTCCCTAGCATCGAGGGACTGCTTTACTGCGATGCCAGCACAATAAAACCCTGCACAGCAATCAGGCCGCTTATTTAAATAATGAAACAGATGCCACGCCGGTATGATCATCACAACGACAAAGCAGGGTTAGCTGTTTCACTCTCCTCCGGTTTGGATCTCTCCTCTTTCTCTTTGCGGCTGTGTAGGGCTCTCTTCTCCCCGTCTCTCATCTCTGTGCTGGTGGTCAAATCCCCTTAGCTAAATCAAATGGTGCAGGCAATTGGAGCAGCCGTGAAACCATTTCAAAGGTAAGGTCAGCAGGAGCAGGGGAACAATGGCTTTGTGATATTCCATCTCGCACACAATGTGCTACACATAATTGGAAAGCCTTTGTTATTTGACTCCCATTTGACTATGATGTACAAGATGTGAATACAAACACGACAGGCGTAACGATGGCAGAGGAACACGTTCACACTGAGTTTCCTGGCTTTACATCACAGTGTAGGTCTGCCTGGCCGTTCATCACCAAAAAGCAATATCTAACTGTCCCCCTGCTAACTTTGGAGATGAATTTTAGTACATAGGTCATGTGGGTTTTGTTTTGGTTTTTTTTTTTGTATCTTTTTCTTTTGTAGTTTCTGTACTTTTAACTTTGTTTTTTTTCTTTTTCTTTCTCACTCTGCCTCCATACCCATGTCCTCTTTCTTTTCCTCTTACTTGTCCTCCCGTGTTTGCGAGGGACTCTAATCTCCTGGGGCTTTACAACAAACAACTAAATTGCTGGAGGTTAAGCGCAGCTAAGACAATACCCAGGAGAACTCAGAATCCAACTTTATAAATAATCTAAATATATAAATTTAGGTCACTACATTGCTCAGATCTGTAGTTACTGGCTTAAAGTTGTACCACAAAAAACAGCAAAAATGTATTGTCTCCGATGAGAGTCCATGAAAAGTCAATATGTTTCCCAGGCTAAAGGCTGAGAGCGGTGACCAACTAAATCCTGTTACTCACAGTACACCCCCCCCCACCCATCCCCTTTGGCCAGCCATTTGGATGATACCATAAGGAATTAGCATACAGTACCTATGGCAACCAGCAACCTTTGTCACATTCTTTCATAATATTTGTACAGCCGTCTGCTGCTCGCTTTATTTAGCTCAGGCTTGATGGCGCTATGTGATAACTTCTTGGTCTATCTGTCTCACACAGGTGAAAGCACAAAGTAAAAGCACTCTTAAGACATTTTCAAGAGGACACGGGAATGATTATTTGAGCCAAATTATCACAGTAGGAGTGTTTTAGTAAAGACCATCAGTGCTTTTGGTGTTACACTGTATATGACTGCTTTTAGTAACTTTAATAAGCTAATGCACACTTTCATACTTAGGATTTAGTTTCTCGGTGCTCACACTGATATGTCTTTTTATAGTGGTTATATAATGCATCGGCTTCAGCCTTGCACTAGAATGCAATAATTTTTATGTTTCTGTATTTTCTGACACACAACTAATGTGTTAGTTAGGACAGAACACTCAGCTCTAATGAAAATTTAATTTATGTTGTGAAATATGAGAGTGAATATAAATAACAGCAGAAAAAAACATGCTCTTGGTTCAAAACAAATTAACAAATATGAAGAATTATTATTACTTATGTTGGACTCATATCTACAGTCAAGCAGACCCTGGCCCTCACTGTACTCTATACTACCTTCATGTTTCTACTCCAGCAAAGACCAATTTGAATTGGTAGAAACAATATCGTCACAATTTACAATATAGGTCTCAAATCAATTAAATAAAATAAAAACTTAAATATTTTAAAGCCTTTGTGATCCCAGTACCCACAATGCCACAGTGACATGGTGCCTTCCCCCAGTGAACTCAGCATGTCTCCCTCTTGTTTATATTAAACTTGGTGTGGCTCAGATTAAAAGGTGACAATTTTGCCTGGAGGCTGTTGCTATGGAAATGCGTCTGCTGTATCTATGATAGGCCATTAATGTTTGATTAATTGGTTTTTCAATGCTTCTTGGTCTGTGAAGAGAGGACCCTTTAAGAGCAAGTCCATGGAAAATGGAAAATTAATGGATTTCTATTTCCTTCTCTTTCCCCCTTCTTTTTTCCTCTTTTTTCTGTCTTTACTACTTATTTTTCTGAAGCTATTTCTTCATGTTTTAAGAAGTATAGTGGTGGTGTTTTGAATTATGATTGGAAGTTGGAGATTGCCGTGGATGGGGGAGGTTAGAGCTTGGTTATTTGAAATGCAAAAGGAATGTCTTTGTTCATGGCTGGCTTTTGTGAGCAGCTGCTGAGGCAAACACAGAATCTAATGTCGTGTGAATATTATGAGTTTTCAAAGCAGGCCAGAGCCTCGTACAACATTACTTTGTTGTGCATTTTTATTCTAGCAATCTACTGGGACCAATTATGATTAGAGAGCTGAGCCTTCATCTCTGAACCTCTACTTGTGTTTATCAAGACCTCATATGCTCGGGCCCTTTCAATTTGATCTTTTTTGCACTGCACTAATGTGTAATGTATTATTTAACTCATAAATGTTTAAAAGAGCTAACAAATGCTAGTTCATCACTTTCTGATCTGTAAATTGCCAAACATTCCCATGTATGCCTGCATTAAAAGCATCCTTTGGTCCGTGCTCGAGTTCTATCCTGATGAATCTTGGAGAAAAGCTTTTGATGTGGTTATTATTGAAAATCTTTTAAGACTACTAAGAGCAGAACTTTGTGAGTGCGTTTCTGTAATCACTCTGAAGGGTGTTCTCTGTGTGAGGGTCAGTCTCCAGCTGTGAGCGCCATTTGTGTTTCCATTTGAGGGCCCAGGTGTTGCAAAGGGGTTCTTTAACATGGCAGTTAGTAATATTTTTCTCTTTCATGGCACATGGTGAGATTAAAATAAGGTCGCTGAACAGTACCATTGGCTCAACAATTGCTTTACCAGGTGACCAGATTTCTGGCTTCTCAAAACCTAAAGTTTCGGAAGCAGGGACTGAAGTCGTCTCCCATCAACAAGCAGGTCAGTGTGTCTCAGGGATCGTGGAGGGGCTACACTTCCTAATGATTGCCTGGAGAAGTCATTAGAAGTCAATAGATACCATGGGTAGTACCTTTAATTCCGATAGAGTGTTATTTTGACTTAAGTGGTAATGGGCCTGTGTTTTACATGGATGAATGTTGAGTAGTTCTCATAAAGTGTCATAACTGGAGAAAACTGAATTCAGTTGATTGGGGGAAAAAAAACCATTATTAAACTGCATAGTAGATTATTTTATAGATAAACCTCTAGTGATTGATTTTCCACTTAAGCAACAATGATATCTTATCACCATTTAACTTTATGTGATGAACTTGTTAGCAAGCGGTTCCTTGGTTTTCACATCGATCAGGTACAGCAACATTAGCATTCATTTGGAGTTTTGTCTCTGGCCACAGCAGCTAAATGCTGCACTATGCTCACCAGCTAGTCACTAACTTTGTCTGTCATATGGTGCGGAAACAGGTGGTGTACAACTGGGTTTAGAGCATTATTTTGGGGAAAACTGCTGCCTACTTTGGCCTTGAATAAACACTGTGAAAGCAATGGGAGTGACATGGAAAACAAAAAACGAGCTGATAGATATGAAAATTCCCCCCACGAGATATGTTTCTGTGCTCTATATAAAAATGTGGATTAGAGCTGCTTTACTTCTTCAAGTGTATGTTGACGATTTGAAATATAGTTTATTATTAAAGGAACCAAATCTTTAAAAAGGGAATGTTTGGTCCATATTTGTTTGATTAACAGCACCATATCAAAATGAGTCATGGTGATTACTGCTCTCTTATCCAAAATCTGGCTCCATCCAGCTCACACCTCATGGAGAAGGCAGTTGTTCTGGTCCCAAATGTTTCCAGGCTTCAAAATGAGACTCCAGAAAACTAAGGGGGATGTTCAGAAAACTAAGGGGGATGTTACAGGTGTTACATGTGTGTTTTTTCTAGATGGTATTTGCCTTCACGAAGCAAATACTGTAGGTGTCTTGCTTAGTGTCTAAGGTGAAGTTTCAGTGAGTTGTCTTTGATGGCTTAAGTTGAGAGGTAATAGCTTCTTATTTTTGTGAGACGTTTGGTTTGTTTAGCTTACGAACAGCCTTGTTCAATGAGATTTCATTCATTCATAGTGATATTCAAAGTTCTCTCCGCTATTAAGGTCAGTGCCGAAGTCAGCTACCAAACAACCTGCTGTACGGTGTAAGTTACTGCCCTAAGAAAAGACAGTGGAGAAAGGAAGGAGAAGCTGTCTAACAACCAGCCCAAGTTCAACTGTGAGACCTGTAAGAGGGTTTTTTTGTTTTTTGGGGGAGGTCTGTCTAGTCTCCAACAGACATATTTCCCTCTTAACAACACATCTCAATTTTTGTGAGTTCCTTTTTGTCTTTTTGTAGCTTTTTGCCTTTTTGTCCAATAAACATACACATTTTCTCAAATTTAATAATATCATCTCCACTTCTAAGTAATTGCGTATTTGGCTGATTGGCAAACTTTTTTTTTTACCTTGAGTAGAGGAGAATATAGTTAAGCTGGTGTTCTTCTCTCACCCCAGATGCAGGAGATGGCTATGCACCACCACCAACAGCAACACCATCACCAGCACCCAGACGGCGCTCATTATGATCCCGCCCGTAACCACCCCCTGATAAACAGCTCACCTCCGATACTGCCCAACCCCATGAGTGCACTGTCCCAGCTAAACTCTCAGGTCAGCCGGAGTGCACTGCCTCATGGGTCCCCCTCACCTCCCGGAAGTAAATCGGCCACACCCTCCCCCTCAAGCTCCAATCAGGAAGAGGAGACTGATCCTCATTCGAAGGTACTGATGTGGCATCGCTTCTCTGGCTTGTAGCTGTGAAGTAGCAGGCGCGGGCTTGGCAGTTCTTCTCTAGCATGCTAACCACAGTTCTGAGTTAAAGTGGAACATAGGGATAGCCGTGCTTGTGTTCTCGTATTTGGTTGCCTGGAAGACTCAAACTCGGTTGTAAAGTTCTGTTGGAGCTGGAGTTATAGCTGTGATGTTTTTTCTTTAAATGGTGTGGTGCAGTATGGTGTCACATTAGAAAACAAAAATGCTTTGAGATATTTAGTTCATTAATGACATTAATTTTTTTTTTTTTTTTTTAAACTTTTTCCATATTCTGAGGCAGCACATTTAATTAAAAAGCAACATTTAGAATGAGTTTAAAAAAATACGGTTCACATCTAAAAGTTGCACGGTGTTCTCTTTGTTGGAGATGATATCACCCTCAGAAAGTTTTCTTTTCAAATCTACAAACTGTTCCTTGTAATTTTGTTAGCAAACTCTTACACATGACATGACATCTTTTCCAATTATGCAGTTGTCAGAATATGTGGAGTCACTGAAAATGTACATTTTTGCTGGAAAGCATAGAAACATCCTTTATTGGATGGATATTTTAATGGGTTGATCATCCACACAGATACAAGGTGTAGGCAGTCCTATCTAATTTTGTTATATATACAGCCTGGTTTGAAACCTACCACTCGTTCATTTAAACCCCTCATTCATTTAAATGAGAAGAGAGGGATACTTGTTTACATTCATTTGGTTTATGTAAATCTGTAAAACTGCCTTCATAAATTGCCCACCAATCAATGTCTCCATGGGTTTGCTTCATTTCTATCAGGGGAAAGGGAATGAGTGTTTAATTTAATCTGCCGCGTCCACAGTGTTTCAAATTCATGTGTGTATTTAAATGCCAGGTCGCAGCGATACAGTATAACAACAAGGGGATCCTGTAGCTTAAAAAAATATATTTCCCAGCCTATACATCTCTGCTGTGCTTCTCAGTGTGTGCGTGAATAAAAATGATTACCATCTCTCCTATCAGTAAGTAATTCCATTTGCTCTCTCCAATTCATTCTGAGATCACATCAAAGCCAGAGAAGATACAGTAAGCGATTTAAAATTCCTTCCACCCCCAACATGAAAAGTCAGAATTTATGACTCGCTTAACAACTGAAAAATAAAGATTTGGAAAGGGTTTGATAAATTTAACTAACAGATGTTGTTTTTGACAAAGTAAGACTGAAAAGAAAAACTGCTGTCAACCAGCACCAATGTCAGTGAAACATTGCCGCAATATTCAAACGCTGACTACATGGTTGTTGAACAGATAGATTGAATTATGGATTTAATGAAGTTTACATGCTTCACCTGGACCCAGTGCTGTAAGGATTCATCAGAGGTGCAATTAGTGATTCCAAAGGCAGGTGACTTGTTAGACCTTGTTTCGGTGGTGTCAATAAGCTGTTTTGTTTTTTGTGTGTCTCTGACTGTCTTCCAGATCACGGGCGAGAAGCGACCGTCTTCAGAGATGATGAAGCCTAAGCCTAAACCCCAAAAAAAGAAGAAGAAGAAGGATCCCAATGAGCCTACAAAGCCTGTGTCAGCCTACGCCTTGTTCTTTAGAGACACTCAGGCAGCCATTAAGGGACAGAACCCCAACGCCACCTTTGGCGACGTTTCCAAGATAGTAGCCTCCATGTGGGACGGACTGGGAGAGGAGCAGAAACAGGTAGATTCACAGTTTAGTACTTGATATTGTCCTATAATTGCCACTTTATCATAAAGACAGATTCATGTATCGGTCGTATTCTAGGTATAGAAACTTCCTTTAAATCTTGTTTTGAAGCATATGTAGTTGCAACAAACAATTATTTTCCTTCTCAGTGGAGCTGCATTTTTTTTTTTTTTCAATTAGTGTATTAAACATTATGTCAGAGAACAGTGAACTACCCATTGTATTTTCCCGGAGCCCAGAGTAGTGTCTTCAAATGTTGTTGTTGACTGTTGTTTGGTAGGTTGTCCGAGCAACAGTATAAAAGTCAAACTATTTTCAGTTTATTGTCATGTATGACAAAGAATAGGATCAAATCTACACATTTGAGAAGCTGAAATCAGCAAATGTTTGGCATTTTTGCTTGAGAAATTATCGAAGTGATAATTCAATTATCAAAATAGTCAGTGATTAATTTTTTGTTGATCAACTAACCAATTAATTTACTGTTTCAGCTCTCAATGCAGTTGTTTATAGACATGCACTAACAGTACAGAATCGACTGGCATGGTAATACAGTGAAAATCAAATACTGAAAGAGGTGAAATGTTTGGTTTCATCAGCTGTGGATATATTTGACAGCACATTTTCAGGAGTCAATTTAATTTTATTAAAGCCTGACCTGTGCATTTGGAACTGCAACATTTACTGCAGTTTATAGCGTTTCCGTTCAGCATATTTTCTATTTCATTCTAGCATTCCAGAGCAACAGACAAAGTCAAATAGGTTTCGATGTGTTTGTAGTAACAAATGATGGGGTGAAATGAATGGAAAACGAGACAGTCTGATGATCATGCGCAGACTCATATTTTTAGAATATCCAGTCAGGGGCGCAGCCTATTGGGTGTCAAATAAAAGCACCTGTCTCCATGACAAAGTGCAGCCCATTCTCCTCAGCCCCAGCCACTGTCGACTAGACCCTATCTAGCATGTGTGTGTTTTTCTCCCACCAAACCTACTTTATAAGCTGGACTTTGGAGGCCGTCTGTCCCTTTTATTTGCAGTTAATTTTTGCCGCCTTCAGCCGGGCTCTTCACCATGAATCTTCATTTCGCTGCTGACACCCTTGAATGTGAATTCCTCATTTCCTGTCCTTTTATTTATATCTGTTGCCTGGTGATTTGATCATGCTGGGAATACGAGATTAGCAATTGCCTTGTCCTTGGTTTCGCCTCAAGGACATCTGCTCCTGAAATGTTATTGTTTGTGCTTCTTAACCCTTTATGTCCTGGCTTCTTTTTTCACCTAAGGTTTTGCACTGTAGGTGCAATGTTCTCCTTCTTGCTCTCTCTCTCTCTCTGTCTTTCACTCTCTCTCTCACTTCCAAATGCATTTGTCCTTCACAGTTTTACCAAGGCACAGAGACAAAACCAACAAAAGGGCAGTTCCACCATTAAAAGTCCATCCATTTTTAGTGCCATTTCACAGCTAATTTTTTGATTTGTTTGTGCATTCATGTGTTTAATCAAACATGTCACCTCACAAGACATGTAATTAACTTGAGGTAATGATGTCATAATGGAATGAAATGTAGTAGCTTGTCTGGCCCATGGCACTGTGATTGCTCTAATTATTCTTGATTACTAGCACTGTCAATTATTCCGGCACAAAAAAAGGATAAACTTGATAACTGTGTATATACAGGGGGTATTCAATTTAACTATTGCACATTGATACTCATTAAACATTCAATTTTCTGCATTTGTCTTAATATATAACTCACTGCTGACCAGTCATGTTCAAGTTCACTACATCTGGAATATTAAAAAAAAACTTTTTCAAGTCTTTCAACATACATTTTCAATTTCTATCTCTTCGTCCTCATGATCAGTTGATGTATATGCTGTTATTCCTTTTTCTTTTCTTTTTTTCCCCAACACCGGCTGTCATGTCATCTGTATAGGACCAATGAGGTGTGTTCTATAATGTCACAGTCAGACACTGTGGAGCCACACAGGAGCACCAGAATGTAAACACAACCCTTCCCCGACACACAGCTTTGTTTTAACTAGAACATGGGCCCTGGTTCCAATTACCTGTGGTACTCCTCAAACTCACCATGCTGCTGAACTCACAAAAATACATTGAAGCATGTTTTATTGCTGTATTTTATTTAAGAAAAACCATCAGATGTTGCACTGTTGTGCTCATTCTTGTGCTCATTTTGTGATGCTTTTTGTTGCGCATACGCCCCCCCCCTTTGCCTGTGTTATTGTGTATTCTCCAGTGCCGTCCTTGAGTTTCGCAGAACAAAGTTTTTTTTTTGTATTATTTATATTATCTTTTTTATGAAGATGTTTTTGTAGCTTGCACGTTATGCAGCGTTTTTTCTTTAATTCCCACAGGCCCTTGCTTTAGTGCGCAAGATCAATGTATTATTTGGGCTGTGTTATTCCTCAAGGTGGCTACATGTTAAAGCTGCCCCAGAAACACAAAAGAACATTTTTCTTGCTTTTGTTATTTAAGATTAAGATCAATTTTCACTTTTTACCAGAGCAGGGAGGAACAATGATAATGGAGTTGGGCTAGAGGGAGGAGAGCGGTGAAAGGTCGAATATAGAAGGAAGCGAACGCTGTCACTTTGTTTAAACAGCATGATTTGATATTAAACTCCTCCTCTAGGCTAACTTTTACTATCTGTTCAACAGTATAAATCTGTTTGTTTTTTTTTTTTTTTACTGTTTTCTACTTCTTTGTCTCCCCTTGATATACACTTCAGTGTCTTTTTTCTTTTTAATTTGTCATCATCCCCTCTTCCTCAGACAAATCTCTCGCCTCTCTTCTCCTCTCTCTCCTCTCCTCTCCTCTCCTACCTTCCCTTTCACCACTCTCATTTCTCCCCTTTCTCTATACTCTTCATTTGTCTCCCTCTCCTCCTCCTCCTCCCCCTTCTCCTTCTCTCACCGGTTGCTCAGTCTTTCGGTCGTAGGGGTAATCACTCCCTTCAGTGTCAGCAGGGTGCGGAGTTATTGTCTCCTGTAATTAACTGGTTATCAAACAAGAACATTTCATTAAGGTACAATTAGGGGCTAATTCAGGCGGGACACCTCTGTGTCAGGATTACGATGGAGGCATATGCTCTCCCCTTGCAGCTTTGTTATTTTTAATTCATACTGACCTGCAGCCTCTGACGGCTTCAATTGCTAATGAATCCACTCACTTTGGAATAATTAGACATCCTTAGGCATGGTAATTTATTTAAAAGTATCCGTTGTTGCGCGAATCATTAGCTGTGTTAAATTAATTTGAAATTGAAGCTGCTGGGAGTAGTTTGGGGTTCATTAAAGAGGCAGCCACGGCTCTATCAATATTTAAGGAGTGAGGGTAAGGATGTCACTTTTTTGTTTTCTTTTTTTATGAGGACTGTAATTCATTTCTTAATAGGCAATATCTGTTTTTATTATAAAAATCTGTATTCCTAATACTGGCCAGTCTTCTTCCAAAACATCTGAATGTATATCATGTAAGGGAAATAATAATGATAATAATAATGTAAATAAGGATGAGTGAGGGGATAAACACCAGCTGTTTGAGCAAGAGATTGTATCCGTCTTCATCCCGGCTTGTTTGCTGTTCTGTGTGTATGTCTGTTTGTTTATTGACTGTATGTGTAAGCTGGTTCCTGCCTATGTACATCCAGCAACACATGAATGCTTAATGATTATTCTACCCCACCTCTTTGAAAGAAATGACCCTGTCCATGGAGCCAGAGACAGTCTCTCACTGAGGATCAGTAATTACCTACTGGATGCAGACACACACACACACAAACACACACTCTCCTTCACATTAAAATGCTTCAGAGAGGAGCCGAGATCTGAGTCTTCCTAATCGATTTAAGGGTGGACTTTTTGCGACTTGTTTTCCCCGCATCAAAAAGGCAATGGCAGCTATAAAGAGCCTGTGAGTGACGTGTGATGACATTAACTCAAATTCACTGTCTTAACACATCATTTGAGGTTCATTCAGAAGGCTTGAGATTGCCTCTTTGCTAACTCTGTTTTGAATTCTTTTATTTTTTTTTCTCTCCCTCATCTGAATGATTTGCTGGGACATCAGCTCTGATTAAGAGATGAGCATCAGCCCCAACAGAGGAGAAGACTGAAAAGCTGTGCACAAAATGACAAACAGCTTCTCACTCTTCACTCAGCTCCATGATATTTCAAAGTCCATTTTTGACTTTAGTGCGCACAAGCTTTCTTGGCATTTCATTCTGGAGGTTTTTGATGGAATAAATGATTCAAATTCAGCACTCTCATGCAGATGGTCAAAGCTGATGGACTCGATAACTGTGCAGTGAATCTTTTTGATATGTTTTTCATCACAGAGCACGCTGCCAGGTCACACAGTCGCACCATGAGACCCAAAATCTCATCCCCACCAGTCTGTATGGGCCTCAGGGTCATTTTAGCCTTTGGCACCACCTTGTAATCAGTCGTTTCTGTTGTTGTGTTTGTTCCTGCAGAGCTACAAGAGGAAAACAGAGGCTGCTAAGAAGGAGTACCTGAAAGCCCTGGCCGCCTACAGAGCCAGCCTGGTTTCCAAGGTAACCGCGGGGGTCATGTCTTTGATAAACATGGGTCAGCAGCGATATAAGGGATGATAAATTAGACAGAGAATTCCTCTCATTCTTATTTCAAGGAAAGGGTCCACATGCTGCACTAAGGGGTTAGTATGTTTGTGTGTGTGTGTGTGTGTGTGTGTGTGTGTTTGTGCTCAGAGGAGAACAGTGGAAATTAGGCCTCAAACACACCCGATATGCAACCTGGGGTGAAATAAAAAGTAATAGTGCACATCTCCTGTGTGCGTGTGTGTGTGTTGGTGTGTGTGTGTGGCTTATCAGTGTGCACATTTAAGAGCAGAAGTGGACATTACCTATCATTTGCTGTCCTCCTGGTGTTTCTATCCTCCCTGATGGGCTACTAATGTGTTGGCTGAGGTTTACTCACACCTACTGTTCTCTCTTTGCTGCAGGTTACTCCAGTTTAGCCCACAGCGTTGATAGATTTCTATCAGCTCATGTAAAAACAATTTCCACATCTAAAAGTCACCCCTCCACCCACTTCTTCCTATTCTTCCTATATCTGCAACGCCTCTACAAGTTATCATTGTATCAGGTGTTACAGTTCAATTATCTTGTGCACTGTGTCTCTTTTTCTGAGTTTCCACATTGTCTTTTGAAACACAACTCTAAATTGCGTTAGCATATACCAACCCCCCCCCCCTTTCTCGTCCCCCTTCCTCTCCTCCACACGGCGCCACACTTCCTCTCATGCTCATGGGCCGAAAACAAGCACCTTGATTAAGGCATGAATAGTTAATTCATCAGCCTCTTCACTGTGGCATACATTTAACTAAAAGGACTATTCTCATTGCTTGTCTTTGGTGCAATTAGACATTCATGTCAGAGCTCCTATACAGAGACTTGATTGATACTGTATGTTGGTAGATTGCCAACCCCAAAAAAACTTACTGACAAAAATAAGCCAGCAACCCCCCTTCACTCATTCAATACAAGCCAATCTGAATGCAGGTCTGAATCTCATGATTCAACACGACTCTCTTTTTTAATTACCAATGAAGAAGTCTTTTCAGAGTGAATTGGGGTGGGTGGAATTGGAGGTAATTGGAGCATCATTTGAAGGATTCACCTCTTCGACATGCACCTGTTGCTTTTTTGTTTTGTGATGTGTGTCGGTTTGTTTGGGAGAAGAAGAAAAAACTAAAGATTGATTGCTACTTACTGTATGTCAAAGCACTTTTCTTGTATTCATTTGAATCCAAAAACTAAAAGAGAGTAGAACGTGATTAAAAAATAAGATTGAATGGAAAAAAAATGTCCCACTATGTGGTAAATTGGACAGTTTTATCGACGCTTTAGTCTCATAAACTGTTTTTTTTAACATATATACTGTTCATATGAATACTCTGATAAATATAAAATCATCTTAATGCGATACATCATCCTTAAATTTCCTCTAAAAATTAAACAAGGTGAAACAAATCAGAACCATCCCCTCACTCTTTCCCTCTCCCTTCACCCCATTTCTTTAGTATTTCATTTTCCACTTGACCCTGCAAATGTGTCTGTCCCTTTGTTTTTCCAACCCCCTCCTTTTCCATTGATTATTTCAGGGGTTCAGAGGGATGGATGTGAGCTATTACTAAATAGCAGAGCACCACACATCACTCCAGCCAGTGTGACAGCTAATGATAAACACTGGATGTATTTCATACATACGCCACCTCATGAAAGGAAGGGAGACAAAATAAATACAGTATGTGTGTGTGTGTGTGTGTGTGTGTGTGTGAGTCTCAGAGCAAGGCTTTTTGTGGGATAAATAAAGAGAATATGAACATTGCAGGGAGAATAATGGCTAAACGGGTTTCGGTAACGAATGGTAAAGAATTACTGCACAATGTTCAACTGACCTTTTGTTATCATGTTGTTTTGAAAACTTCCCCTTTGAGAGGATCTTCTCTGGGGGAGTGAGGAGGCGCAAAACTTGTGGGACAGTTTTATCATTTAGTGTCTCAATCAAATTGCTAACCAATATGTTAAATATTCAAGTCCTAACCGCTACAAAAACCCTTCAGCAAGGTGCACACTTTTAATATTTAAATGAATAATTCATTTATACTTAAGGGATGATTCCAATTACAAAACTAAGATCCAATTTGTAATAAAGGAGAACTGTCCTCAAGGGTTAAAGGTACTGTTACAATGAGCATAACCATTTTCCTCCTCCTCTCTCCTTTCTAGACATATAATGACCCAGTGGAGACAAAAAATGCCCAAACAAGCCAGGCTTCTCCACATATGATGCCAGCCAACCCGCCCCTGTACAGTGTGCCACCTCCTCCCCAGCCATCATCGCCCTACCTGGGGCCCGGGGCCTTCCCTCTCACCGACCTGCAGAGCTACGCAGGACACGCCCCTCGCCACGCCCTATCGCAGACGCTGAGCCAATCGCAGATGCTGCCCAGCATTAGTGCCTCTCCCCCTTCCTCCTTCCAGATCAGCCCACCCCTTCACCCCCACCAGCAGCTCTCCCTGCACCAGAGCTCACTCCTCAACCAGCCTATCCGCATGCAGCAGGTCCAGTCCCAGCCAATCATTCCTCACCAGATGGGGCTACAGGCCTCTCTTCACTCTCCACCTCCTGGGCAACAGGTACAGCATCAAACTGAGAAATACTTGCTGCTTTTGAACAATTTGTACGTTTAAGAGGTCAGCTTACTTTTCTTTGTTTCTCCAGGGTTTTTCCCACCTCCAGTCAGAGTATCAAAAGAGCATTGGGGGCTCCCAGTCTCCAGGAGCTCCTGGCCCTGGTCCAGGCCCTGGAGTGGCTCAGAGCCACGACTGGGACAGTGAATACTGCAATCGGGAGTGTGGCAACCACTGCAGGTCAGTGGAGACAGAGGAGACAGAGGAGACGGATGGTTTTGCTTCCCATAGTTTGTTTTCCACAGTAACCTTTGTTACCTCAACTAATCTACTCACGTCGGCCTGAACAACAAAAGGCAAAATATATTGTAAAGAAAAGTATAATATGTACAATTATGGGTCTCCAATGTAATTTTTTCTAATTTTACTACAGATTTTCTGGTTGACTTTTTAGGAAAAGATAGAGGTCATATCTATTTCAATTTCAGTTTTGTTTATATAGCGCCATATCATAAAAGACGTTTATTTCAGGGCACTTATCATAACGAGCAGGTCTAGACCAGACTCTTTATAGTTATATTTATACATCTGACTCTTAGACTAGAAGTCCTTTGGAAGCAAGGATATATTGTCATGTCAGACGTCTCTCCCACTTCTTTCACAATATACAGTAAGTGTTGAAAATTGTCAGCTCTGTTCCAGTGAGACAGGGAAGACAGCTGGAGAGGTAATGGTGAGATAATAGAGCTTGTCATGTGTTTGTCAGACAGCAGTAAAAAAACAGATGTTCCAAACACAAGTTTTCACCCATATTGTAGTAAATGGTTTGGCAGGCTGTGCTGTCCTGCACCACCGGCAGATATTCTAAGTCTACAGAGCTCATCATGCTAAAGCGCTATGAAATGTTTCATTTATTAACAACAGGGCTTGGTTAGAGCAAGTCTAAGGCTAAGAGAAAAACTGTTGCCACTTGGGAAGGAAAAGTATTTTCACTCAGAGAAAATTATACCTGTAATTTATTTGTTCCTTTGTATTTGAATTTTTTTTTTCCCCTACTGTAGTATTTTTATTAGTAATCTAACCGGTGCCTGTTTTTGTTTTTTTTTTCTCTCTCTCTAGTGGCAGCATGATAGGCAGGGACAAGCCACTCTACCTCACCTGAAACTGAAGATCATACTCTGTCGACAAATACGACACAGAGGAGTCTACTCTCACCCACCCCCATCCCCGTTCACCCCCCTCCTCAAACCTCTTCTGATGCACACACATACATATAGTGCACAGCTACCATACATACTATTACATACAAAACACACATATACATACATACACACACACACGCACACACACACACTCTGCCTCCCAGACACCATCACCATCACTTTTTTTGTCAATGTAACAATTGTTTCTCTCAGTTTCTAGAAGAATTTGTGACCAGAGTTTTTTGACTAGATGACTACTGTCTGTACCACTTAATGTATTAGCAGTCTTCTTGCTGTTTAAATTTGCCAAGCACTTATAAAGCCCCCCCTCCCCCCCTCCGAGAGTTGTGTGTCTGTGCCCTCTCCGATACAGGCTGGGCTGTTGAGCACTCCTCTTCCATGTCACCATCGCAGTCCCCTCAGGGACCCCATCCAGCTTTAATTAGAATGAGAAGAAAAAAAATCTACTCTTCCTCTTCTTTAATCATTTTAATTTCCTTTTGTGTTTTTTTTTTTTTTCATTTTTGTTGTTGTTGTTGTTGCTGTTTTATTTATTTCTGGCTTGCAAAATTGTTCCTCTTTTCTTTTCTTTTTTTTTTTGCCGATAAGCGTTGAGCCCTGTACTGTAGAGAAATATTAACTTCTAGTAGGTTCAGCACAGGCCTTGATGTTATGGTAGCTTTGCTTAAGGGCCTGCAAATTAATACAAAAAAGCTTGGGTGGGGAAGAGAAACAAAACAAAAAGAATCTTTTTTTAATATTAAAGACCTGTTTAGGTCTACTGAGCTGTCACAGTGTGATTGTAAATATCACTTTTATGGGATCAAATTGGGAATTCAAAGTCCAGATAGATTTGTTTCTTCTTTAATATTACATTTAAGTCATTTTGTGTGTGAGTGCGTGTGTGTGTGCGCGCGCGTGTGTGTGTATGTCTGGACGTTAGAATGTACCCCATTCATAACGTGTGCAGTTGAGTGTGTATGTGTGCATGTGCACGGACACACACTTTGCGTGCAAGAGTGTTTCAGTGTTCGAGTGTCGAGTCTTTCTCGTGAATTTTAACAGCCTTGTGCAGCTGGATTTCAGAGGAGTATTTCACACTCTCGTTCTTGCATTAAATCTGTGCTCACTGGTGTGTTTTTTCCAATAAAGTTCAATCTAAAACTGAATACACAATATGTGTCCTGCAGATCATTAAATGGAAAGAGCCAGGTGAGAGATAGAGAGGAAGGCCATCGAAAGAGAGAAAAAATCGCTGGGAGATAAAAGATGAGGTATAATGTTGCAGGTGAAAAAACCCAAGATATTGCCTCAAACCCCCCCCCCCCCTTCTTATTTTGTCAGACCATAATGTCAGTTGTGTCTTCTCGACATGCAGAGGTGAAGTAACGAAATATGTGAATGGAGCCATCACATCCAGATTACGGTGATTTTTATAAGTTTCTAGTCGGTGTTTGGTTGTGTTGATCTCATCTTTTTAACTTTCGTGTGATTAACAGAAATGCATTTTGCTGACGAAGACATCTGTTTTTATCTCTTTACTGTAGCATAATTTCAGTTTTAGTTGTTACAGAACTATAACATTTTAAGTTGTGTAAAAAAAACCCTGCCAATTGTAGTTATTTTATTTGTAAAGCCAGTAATGATAAATATTTTAAATGGTTATCAATATATTGTTTTTGCTAGTTGCCCATCAGCCATTTGACAGGTTTTCTTATTTATGAAAAAAAAGATCACTTTTGCTTCTTATAATGGAGGTGTATTTTTATTCTTATTTTATTGTTTTTTCCCCTTTGGTTTGATAAAAAATAATGATGACCACAGCAATGATTTATTTCTTTATTTTTTACATTTTGGGTGCTGCTTATTTCTTTCCTTGCCAGCAGCATCTGTTTGTGTCACAGTGCTTCTTTTATTTCAAACCTGCATAATAAAAAAAAAAAAAAAAAAGTTAAAAAGTGAAAATGCCCGATGTCTCTTAATTTCCCTGCAGACTTCAATGTCTCTTTTTGTCCCCTTCGCTAATGAGATGATCACACTTTTTTTTAATGACATGATAATCGTTGTTTTAAAGATCCACTAACACCCCCAACTTTCTGTACCTTACAGTGTATTTGCACTTAAGAGGGTCGCATTTGTATCCTATATTTATATTTAGCTCAAGGCTCCAATGGCATTAGCTAATTAGCCATGGATGCAGTCTACACCAGCCAGCATGGATATTGCCAGTAAACTATCTTAACAAACAAGAGAGCAGATGCGAGAAGACATTTGCTTTGCTTGTGAAAGTGGTGCATCGTAGGCGTCTTGTGTGAGATAAAGAGAACGGAGAAATGCAATGTGCACACAAACTCAGGCAACCGTCCAAGTGCTGATTTTACCCCAATTGCATACAAGTCTTCTTTCTGAGACAGAGGGAGAGGAGAAGAGATTGAAATGGAACTGTCACGATTCCTCCATTCGATGTTTTATGTATTTTACATCCGCCTGCTGTCTCCTCTTCAATAGTATTAAATTGGCAAATAGATCATTATTGGACAATTGGAAAACCTGCCACTTTGTGATATGACACACATTTTATGAAAATTAAAGTCATACATTCTTAATGCAATGCCAGATAAAAGAGGTTTTGGGTGCAGTCACACAGCTCTGTCTCTGCCTTTTGTGTACTTAGAGTCATGTGTTTGTATGAATATCTGCTTATATGTTTGTGTTTTCCTCTTTTCTGTGTTTGGGTGTTGCCCTTCCTCTTTAGATGCGGGTATATTTGTGCATACATGGTAACAATAGTCCACTTCTTCTTTCTTATTTTTAGACAAAACAGCTTTTCCTTTTCTACATATTCTCTCTGCTATCCACAATAGTGTGGCAGTCAGTGTCTGTAGTAATACTGTAGTAAATACTGCGAGGAGACAGTATCAATTTGACAATTCTGTCAGCACCCTTAATCCCATCCCTCGTCTTGCAGTCAAAGTCATGAGGCCAACAGAGAATGAAAAGCTATAATTTATGGGGGAGGATGCCACCGAGAAGAGGTGAATGCACTGGTCCTGTTGGTTTCCACAGATCTAAAAAGACTAGCAACAAAATGGATGACATCAGTAACACCAGAGTGAGTGATGCAAAACTACTAAAATCTCACTGCTTCATACAGAATCAGAAGTGTAATAGTTAGATTAAAGATGCTTTTTTAAAATTCTGATTATATATATATATATATATATAGAGAGAGAGAGATATTTTGTGAAATCAAAATGGAATTTATAATTAAAATTTACCAAAGTCCTACATTTGTGTCCTTTTGGACCTGTGTTTTTATACGGTCATTAGGTTGCAAATTCAAGAAGTAAAGCCACAAATTTTCCTTTTTCCATTAGGATCTGTCATTGAGGTCTTAACCATATTGTTTAACTGAGGTTAAAATAACAATGAAAACTAGCATCCAGTGCCCTCAAAATTAAATATTTTAGATAATGTTGGTCCCAACGTTTCAGTAAAACAAAGCAAGCCCTGCTAAATGAATTATACTTATTTATTTATTTTATTTATTTATGTATGAAAGGGAATATTAATAATACAGCCATTTATGTACAACAGGTTGAACATATTTGGAGAGGTGTGAGTGTTTGTGGACTCGCTCAGCCAACGGTGGAAACTTTCTATTACCATCAACACCCCCCCCCCTTAAAGAAAACTTGATTTTCTTAAGAATATACTTTGTCTGTTGCAGTGATGGAACAGTGCACAATCACCGGTCTTCATGTGAGCATAATTATAAATGTGGTTAATCTGGCCAGGTGAAAAGGAAAAAATGCAGCTGGCGGGAACCTCGCTGTCCTTTGTGTTTAAACTGATGCGTACAAAAAAGGTCAGTGCTAGGGTTGAACTGAAGGCTCTTGCACAAATGAACACCAAACACACCAATTCACTCTAGCATACAGGCAAAATGTTTCAGTTGCAACTTTATTGCTGCGGTGAAGCAACAAACAGCAGGAAATGTGGGTGGTTTAACAAGAAATGGGTTTCGTTTTTGTCTTCAGAATCAGTTAGCGCTTTATTTTTTATGCTGACTATACTGCACAAAATAGTACAGCAACAAAACATAACATTGTCTGCAAAAGATATGAACAATAAGCCAGCAGTAGATATTTTAGTTACTTTACAGCATTTATACTGCAATACTTTTGATTCAGGATCAGTTTAGCAAAAGCCATTAATCATTTCATCACAATGTTTTGTGTTCAAGAGGCCTCTTTTTTTTTTTGCAACAAACTCTAATGTGACAGTTGCAGCCTAACTAACTGCCCACAAAACACAAAAAGGCAGTGAGAAGCATGTAATGGCTAGAACATAACAGGTAAGGCACAAAGCACACTTGTGGTTTCACACGTTTAGATATTTATACAATCCAGTGTATGTGCCATGTCACCTCCGAAAGCCACGACCTTGCGGCCATTTAGTAATCTTTAGTTCACGCCCAAATTCAGTCCATTTCCTGTTTTTGATCAATACTACGCACTATCAAATGCTTAAAGGGTTGGCTTTGTCTTTGAAGGAACCGTGCGTGCGATTTTTTTATTTTTTTTTTTTTACAAAACACAAAATTCCCCTCCAAGTCTTTGTGAAACTTCAGGTGATGAAGATTTTTCTCCCTATGACTGGATCGATCCAAATTTGAATGGTCTCGATATCAATTTGGTTACCTTGCCTGACACGCTGCAGCGCCACTGGAAGGATCCTATTATCTTTGACATCTTTGGCGTCCATAATAACACAGCCACTTTTAATAGCGTGACAGACATACGAAGATGCAAATTTTGTCGAACAGCGGTTCGACAAACTGACAAGTGCTGCAAAGGGTAAGGCCCCTCGGTCATCCTGTGTACGGTTCCCCTGGTTTTAATCTTAGCGCGTTGGCCTCGTCGCTAAAGAAGAAAATCCTTCTTTCTATTTTTAATCTTAGAGATTTAAGAGAAGTTTGGACTTCTCTCTTCACTCTCTCTCCTTTTTGCCCCCTATCATGTCTGCAAAATGTCAGTCTTGGTGTAAATATCTCAGCACGTTATTCACTTTTCTGTTAATTAGCTAATGAAATGACAACACGTTTTCTTTTATCAAGTAGTATCAGTTACCAGACCCTGAAGGTGCTATATGTATATTTTTTTTGCCAATGCATAGCCGGTGTTAGCATTAGCGGCTGTTTATTTAGCAGCCCGGAAAACAAAACAAAAGAAAACAAAACAAAAACAAAAACATTGCGAGTTCAGCTTCAAACTTCATACCTTACTTGTGAAGCTCTGTCTCCAGCGGTGGGAAGCGACACCGGGGCCGACTCTTGATCCGCGCCTGTTCCCAATCGCTTCTTCGTTTCCCAACCGAAGCTAGCGATGCTAACCGGCTAGCGATGCTAACCGGCCAGCGATGCTAACCGGCTAGCGATGCTAACCGCCGCTCGACAGCGCCGCGCGCCGCGGCGCCGGCGGCCGCCCATTTTTCGACGTCGCCCCCTGGCGAAACGTGGCAGTCGGCGCAGCCGCGCGCGCCGTCTAAAACGGGTGGCCAGTAAGCGGCTAACGCGAAGGCCCCAAAAAGCTAAAGGCAAGCATAGCGAGCAAAAAAAAAAAGCCCGAAAAAGAAGACGCGTGTGAACGGTCGAGTTGTTGGCGCGAGCATGCAACACACGAGAACGACCTTCCTTCTCAGTCCTCGCAGGCACCAACGCGCCTTTCGGCGCGTCCTTCCGCCATTTTTTTTGATTTCTTTCACACGCCATCGCTTGTTTTTTTTTTTTTTTTTTTTTTTTTTTTTTCGTCTTTTTTTTTTGTAAAACCCCAGAAAACCGACCGAGCACCGCCCGCCTTGAACCGAGCAGCGGCGGGCCAGCCAACCGGCAGCGACCGGCAGCGGAGCAGCCTTCAGCCGCTAAGGAGGCAGATGGTTCTCTCGGCGGTGTGGAGACCAAAAGCAGAGCTGAAATATGGTGAATATTGAATATTAAGCTGTGAGAAACACGGCTTAAAATAAATGATAAATGTTACTCGTGTTTTTTTTTGGTTTTGTGCTGGATGTGTAAATGGGTAAATACCTGTTTGGTGTCAGGTAAGGTGATAACAACTCAGTGTTGAGTTCACTTCTTGTTTCCAATAGCCCCCATATGGCCAAAAATGCATATATATATATATATATATATATATATATATATATATGTTTAGATACAATAAGAATGATAAAAGCGATAGAATTTACAAGGCAGTTATGAGTGAAAGCTACAAATTGCTTGGCATCATGAAAAGATAAGTCACTGGTAGGTCGTAAAGCAAATGAGCCAAAACAAACGTTTAAATTGTTCGCTTAATATACAAACTATCAACCGCCAGTCCGTCCATTAATTATCTAATAATCCTACAAATGTTGTGCCACGCTAACTTTAATCGGTACATCCATGTCATATTATAATCCTTTGTTGTATTGTACAGCTATCAGCGGATCAGAATTGATATCCCAGTCTTTGTATCCTCAGAGGAACATAAAGCGCATAAAGACGTACTACATAAAAATGGCAATACATATTTTTATTTTGTTTGTGAGCTGTTATTCAAAGAGAATTTGAATCACAGTCAAGATGGCTTGCATATCGCAAATTTTCTGGGGGGGGGGGGGGGTGTTCGTTTTTTTGTTTGTTTTTTTTTTCATCTAATTGTGTTAAATGACTTTGATATTGCTATGTGTCCAGCAGACTATTCGCCTGTGAGGGGAGAATGATGTGAACAGGCCGATACTGCACTTCTGATCTTTATGGAAACAGGGAAACTGCGGTTTAGAGTCTTAAGCAAATGGTGACCAGAAGAGACTTGTTTGATAAGAAATGAAGTCTCTCTCTCTCTCTCTCTCTCTCTCTCTCTCTCTCTCTCTCTCTCTCTCTCTCTCTTTCTTGGCTGTGGGCTATACAGAGCAGGAGCCCACATCCCTGCAGAGAAACTGCGGTACTCACTGACTAAGAGGTAAAATAATAATGCCTCACATTTCTCCATCTCAGCAGTTCTTAAGTCTTGACTTGAAGTGGACATGAGTCAGATTGAGAGCCACACACATAACTATTTTCTCATCACCCCTGCAGTCGTCTGTGAAAGTCGGGTTTCTTTGTGCCCCAGATTGCCTCGCACTGGAGCCACAAAAAAAAAAAAAAAAATGGGACTAGCCATACACAGTCATTTCAGATGTTTGTTAAACACAGCAGCTGCTCCATTTGAGCAATATTGCCCACACATGCTGCACCTTAGATCCTCCAATAATTGCATGTTGGAGAGAGTGCTAGAGAGAAATGACTGTGTTAGTGTAATAGGGTTCTGGTCCAGATGTTCAGGATTAAAGGCTTGTTATGAAAATACAATATAGTTACTCAGGAAGTCAGTTATTCAGCTCTGTCATGCACATGGCATGTAACAGTATTTCAATAGGCTTGAAGATGAGATTGGGAAGGAATTCAATTGAATACAGTGCAACATGTTGGCATGATGTATAATAGACAGTCCTAGCATTTGGTTGGTGAAAAAGCTCCATGTTCTTAAAATCAGCACCATAGCAACCAAGCTGTGGAGCATACTTTGCCAATGTACAGTACATTTAACTTCACAATAAATCTTTACTGACTTTTTCTAGTGCCTAATTAGGGTTCAATTTCAATTTTCTCCCCACCCTTTTTCAAGCCCCAAAGGGGCAGAACCCTACTGTTTGTGCTGTTTTGTTTTTTTTTAAATTATATTTCCCTTTATTTTATTGTATTTTATGCTGAATCAGCTCAACTTGCCATGAGCTGGAAAGAGCCAGACACATGAAAGACGTCCGAATAACTGAAAATTATGTCCAAGTTCTTCCCAACAAATATGAGCCCAACTGACCAGATGGTAGCGCTTTAATTAAGACCCAAAAGCACAGTTTTGGAAAGACCAGGCCCTCACACAGTCACACAAGTTCAACTGACTTGAAATCAGACCTATAGGAGGTGCCACAAATAGCAAAAAAACATGTACCTCAAACCCAGGGAGAAGAATGTCACCAATTTAGGTGTGTATGCTCTGGGGGCAAATATTAACCAAAACCGGAAGGGCGACATTGGTTGGCGTGAGTGGGCGTGGCTTATCATATATTTGCTCATAACTCAAGATGCCTTTGAGCAGTCCTGATTGAACTCACTTAGCGACTTCCTGCGACTATATCCTGAACATACACACAGAGTTTCATTCAGAGCAAATGAAGGGCTGAACTTTGAGTCATTACTCAAATGCCGTGGGCTTTTTCATGACTGAACAAGTGTGTGATTGGTCTCATTCCTTAAATCATACTGGCTCAAGAACTAGCACAAGAATTGAACTATCTCAAGTGACTTTACTCAGCTTTGTCAAGCCTGAAATCTGCATGTTGCTGCTTGCAATTCTAACAATAAATAATAAAGCTGCTTCCTTCTGTTGACTGCAAAAGGCTTAAACCTGGAATTGTGGCTATATTTTACTCTTGTAATTATCAATCACAAACTTTTTAGGACACATTTGATAAAAAAAAATATACGGATCAGATAAAATGACCTCTAGTGCATAAAACAATATGCACCAGAGACTTAGATTGGAATTTTTTTTCTTTAGTAGGATAGTTATGTTGGCTAATGCTGCTGAGCTAATGGAAATACTGAATCATCTCAGCTTTGATTTCTGATTAGTTTCCCTCCTTCCTCCGAAAGATGAATGATTGTTGGAAATTACTATCTAATTAGTACCTATGAACGCCTGACCGACAAAAGAGGGTATTTCACATATACTCTCAGTTCCAAGATAAACTCAACATCTGTGTAAATTTACTCATTCAAATGACTCAATAGATAATTTCTTCCATTGTACAAGAAATGCAAATGTTTACATAGCTAATATGATAGAATCTATCCCCATAGGTTTTCACACTGGAATAAACTACATATGACAACAGCTACAAGCCAAGACTAATGAATGCCAATGGCATATTTTTCATGTATCTGTTTACCTCTTAAATATCGTGATAATAAATTATTTAGCAAAACATGAAAAAAGTGAATTCTGTCTATATTAACTCAAAGGAAGTTTGAGTGAGGACAAACTTGTTTAGTCACTGTGAGCTTTATTGTGTCTGACATGTAGTATATGTCATGCTATTTACCAGTTACAGTGGTAATGTACCTGCAGAATTGCAATTTTCCATCTAATATATTGCTCTATTTATGTCTGTGACAAACTTTTTTTTCTGTCTTCCCAAGGGACATTTATTTTTGTCAGGTGCATCTGCATTCATGAGAATCAAATACACAAGAAAACCGTTTCTCCTTTCTCTCCCTTTCTCTCTTCCAAGTAATGATTCTTTCTATCACTCTAAAGTGTTTTCAATCAATCTCCCCAGTTTTAAAAGGAATTGACTTAAAAGGGGGATTGAATTCTAACTCTGGATTCAACTCAAAGGAATATCCTGGACTAAATTGTTCACGTAGGTTTCCAGGTGCAGCCACACAAACCTGGATGAAGGCCACATGGTAACAACATGTGGGTTTTACAAAAAAAAAAAATTTTTTTTCTCAGGTGAAAGCATTTTACACTTTTTTCTCTCAATATTACCAATCCGTTTTTGTCAGGGGAATAAGTAAAGTTGTACCAGGCTAACATTTTCAGTGAGGAGCTCACTTGCCATGGAGACAGGCAGCTAATGTGAAGCTGTAGTGCTCCATCTGAGTGTGAGAGAGGTAAGGAGATTGTGTGTTTTCAAAGGCTTCAGATTCTCTTTAAGTGCAGAAAAAAAACACTGGAAGTAAAATTGTACTGAATTCTGGGAATTGACAACTGAAAATTTAACCTTTGAGAATTTTTAATGCTACTGGGGATACATCCCTGTCTCCTAGAAATGACTTTCATATATAACTAATTTGCGACAGCAGATACACTTTCAGAGAGATGTAATGGCACCTGAATCTTTTTTTTTGTCATTATAGACGTGATGAGGAAACCTTTTTAAATTAATTTTTTGAACAAGAACGTATTTATTTGTTTTTCCTACTACGTCTGCTCTTGCAATAAATGTCACTTGTTGCAACTCAAAAACCTTTTAAGGTTATGGTTGGAGAAAGTCGGGGAAAGTTAAGTACTAATTTTTCATTTTGACTTGAGAGTTGAGTTCCAATGTTTTTTTCTTTACTTTGGAAAACACACCTGACATAATAACATTCACTCAAGGTCCATTTATTTGTCCTCTTGAGATTTTAGTAATATCACCTGATCTAGGTAAATGATTATTGCATGGAAACTGCTGTTTGTAAGGTCAAGAATGAAACTGGGAAACTTGCTGTTGACCAATATTTGTCCGAAACTGCATCAGTAGCAGAACTAGACATGCAAGCATATCTTCCAGGCTGAGTTAAATGTTTATTGTTGCTCACAATGACAATGCTAACATGGTGATGTTGCACAAATCTAATGTCTTTAGCATGTTTTGCATGTAAGCATGCTAATCATCGCCAAGCACGAAGTACAGCTGAGGTTGACAGCACTGCCAGCAGAATTGCATATACTTGCCCTTAAACCTACATATTGGATAAACAGAAATTCTGACCTCATGGTTTCACCCTCTGATGACCGTTAATATCTCTTGACGATTTCACAGGAAGACTATGAAACCCTAATGTGTCGGACAAGTGGACTACTTTAATTTCAACCATAAATTCATATTAGAGACACTGCAATGTAATAAGTTCATTAGTAACTTTAATTGCATTTGTTAACCGTGAAGCAGTAATGACTTAAATCCTGTTTTCTATTCACACCCACATACATTCAACTCCTGGGCCCTTCTTTATATGCTTGTCATACTCAGATAATAAACACAGGAGAACATTCTAGAAAAGGCACTTTTTAATACGTTTCCTTTTCTAAAAAAGATGAACGATCAAATTAATGGAAACTGCTCAATAACTGCTGCAGTGAGCAATGCTTCCCACCTAATTGAATTAGGGTTTTCATTTCTGTGATTTCTATGTTTGTTTTTGGCAGCTGCCATCTGTTTGCCTGGGACCAGCTCTATTAATAAGCTATTCAGATTGAGATGGGGCTTTATTCCAGCAACTGTTTCTCACCTCCTCTCTCTCCCCCTCTCTCTCCCATTTTCTCGCTTCCTCGCTCACTCAAATGATTGTCATGGAAATCATCAGAGGTGCCAAACCACAGACAAAAGAAAGAGCTTTAACATACACCTGAGCCAAAAAGAACAGAACTGTCGTCTAATTACGGTGGGAACAATTAAGATTGTGCATATTTATTGACAGGGGACTTCACACAGGAGCATATGCTCATGAATACCAAAAAAGACAGGATGGGGTGGGGTGGTTGGAGGTATTGGTTCAGAATGTCTATATGATGGTGCTGTTATCAGAAAGAAAAAAAAAAGCATTTTTCACCCTAGAAAGCAAGTGCAGCTATGAATATGTGCAGCTTTGCTTTTACAACTGAAACATTTTTATTGTAATTTCTTCATCATCTATTGTATTTTTGGTAATTTTTTTTTGCAGTGTTATGATTTAACTCCTCTCTGAAAGCAACATGGCCAGTTCCCACTGCCTCAAATACAAAAAAGAAAAAACAAAAAAACTTAAGTGTACTTATCATCAGCAGCAGCCAATATTAACCCACTTTCACTCTTATTTATTTATTTATTTATTTATTATTATTATTATTTTTATCTCTCCTGTTGACGGCTACAGTCTCCCTTTCAATGCTCCAAGAACAAGGAATTCCAATCTGGGCTTTGCTCAATATTCTGATCACACTCCCCTCTCCTCTAGTAATACAAGTCTACTTTAAAATTCATAACTACATTTGGAAAGAATAAAAGGGTGCCCTGATGGAATATTTCCAAGGAGCTTACTTGAGCGAAAATACAATTCGCTTTGGCATATTTAATAACCCTTACCTGGTCTTTAAGACATACAGTAGTAATAACAATATGAAAAAAAACTACTGGGGACTGAAAAAAAGAAATCCAAGCTATGCCATAGCATGAAATGAGTACCTATAATTCGTGCCTCTAGGAGGAGGATGAGAGAACGATAGAGTGAAAGACAGAAAAAGAGGGGAAATGAAGGAGACAAGAGATGGAGAGAAATGTTGTCAAAGTTAGAAAGAGTCAGCTCAGCTCAACTCTCATTTTCTGCTTTTCTTTTACGGTCTCTTCTTCTTCTGCCTGGGAGGCAGTTTGAATTGAATCAAAAAACGTACATTGATTAAGCTCGGATGAATGACTTTCCAATGACACAGGATTCAGCTTTAGCCTCACCCCATCCCTCTGTACATATTTGACATGGTTATTGAGGAGTTGATGTGAAAGTGATTGCGCAGTTTGCTCTGGATTCTGTGCAAGGTTGAAACGTTCTACCTAGACTAAACATTGTCGCCATTGTTCGGTTCCTTGAAAGTCCTGTGTGATTCCTGTTGAATCCTCCTTTGATTCAAACGCCTCAAGAAGAAAAGCACAATGAATGAGTGTGAGAAAATAGATAACATGCTCTTCCAATTGGAATATGAATTGCTCTGCTTGAGCCTTAGCATTAATCTCTTGCCCTCTTTCTCTCTCCAGTCCTTTTGTGTTGAGAGGGAGAAAAAAGATAGGGGTGAGAGAGTGAGAGAGAGAGAGAGAAAGAGAGAGAGAGAGAAAACAAGAAATAGAGTACTGAATATTGTGGGATGTCCTGTTCTGAATTAGGTCAGAACCAATCAAAGCTTAAAAGCTCTTTCTCTCTCTGTTTCCCCTGCTGAGCACCAGAGCTCTCCTTGTGATTTTTCTGTGTGGCGGGACAGAGACCCCTACTGTCTTTGACGGTGCATTGACACCTAGCGGACCTGAAATTTTCTCCCCACCCTCAATATTCTACTGCCATCTGCCTGCTGCGACACAAACCGCAGAATATGGTGCAATCAAGGATTGAAAGAACCTGTAATGCTGCGCATACATGTAATATACAGCCTAAACACCTTTCTGCAGTAAGTCCCTCTGTGTGATAATGAGACACTTGTACATACTAGGTAAGGTAATCTGTCAAGATATCAAAAGAAGATTCTCTTTCACAATTTTTTCCTTATAGAAATGTAGGTTGAGTCTGTAAACACACTTGGGAATCAGGCAGCTGCTATTAAGACACCCGATCTAGTTAAATCTTATATGTAAAGGAATTTAGTTAAACCCTGAATGTAATATGTATCTGACTGTGACTGTCGATGTATACGTAGATAATTATCAAGTTTCTTTAAATGGCAAAGTGGCAAAGGGGGGATGAAATAAGATAATCCTTTATTAATCCAACAGCAGGGAAATTTGCAGTGTTACAGCAGCAAAGGGGATAGGCCCTAGCAAGAGCATCAGTAAAGTAAAAATAAGTCAAGAGATGTAATTAACAAAATAAGTCAGATTTTAAAAAATCAAAAATAAATACAAAATAAGTAAAATGAATGAGTAAACTCAATGGTTGAAGTCTCTTTATTGCATATAGGAAATATTGATATTACACTGTTTAGTAGACACTGATATAGCAAATGGTGTAGTGGAGTGTATAAAGGATTGGAGTAGGCAGGTAGATGAGTTCGTACTGTGTGTTGTGTTTATGTTTTTTTTTCCTGTCTGACATTTGTACTAATATAAGCTTGTGCCATCCTGTTAGAAAGGTGTACTTACTAGGTGCTTACTCTAGTTAAAACAAAAATAGCACCGTAAAAATGTCTTATAATGAGTACAAGTCATAATATTACATTTTATACTACTGGATTGTTATTATTATTATTGATACATTAGTGTTTAAGCAGCTTTTCATAGTGTAGCCGGTCAAGTTGGAGCTAATTTTAACTATTTAATGTTAAAATCAGATCTAAAATCTGTATCAGCTAAGGAGTAACTGTGGCTGCCAGATAAATGTAGTGGAGTAAAAACTCAAAATTGTACTTGAGTAAATGTACTGAATTACATTCTATCGCTGATCTCAGGTGCACCCACTGGAGTATGGCAAAAGGTTTTGTAGATATTTCTCTTTCATGAGATAATTTGCTTCTGCAACCACATATGATCTTTTGTTTGCGTACAACATTTTGAAGAAAGCCTGCTGATCTGTATACCTGATTGACACAGCTCCAGAAATGTCTCCAACGTGGTTGGTCCATATCAATTATGGAAGGGCTCTCAATTTTTCACAGTGGCCGACAAAAACAATTTTCTAAAGCCTTTCAACACAGCAAACATAATTTCTGTATTTATTTTTGTCACATTTTCCACATGGGTCCGTCTTAATGTAAGTGCACCTGCTGACTGACATGTGACATCTGCACTGCAGGTACAGAAATATACAAAAAAAGAAGACATTGCTTAATGTACAGAAATGAATTGAAACCATTAGCGGCCTAGAGGGAGAAAAACAAATGACAAATCTAAAATTCTAGGCTACCACTTTGAAAAATAATTGGTTGTTAAATAAAATGCAATTTGTATATGGGCTCAAAGCTGAAAACACCGATATGTTCCTTTAAACACTCTGAACAGAGTGTACAAGAAAAGACGGCAAGTCTTATCTCCGGTCTCTGTTTTTTTTCCCACTCTTTCATGTCTACATTCACACAATATTCTCGGTTATTATGGAAATTCAAACGAAGACTGCAATGGTGAAATGTTACAGTGCCTGTCCGATCTTATTTAGAGTCAATGTTCCCTCTCCTTGCCTGTCATCGTGTTTCTTTTTCCTGGTGTCAACACAAAAGAAGGGACTGCAGAGTGTATTCTATCGAGTGCAGTATTTTCTCTTAGCCCCTTCCCTCACTAACATCATATTTTCTCCCCTTCCTAAGTGCCCTTCCATTTTCGTTAATCAAAATATATTCACACAATCTCCTCCTCCTCTCCAGCCGATCTGAGAGGCTGATTGGCAATTTCAGCTACAAAACCATAGTTTTGAGAGATGGACAGACACAGCCAATCTGAGGGCTCCCTGGCGTTGCCATGGCAACATCTCAACAAGAGGACCGAGAGCTGGAAAGGGAGGGGGGGGGCCGATATGATCAAATGTTAACACTCTATTCTGATTTGAAAAGGCTGATATATGACTCACAGTTTCTTATTACTAGACTCTCCCGCTTCTATTTGTTGTTCAGGCACACACATGCAAATGCATGCGTGTTGAAAAGGCACATGCAGACACACAGACTCACACTTTACACAGCAACAAACAGCATCTGCGCCTCACTGATAACACTGCCCCATAGCTGTAAAAGCATAAGAGGGGACTATTTGCTGGCTCCTTTTTACAATGGCCAGCAGCAAGCCTAACTGTCTCTATCACACACCCCGCTGACTTAAACATCTCATCATCATCTTTGCTCTGCCCATTCCACAGATTTGTCTGGACTTAATAAAACTGTCAGACCACCAGCTGGGACTGTTAAGTAGAGACGGCATGAAGGCGAGATCTGCTGTCTGAAGCTGCTCGGTGGAATGGCTTGTTAAAGACCATGAGATTCGACATTAAAACCTGCAGCTGGATATGAAGTGCATTGGGACCGACTAAAAAGAGACTTTAGTAGGCTGTTGGGAGCTGTTATAGACAGACTGACAGATAGATAGACGGATAGGGAAAAGACAGATAAGACGGACAGATATCAGGAAAAAATATGATTTAAGAGTGTATGTGCGCTAGGTTGACAGACGCCCTAATCTTTGACCCAGTTTTGATGTCAAATAATATTGTATTGTATTGTAATACACTACAGACCCCCCCCCAAAAAAAAAAAAAAAAAACTTTGTTTTTCCAGATACAAGACAAAAGACAGCTGCAAAACAGTACTTGGGGAATCAACACTATGTCCATGGTTCTCTACAGCACATACTTTCACACCAAGGACCTTTTCAGTTGCACAAATTGATTTTTCTTTGCAACTTGGGGGCATTGGATCAAGCTAAAATAAAAAAAAATTGATGTAGCAAACATGTTAGTAAACAGAAGCCTAGTTACACACCCAGCAAACATAGCACATTATCATTAATTATCAGCTGCAGCAGAGAAGGTATTATTTGCTCCTTGTAAGTCTGTGTATGTCATCGTGGCAGAATGTGGTCCTGGAGACACCCACTGCAGCGCCAACTATAACAGAGGTGGTTTCTTGAGTTATTTGGTAGGTGTTTATATGTCTGTGGACAGATTTCGTCAACATGACAGCACTACAACAGTGCAATGTACAGGCACAAGCTTTTACAGGTGTGTAGTTGGGATCAAGACCAAGGCTGAGGTGGAAGATGGGTATTCTCAGTATTACCTGAGCCGCTCATGTAATACTGAGTAATGGCTACTGAGTATTCATGGGTTTGAACGACAACATGTTGATGGACGTCGCAGCTGGTGTGAACCCATTCCAAGACGGTCTCTAGTGTTTGTCTCTCTAATGAATTAAGTCCAACATTCACTCTCATTTTAGCTCTGTTTTGCTTTCAGCCAAGTTCCCAGAGAAGTATTTGGCCGTTTCACTGCTAAATGTTCCACTCTGTTCACTAGCTAGTCACTAACTTTTGTTGCCTGTTGATTGGTGCTGAGTAAGCAGTGAACAGTGGGTTTGTCAGAGCTTTTTCATCGAAAGAAGCTGTCTGCTGTGTGCGAAAATGAGTTTTGACACCAAAACAATGACCTGAAACACATTGAAATGGTTCACAAAGCTGAAGAGAACTGCAGAGATAATATTCTCTGTCAGTTTTTCATTACAAGAGACACACTTCACATTATTCAGTCTTCGGTTCTTTCATATATACACTTTTATATATATATGCAGCTTTAAACATTAAGGTACCAGTAAAACTATCTGTAATTCAATATGCTAGTTCCAATCAAGGATTCAGACTCATTTTGCAAAGAATATATGTGATCTATATTATCAAGGCCAAATCTTCAATAAAGCAAATTAAAGTGCTAAAATTTGAAGTGACAGTTATGCAAAGTAAACAATAAAAGTTAACAAAAGTTTATTACATGTTTATATACAAACAACCCTGCAAGGCACACCTTTGTTTAAATAAGAATATACAATACATTTTATTGTTGAAAGCAAACATTTTAGTTTTGAAATACATATTAATACAAGTGTGTTTAGTGTTGGACAGAGAGAAGGCCCCAAGTTGTTGATATTAAGTTGACACAAATAAAAAGGAAAAAACACTTCATGATGTAAACAACTTATCATCTTTCATATGTATTTAAATTAACACATTTAAATGTTGGACATATTGTGTAAAATGCGCCGTCAGTGCTTTCAGTCCAGTGACTAAATTACAAAAGAACACATTAAGCACTAACAGGCTTAATTAAGAGCTAAACTCAGTATTTTACTTGGATGTTTACCATTCAGGAGTAGCTTAGCTGGACCGGCACTCTTTTAGCTAACTGTTTGTCATCTATCTAGGATGTTGTGCTTTTTTCTCTTATTGTGTAATTCATATGGGCTGAAAGTCTGGATGGGCTTAGTATGTGTCTTTTTTGTGAGGAAAATTACACTTTTTTATCTAATTTATTATTCAAGTTAAAACACAACTTTAAAAGACTTTTATAATACCATACTCTGTTAGTCTGTTCTCTTTGTTAGGTGATAGATTATAAACACGCTTAAAACAGGGGAAGGAGAGAAACAGAGAAGAATATAAAATAAAGTGTTGTACAGCTGCAGTGAAAATACATTTGATTTGCCATTTGGAAGTTGTCTAAACAACAAGCATGTAGCTTCTTCCATGAACATTCAAGGTAAAGGCAACTTAAGTATCCATATGAACAGCATATCATCATAGTTGTATTCTGTACTTTTCAGTCCAGACTATTGATCATGTAGTGATCAGTCATGTCATGCTGTCACTCCACTGAAGCAGCTGCCTTCAGATAAAATGTTTGTCCAACATCAGTCAGGGCGTTTGTGAAATAACTTGACTGCTGATGAAGCAAAGATAGAAAGATGAGAGATAAAAGACCTGCTGTGACTCATAAAACAGAACAAAACTAAACAACGGGGCAAAAAAAAAAAAAAAAAATAATCAAATGGTGGGGACTTCAAGCTTTCAAAACATTAAGATGCAAGCTGTCATAATCACACGTGTCATGACTTACAGTGACAGATTTAATAGATCCTTTTAAGTGGCTGCTGACTAATGCCATCTGTAAAATCTCTCTTTACCTCACAACTACAAGTCCAACAAAGGTCCATCAATGCCGCAGTTTTCTCTTCACTCCACTACAAAGACCAGGAGATGCTTGAGCAGAGGTGATAACTTTGGAGGCCCTGGAGATCTGAAAAGAAGGGGTTAGTGAGCATCTTTGCCCCATTCTCTGGTGTGTTTCTGTCTTCCGGGCTACACGTTTTATTGAATATTCCTATTGTGGATGTTCTGGATGGTTGGCCACTATCATGCCAGGAGGCCAAGTCGCTTGACTTTTGCAGATAGGAAAGAGTGGATGATGAAGACTATGGTCTTAGGGCAGCAGTGGAGGTCCAATTGCTAAAAGAAGAGAGACATAAGGAGCAGGGAATAAAAAAGAGAAAAATAGACAGAGGAACGAAAATAGTTTTTAATGTATACATTTCTTTTTGTATAAACATATTAGCATACTGATAATAATTTCCAAATCTGAATATATGTACAAAACAAACAGGTCAATACATTTCAACAGTGTTAAAAAAAGGTTTTTAAACAAACAGTATGTTGTATAGGCAGAGTTTTGTTTCCTAACCTTGTTAATAGAATTATAACATATAGTCTGCTTACTTCTGGTAGGTGCAACCGCATCTTAAGGTCTTCATCAGCAGATGGAGTTTGCTCATTTGTCATGGAGATGCCTAAGTTGTTGCCTCAGATGGAGACTGCTCAGAGTTGGCTATTTCCAAGACAACTGAGCAAACCCTATTTTCTGCTTGCAAGTTAATTTTGACATATTCAATATAAGAGCTCAAATTTATGGTGTTGATAATTCAACAATATCAAAAATGCTACATACCAAGAAAGTCTGACTTGGAATTAGGTACTTACAATCTCGGCCTCAGGGCCTCCAAAGTCAAGGAACATCATGCGAACTCCATCATCTGAGGACATTCTTAGGCGCTCAAAGGGCTGCTGGAGGAGAATACTTTTCCTAACACCCATCTCTTCTGTGAATAACGTGAAACCCTCATCGATGTGCACTCCAAGGGTACACTCTTTCCCATTCCAACTACAGGCTGCCAGGGTAGAAAAAAAACACAAGGGGTTACAAAGAGGCAGCACAAAGAAGGGCAATGTAATGATTTAACAGTGGCCAGCTGGAGTTGTTCACAAATAAATCCAGATTTATGCTGCATATTGTTTGTGTTAGCTCAGTGTTACAGTATTGACACAGAGCCCAGAATTCTTGGCTGTATCCTATGAATATGATATCTTAATGCACTTAAAGGGTAAAAGATTTGAGTCAAAAGAGACTCATTGTTAAGAAAAGACAACAGCTATAAGTCCTAGTTAAATGGCGCACTCATCCTAATTCTGATACTGAAAGTAAAACCATTTTGGATTATCAAACACCACCTCATGCTACCAGCAGAGGGCATTGTATAAGTACATTAATACACTGCACTGTGTATGAAGCGATGCCTGTCTCACAAAGTAAGACTACTAAGTTTTCAGAACTAACTTTACTGAATATAATGCAGAATCTGGATCATGCAAGAAAAACAGTTGTTGTGTGTGTTTTACTCAATGCAGACATGGGCTAAGACACGCGGCTATTTTGAAACAATACATGTTTTGTCTCCTCTCCAGCTCTTCATAAAAATCTATTACAAAAAGCTACTTAAACCCACTTCAAATCTCCTCTAAACATGCAGCCAGAAGAATTCTGCAGAGATTGAGGACATTGTGCAAAAGAATACAGTCCGTAAATCATTGTGTACAGGAACAATAAATCATAACTTCTAATTCTACTTTGTGAGACAGGCCTCTATTATGTGTTGAAGTGTTTGAGTGTGTCTGCTGAATAGAAACCAACAGCCCAAGCTATAATTGTTTGCATGAAAATATTTTGAGGTATATTCACAGATGTAACTGTAGAGTTTGAGTTACAGAAGGACAAACCGGCATTTTATAATTCCCATTAGATCCAGAGTTTTAATATAGGCATTTTATACTGCAGTACTCTTGAAAACAAACACCTAACACCTGCCATAAAACAACAACAACATGATAGCTAAGATTTAGTTGTCCGATATTAGTCATTGTGTAAGACCTGTCAATCAATTTGACAGCGCCAGCAGACTCTTTTGGTATTTGGACTACTCTCTTTTCATATTTAGATCACTTAGGTACAATTTTTACCAGGGCTGATCCCAGTGGCAGTGTAACCTTGACTCCTGGTTGTGCCATTTTCAAAAAGACAAAGACAAAGCAAAGATTATTTCTGACCATTCCCTTGGACCCTATGATAGAACAGAACAAATTTTGAATTTTCTACATTTAGGTGGAGGAACTGTGCCATAAACATTATAAGAGAAGTGGGAGTCAAATAATCTCTGTATCTGTACCTGTGGTGACCTCCTTGATGAGTTCAGCAGCATTGTGGCAGCCCTCCACCAGCAGATGAGTCCAGGTGGACAGCTCCTTGGCAGAATCCACCCTGAAGACGTGGGTCTCCACGCCTTGCTTGGTGCCTGAACGCAGGCCAAAGGACAGCTCAGAGTCTAGGAGAGGAGAACTTTTTCCTGGGCCAGAGTGGACCAGTCTAAAGGACAGAGAAAGTTTTAGAAAAACATAGATGAGAGAGAAGGTAATTCAAATTTATATAAATAAAGAATGGGGCCAGAAGAGCAAATGATAGAGTGTGCATGTTGGTATACTATGGAGAGAGTGAAAGAGTGAGATGTGGAGTTCAGGAGAGAAAGAAGAGAGGAAAAACACATGACTCATAGGTTCTGGCTCCACTAATGTCTTCCAAATGAATGAGACGATATATGGCAAAATGTCCAACAGTCTGGTTATGGAAAGAGTTAGAACATGTTCTTTGACTGGGCCAAAATAAACCATGGGAAGGTCTGTAAACTCAAAACTGGGTTGCTCAGGGGAGAGGTGAGATCTATTAAGTTTATGAAATACCAAATATATGTTTGTGTTATGCGATGTGTTTTTTGAAGAGACTAGCAAAGAGGGCACAAGTGAGGTAGTATCTACCACTAATATGTGATGTTTGTGTGAATGTGAAGACATTTTTGTATGTGAACCTGGTAGTGATGAGCGGGTGACTCTTGGTGGGGCTGTTGAGGCTCTCTTTACTTTCAGGCAAGGAGGGATACAGGAGCAGGTCTCTGTCAGTCAACACAGCCAGCACAGGTCTTTCTGGACCCTGAGTCACCTGCACACATGGACATTTGTAACAAAATTTAAGAAATCATTTAAACTCATTTATAATGTTCATACATGGCGCATTTATGACAGTTAACAAGTGCCAGTGTTTGCAGTATCAGCTGACTCTGGTCAAGAATCTGGAATCAGGATGGACCAGTAAATGTTCGTGTTCTCTTTTCATTTTTGTGTTGCTGTATGCTCTACATAAAATAAAAATGTATTGTCTACCAGGATGGTAAACTATGTATACTTCAGCAAGACCTGAAACAGACACACAAACATGTAAAAGAAAAACAAAAAACAAAAAACATAAAGATTGTGGAGCAGGTCTTGCATCATACACCATGCACGGCTATATTCATGCATACCTGCTCTGTAATCCAGCCCAGATGTTTCACCATCATGCCAGGCTGCATGCTCTTGATCTCCTCCTTCACTCGTGGTAAAAGGTTGGCAGCACCAGCCTGGATACCGTTGTACCAGGACTGGGCCATGGCTGGGTCTTTTGCCCGCAGGAACACAGAGTTCTTTCTGTTGGATGAAATCACCTCGAAATACCTGGCAGATGAGATGAGAGAAAGAGAGAGTGGAGCAATCAGGGAGACAAAAAGGAGGTGGAAAAAAGGGGCAGTTAGAGAAATAAAAGACACATGGCAAAAGAGAGAAAAGCTTGAGGGTGAAGAGCATGTTTCAGATATTAACAAAGAGAATATGTGAGCAAGATGTCCCTCAAGAAGTAGAAGTCCCTTTTAAAGTACACTCTCTAAATTATTTTGTTATTTTCAGGTTGAAGTATGTCAGTTTTGGGTTTTTTTTTTAACTGAAAACCTTAGTAGTAAACTTCTGACATATAGTACCTGTTTTCTGTGTCCGGGGGGCACTGCTTTCGCGACACCTGACACATCTTCAGCGGGATGCTGCGGGGTTCCTTTACCTCAGCAGGGGAGGGCTCAGTGCCCCTCTGAGGTGTGGAGGGGGGAGACTCCCATGGGAGGGCCGCCCCAGGGGACCCTGAGCTTTTAAAGAAGGCCGACATCTCCTTGATGTACTTCACTGAGGCAGAGTGAGAATGTGTATGAGAGAGAATTAGATAAGGAGGAAAGCAAGACAAGAGGACAGAAGAGGGAGAGAAAAGGAATTTGGGATATGAATATAGAGCCTCCAGCTTCAGAGATGAGTTGAATACTGTGGCAGTGCTTTTAAGTAGCTTCAAAAAAAGGTGCAGAAATCCATCTATAATGAATTCTCTGTCACAAATACAACCAGGTGTATCATGTATTGTATTCATGAAAAAGAAAACACCCATATAGTGGGTATACTATATGGATGTATATGGGCGTATACATTCACAAAAAAAAAAAAAAAATGCCATTATGAGTCCTTTCAGCCACTGCAAGTGCCATTATTGAGTGTTCCTTAAAGTATGTCTGACGGTAAGAAAGAGGTATCTGTCCATTCATAATAACAGGGAAAAGGAGTTTTCGGAGCACATAACACTGTAGTTATTCCAAAAAACTTGTGCTCAGGGAACCCTTAATCTATAAATTACAGTATACAGAAATCTAGTTACACCATTTGTCCTATGTGATATGTTTTGCTCTCCCATGTTTGTATTCTTTTAGATCTTCAAATTTACAAACCCACTGCCCTTTGAGTTCAAGATTTAATATTTTGTTCCATCATACTTAAAAAAACAAACAAACAAAAAAAAACCAGACCATTTATGGGGGGCTTTCTTACACTGAGAGAGATAATGGAAAATGAGGTAGAGAGATGGGCCCATGGTCAGCATTCCAACCTCCCCTGCCAATAATTACATACTTTTTGTGGCCTATAATCTAGTGCGACTGAAGTGGTGCAAAATTAATTATGATTACAGCCTTACTCTGAGCACTTTAAAAAAAATGTAGTGTTACCACTCGCACTCCTACATACATGCACCTACACACAAGCACACACATGCACACACACTCTCACACACAGAAACACACAGAAACACACAGCCTCAGCTCTAGTCCAGTAGGCTGTGGTATGGGTTTGGCAGAGGTAGTCAATGCAGGGGTAAAAATAGCCCAGAGGACATGGCAAGGCATGAGGCTGAAGGCTGAAGGTAGAGCTCCGGTTTCAGTGGGGAAGTGTGAAGTGCTCTTCTTGCACACTGCAAGAGGCATGTCGCCAGAGGGTAAGTAGAGGAGTAGCACAGGACAACAAGGGAGAGAGAGAGGGGGCTTCCACCATTCCCGAAATACATCCCCAGCCAATCAGCCAGTTATTTTCTTAAAACATCAAGCAGAACATCAATGCGGCCGCTTCTCCTGTTTTATTTCACCACAAACAGTGCCACTAGTAATTCTGACTTTTATTCCTCTCTCCTATCAGGAGGTGGCAGTGTGACTCACTGATTAAAGAGGGAGTCAAAGGTTATGGAGGGGTCCATCTGTCATTCATTTGAGTAGGAATACTGAGAACCCCTAACACAGGTCCTTGTTCAATGTAAAGCTGCTTTCAGACAGTTAATCCGTAACACTGCTTGTTTCATTCGGCTTTCTAAGTAATGGCTTTTAGGCTTTCACACATTCGAAAGTCTCTGCTGTGGAAAGGTTTCATGTTGACTCCATCCAAAAGAATATGACTGACACGGATGCAATGTTCAAACGACTGGCATCTAGCACGTCAGAGAATGCACTGCAGAAAGTTATATATGATGATCAATGTGAGATATTGTTCACTCGTTATCAAATTTGACTCGCAAAAGTTTCTTTTCAGAACATCATGCCCCTTTAGAAATCTTTCAGACAAAAACACAAAATTAGTGTCACTTTCCACATCTTCTATGATTGATCCCATGCTATATGCAGAAACATCAAACTTAAGAGCATCATAAAATTGTGTTTTGAAATGGAAAAGTAACTGCATTTATTCACTTGACAGCAATGTTCAAAAAGTTGCAAAAATGTTATGTAATCTTAAGTAAGCAAATTGCCAGAGAAATTTTTAATGGAAAAAATGACTCAGGTTCTTTTTCCAACATGATTTGAACATTTAAAACTGGATGAGCATTTAGGGATTACACTGCATGTCTTCAGGGGGCTTAAGTTGCTGTGGAAAAGGGCATGACCTAAATGCTGAAAAATATAAAGATGCAGTGACTCCTTTGAGTCAGCACTATGTTCACTGTATTTGTGTCTTCATCTCTTTTTTCTTTGTAAATCTCTTATTCTTCCTCAGTAGTATTGTCCCAGATCACTAATCTGTAATCTTTCTCTTTCTCCCTCTCTTCGAAGACGAGGTCAATTCCTTTTTCAGTTTTGGAAAGTGGATTGTTTAAATATTTCAAAGCTAAAAATCTCTCGCCATTAAAGGCTTTTTTCACAAATCTATAAACAATCACTGGAGAGATTGACTCTTTTCCCCCATTTTGGATTTAGAGCCTTGAAAATGTCTGACTAACACACTCTCTCTTTCACCCTCTCTCTCTCTCTCTTTCTGTTACACACACTCAGTCATTTAAAGATTTAACGCAAACAGTTGCTAACACACTTGCATGGGTATACACACAAGATAATACATATTCTTCGACAGCATTCCTTAAATTTTAGTTTTGCTCATTTTTAACTGTATTTTAATTGGGTAAAATTCAAAAATGGCTACTTGTGTTTAAACAACATTTAACATATGTGAATTTAGGCTATTTGTTTGGACATAGAAAAGGGTTTTTTAGGATGACATGTTCATAGAGTATTTCTCTAAGTAACAGGGAAAACAAAGTTTGTTTTGTACTGCACTGCATCTGGACTAGTTTCGCAATATTAGCCTGCCCTAAAGGCACCCCTTTAGGATACTAAGGACCTAAGTGTAAAATTCGTCCTTCAAGTTAGTCACCATCTATTTATTTAATTTATTTGATTTATTTATTGATCTATGCTCACAATTTTATGTTTTGGGTACCTCTGTGAACACACTCACAACCACCTTAAATGGCTCTAACGTGATTGAAGGGTGTATAAAAGCTTATTTCATCTGTTTATAAAAGAGCCTTTCACTTACATGCTGTCTTCATTTGCACCACGCAAATTCAGCTCAATGAGCCAAGAAAAAGTGTGTATCTGTAGACAAAACCAGGCTTAGTGGGAGTGTGTAGACTAGGAACATGTATCAAGCAGTGAGAAACTAATGTATACCAGCTACAGCTTTGAAGTAGCTGTCAAATTGCATACGTAATGTTTCATGGAAATGAGCCCCCGTCCATTTGTTCATGTGCCAACCCATTGATGTCTGTACCATGGGGTAACCAACTGCTTCCTTGTTGCTGGACCAAGGCCATTCAAAACTGATGTGGTCAATCTCAATATGAGAGGCTAGGCCACAAGACAGATTGGAAATGGGATTGCCTACATTATTGTTTCAAGTGGAAGCCATTATAGAAGATCTTCTGAACCCTGCAACTACACTGAATATGTAAAAGCTGCAGGATTTCTCAGTCATACAACTAGCACTATATTGTATACAATAAAAGCTTCTCAAAAACTTTTTTTAAGAGTAAAAACAGAAGCATGGCTGTAGGTGCTAAATTCTGGCACATAAACAGTTCTATTCTCAGTGGTGATTACTCTTTATTATGTAAGACTGAGTTTATGTCTGTGCTTTATGCTGCACAAACTGCAGAAAAGAACAAGCTGCGAGAAAAAATGCAATTACAGCAGCTATGAGGAGATGTTTACTCTTGTAGAGGCTTTACAATTTTCCAAATAGCAATGTGGAAATGATCGTTCCGGTGTTTTCAAGATTAGAAGTGTCAGGAATTAGCTGTGGCCCCACATAACAAATTAGATTAGATAGCTTTGAGAGTGGAGAATGAAAAAGAGAGGGGAGAGAAATGGAGAATTGGGAGGGAAAAGAATTAACAACATGGCAAAGAGAGATGGGGGAAGAGAAGAAGACTGAGAGTAAGAAAAAAGAATAGGAAAGAGTGAGACAGGCAGTACAGAGGGACTGAGCATGGAGCTAAGCTCAGCCAGAAATGTTGCCATGAGTACCAATGGTGGCACATTCAATACCGAGCTAAAATTAGCTGAGATGGCACTGTTATTACTTTAGCTTATCTGGCAGCCAGTGAAACTACTTTTGTACTGTGTGTGTACGTGCACATGTGCATGTGTGTATGAAGAGTTTCTTTGCTTCTTCTGCAGAATCCACCACTAAGCTTTTCCTGCTAAAGTCTTTACATTGAACCTCGCAAATCCTGACCAGACATTTCCAGCCAATTCAGTTTTGATACAGTTCACTTAACTGGTTTGAAAAGCTTTTTCTTCTTCAGTTTCTTCAAAAGTCCAAACTGCTAAGGCACAAGTTAAATTTTCCAAACTGCTCAGCCACTGCTCCCCATTGTGCTAATTACCAAATATATAGACATACTAATGCAATATCAACCTGCCTCTTTAAATGACACACACACACACACACACACACACACACACACACACACACACACACACACACATACACAAACGCTTTCGGAAATTTCTCAAAATCCGCAAACAATCAGAAAAACAGCATTTGTTGAGCATTTATTAACATGCCTCCTTGACTTGGTGGTAAAAAAGGGGCTTTGGCTTGTTAGAGACTAAACATTGCTCTGAGGCTAAACGCCAGTCCGTCCTCCCCCCGCCAACGGTTACCGTGGGAGTAGCTGGAATGTCATTGGCCAGTCAACGACCTCAGAAGCATGCTGTTGGCTCTGTAAACCATGTCAGGCAAAGAATGTCCCAATGTTACACCAACAAGGAAGGATGTCTTAGGCTAAAACAATGTCAAAAATAAGTTCAAATATGAGGAACACTTGCTGTTTCCATTCAGTACATTGAGGTCTATTTACACATCCATGCAGACATGTAGCAATATTAGCATTCATTAGGAGTCATATTTCTGGCCACCTGACAGATTTACATTCAATATCCATTCTCCATGTAGCTCTTTGGTCTCTGCCAAACTTTGACACAATGTCTGCACTTCTAGCTGCTAGATGCTCCACTGCGTTCACCAGCTGGTTGGTTGCAGCTGGTTCAGAGATTTTTTCTGATAACACCTACATCCAGAAATGTGACAGGATTTCGCCTTCCTATCATACACATTATACATTAGTCATTTTATCAATTGTTAATATTAATTACTGATTACAGCATCAATAAGGGATTCTTGTACAAATTCAGATTTATCCATATTAATATTATCCCCCAAAATTTAGTATCAAAAAAGTGTTTGTGTGGTTTGAGGCATGTGTGCACAAACAAAAACCTTTATGTCCATGCCTCTTTTAGTTATCTCTGTGAGCTTATGTACAGTTAATAAATGTTTGGTTTAGGTGTCCCCTGTAGTTTACTGATTGTGTGTCTCTTTCTGGCAGCGTCAATCAGCTAGAGAAGATTTCCCCTGTTCTGAATGATTTAGATAAGTTCATCGTTCCTATAGCCCACCTCAATAAAATCATGGATAAATGCCAACCTCAGGGGGGTAAGGTATGGTATAGGAGAGGCTGAGAGACAGAAAGAGCAGAGCACACTGAATCAGAGTTTTTAAACTAATTCACATACTGCCAAAGCACAGATTTGATTACTTTGCAGAGTGTGTCAGGAGAGTTAATTATACTAATTCAACAAAGTGAAAGTGATGGAGACTTGAACAGGATCTGGCAGAGGACAAAAAAAAGAGTAAAAGGGAGGTTTGGCTCCAGACATGTTCAATTTACTTTCCAAAGATTTTTTTTTTTTAATTTTATGCCTGGAGATCTGTTTCCTGCCTGGAATGCAAAGAAACCCAACTTTACATTTATGGGTTCCTGTACATTTGCTCAGCAGGATGTGACATTCGAGCATCTTTTATAATTAATTTTCATTTGTATTGAGATGAATGGAAGTGATGTAAACATCTCTTTGCCAATCTTAAATAGTAGTGGCCTTTGAAAGACAAAAAATGATATAGTGGGTTCTTATTTGCAAATGTCTATATGAAATCCCGGGTGACGTAGTTGAAAATTCAGCGGTAAAACTTAAAAGAAAATAACAAACTATGTTAGGTTGGCTGGTACATCTGCACTTTTTTTTAGAAAATCTGAAAAAGTCATTCATTCATTCAAAGTCATTCACTTTAACACTGCTAACTGGTTTTAACGTTGTAGCGGATCTGTTTATGCATTAATGCACTGTGTGTATTAACTGACTTATTCTGAATAATGAATGCACAGCCTCCAATGCCATTACCCTCCTCCCTCCATCCCCACTCTGCACATTCTGCACAACACTGTGAGATGGTTCAGTGGAGTCTAAGCCTGTAATGAAGTGAGAGATTGGCACAAAGACTGGGCCACCAATTTATCAGGGGCCCCGGATCAGGGCAAAGGGTTCAGGGGAGGCCTGTTAAGCAAACTTGACACCACAGAGGGAGAAAGGTTTGAGGGAGAGTTGTGATTCAATAAAGCTATGTTATTTTGCGGGTTAATCAGTTCTACTGAGTCTAAGCATAATGTCCTTATGGACCAGCAGCTCTGAAGGAGAAGGAATCACACTTTGTGTTTACAGGGTTGGAGGTTTTGAGAGCACGGATACACACAGCAACTCAGGACAGAAACAGCTACAGTACACGACTGACAGGAGATGACTCTGTGGACAGTATTTATTCTCTGACTATGTCCAATGACAGGTTTTGATTTAAATACACACAATGTAACCTGACTTTTCAGCACAAAAGCAAGAAAAAATGCTTTTCATGAAGAGCAAATGTGCAATTCAGCATTTAGATTACTGTGCTAACATTCTTTGACACTTTTATCATATATAAACAGCAATAAGGACAGAATCTAAAGGACAACAGGACTATTCTGCAAATCTCCAAATGAGGTTACCCTGGATCAGTGAAGGTTAACTGAAACACAACTGTCAACTGAAACACCAAATTGAACTGAATTTCATTTTGTTCCCAATTAACTCAGACTACTGAACTTTATTCTGTGCCACTCTACAAAGAAATTATACATCTAGATAATGGTACATCTGAAATTGAGAGAAACCTTTATCTCTTTAGTGTTAGATAAGTAACTTGAGAAGATTTTTTTTTTAAAATAAAGGTTATCAGAGCAGATGAGAGCAATTGAGAACAACCTGAGAGATACAGCTGAGGGATTCAGCCAGGCTACATGGCAAAGGTTTATTTGCAAAGTAATAATTATTCAGTCACGGAGCAAGAGCCAGAAAGTTTTAATTAGCTGATAAAGCACATGCATGTCACTAGCAAACTATACTTAAATTTAGGCAATTATGACATCACTCAGCTTGATTAAAGCATAGCTAAGATAGCACAACATTGCTGGACGGTTCCTCGAATCATACGTGCAATTTATGCTGAAAAGCATAAATTTTAAGAAAAAAGAATATAGTTGAGAATCTGTTCACATAGTCAGGTTTAGCATGTGCGCGTTAATTGTGCACAGGCTCAGTGAACCATCCCTGTTTGATTTCACATGGTCCACACTGGAGCATTGCCACATGCAGATACACTTTTCAACTGGCAATTAAATTTGATGGACAGGTCAATTTAACGAAAAGAGGAAAAATGATACAGGAGTCTGACAAGGACTCTAAATTGTTCTCCCAGTTATGAGAGAAGAGGTTTTATTTTAAACAGATAACACTACAACATTGTTAAATGGAATCTACTTTGTACGTGTTTTTTTAAAAGAAATATTTCATTAGGTGGCAGTGAATGTCAGAAAAGCAAGAAACAAAGCAGACAGTAGACTGAGCCTCTGTGGCAGATGACACACCACTGACTGCACCAATCTAGTGTGATAAACTATCCGGAGAACTCTGGGACACCAACAGTATGAGAAATTCATTTATCCTTCAGGTCAGACTCAAAGGAGGGAAAAGACAGGATTGTCATGTTGGAGATAACAGCATCATTGAAAAGAGCTACTGATTGAAAAGAACCAAGATTAACAGCAGTAGATCTCGTTCCTGTCTCCTGGCAAAACATTGAAATGTTGTATAAAAGAATTCTCAGAAGGGGGCAGGCATCCCCTGAGAAAAAAAGGGACACAAAACGGACAAACACAAGGGCTACTAGAAGGAACACACCAAACCACAGGGCCATGCTGCTGTTGCTGCTGCCACCACCAACCAAACGATTAGGTATTAGTTTATACACAGAGGGGCTATATCCGCAGATGTCCTTGAAGAGTTTGATTTGTTGATAGGAAATTAGCTTTTTAGTCCTCAAACCAAAATGTAACTCACACTGCTAATTTGCAGTCTTCAGCCCTCTGCAGTAGCTGCAGTTTTTGTCCTTGTTTTAATAGCCCATACATTATAACTTTAATATTATGATAATAACCTTTAGTGACTACCTAGAAAACTAAAATTACAAGTGGGAGACACACACTGTTTAACATTGGGCACTATGGTGCAGTTGCAGATGACATACGACTTGTATCTATGCATGTAAATGATACAAATGCAGTCAGTAAAAAGACTTGATACAGGGCGAGGCATGAGTTGTGTGCATGTGGTGTGTTTCAAAGAGAGAGATTAGGTTTGGCGTTAGCTCTTGTTGAGAACGCTGACCAAGCATCCTTCAGCTAACACTCATCAGAGACACAAATGAACCTCTTCAAATCTAATCTCACTTCTAGCACTCCTGAAAGACATTCCTGCTTGTTCATATTGAATATCCCCATTCTGACAGTTTTACAGCAAGTATTAATGCACTTAGGTCCAGAGGAAATTATCTAATCAATGTAGTCAGATTCATTAAAACACAGTCCAAAGTGCAAACACTGAGTCAGTGTCTCCCGGGACTTTAAATTACAAGATGTCATGAAAGTCATTTAAAATATAGCCTGTATGAAAGCAATGATCTAAACAGTGTGGCAATGCATGGTTCAACAGAGGCTGTCTCTAATGGTTATCTCTTCATCCAAGGAACATCTGATACTGTGAAATTAATTTGACTACAAATAAAGAGCCATAGGTGAATCCACCACTATGAGGTGTTGGTGCCATCTGTGCTTTAGCATCTATTACTTACTGAATATTCGGAAAAAAAAAAAATTAAACAAAAAAAAACAAAACCAAACAACCCTCACAACTTTGCTTGCATGACATTTATAGGGTATGTTTGAGGTGATTCAAATCAATGAGCTCAAAGTGCAATCAACGTGAACAAAGAAGTAAAGTCCATAGAGAGGTCAACATTGCCAAGAAAGGCTGCTAATGTCCCTATGTCAGAATTTAAGGAATCTACAAATACAAATTAGAAAATTAAAAATTAAAAATCATCAAGCAGGAGAAATATATGTGGATACAAGCATTCAAATTAAGCCACACATTGTAGAGACCTGTCTTTACTGAATTACCTGTGTCTGTGCACATTTTGATTGTCTTTTCAGCACTTTGATTTGAATCACCTTGTCAATGTCACAAATGATGATTGTTTTTTTCCTTCTTCTTTCAAAATTTAAATTTATAAAATTAAAAATATAAATATTCCATCTGTGTTTTGATTATTCTGCTCTCTCCTGCTTCTACTCTCATTTGACATTAGTATAATTGTTAAAGTGAAACTCAAGATTACACTGAAATAGTTACTACACACTTTGAAATAAAGGTTTTGATCATTGGCAATATAAGAGAAATAAAACATTTCACCTGCTCACAGATGGAATGTTTTACAGATTTGTCTTAAATCAACAGATTTGGTCACATTCACAGATTTGTACTAAACTGCCTGAGAGAATAACATATTAACATTCTTTTTAATCTTATTTTGGCTTTAAACATGACTCTTCCCAAGCAAACTAGAGAAGGTCGATCAATACTTCATGCTTACACACTGGCCAACAGCCCAACAGGGATAAGAGAAATCAGGAGACCCGATACATATAACTACACGTCCATAACATTTCTTCCACCTAAAGGAACCTCTAGACAAGGGAAAGCATGCAACCGTTCAGCTTCCATAACTAAGCTGACTTAATCCATGTGTGTGCTCTGGGCTTGAGCACAACTACCTTAATGAAAAGGACAGGGCAGAAAAAAACAGCAGGGTCCAGAACTGTCTTGGCAGAGCAAACTAGCATTCCCTCACTCTTTGACTCAATCTCTCTTGTGCACACACACATTTGCACTGACACACAGAAAATGATGTCCCTCTGGATATTCAAGTAAATTCTGCTGAAATTCAGGCTGACATAAAACAGATACCATCAAAAAGTACAAAAGTGGACCAAAACACATGAAACAAAGTCATCAAACTTTCTTATCAGACCTGGGCTAAAATGTTCTTTTAAATGGTATGTTTCAGTCTCTTTAGGTCCCAAGTGGGAAGAGCTCCTCACAGAGCATTGTAATAAAAACAAATTAAATCCTACGGCAATTTCAGTCGTTTAAGATTACAGAATCAGTACTATTAAATCTTTATCATGCTAATCAGGAAATGATTTCTTATGTCTTTATTAATATATATTAGTGAGATCACAGTATTTTTCCCATTCTGGTTTTCAAGTATGAAATGGTTAATTTACACTATTAATGCCACTGAACATACATTATCTATAAACATTCTTTCAACAGTTTATATGACATTTTTGGCTAACTCACTGCTATGCCTTAAATGCCAAAATTTCTGTGCCATATTCAGAAGCCTCAAGGGGTCAGTATGCTTTTTTTATTCTTTATATAAGTACTTCCATCCCTTTTTGTATATATAAATGAGAACAATATAATGTATGCCTTTTAGTAGGGACTGTCTGAAAGTCCATTATCTCCATTTAAATAATATCAGATATAAAACATTTTTAATATACTAAACTACAAGGTCAAGTACGCTACCAGTAACTCAAACTGTTATACTAATGAGGTACATTAGCTTTGCAGTCACAGCCTTGCAGCTCATTTAGAAATTGGGTTTTAAAATAGGCCTCACCACCTCAATCTCCTGGACCCTCTGTCATTCAGCTCTTTGATTGTTTATTAGTTTGTGTTAACTCAAGTAGGAGGAAGAATTCACTTGTCCTGTCCATCATTGATTCTCTCTTGTATATGGACCATATGAGACATGGACATGACTAAGGGTTTTGGAGTTAGTTTTGACAACTAGTAATATAATATAACTTTTTGAGATTTTTTTTTCTCTTTGTTTTCAAGAGCAGCAGCTCACGTCTGCTCAGGTGGTAAGTTCCATTTTCTTTGTACATCACTGTTGCCAGGACAGTATTACATTCTTCTGCTCTGCTGTGAATATGATGTACCAACACTTTGACTCTTAAGTTACACAAACAGCTCTCAAACAGCTTACTTACACTGATCAATCACATCCACTTGCCCATTTTGAACAAATTCATATGCACACACACACTCTAATTGCCCCCTACATTCAGACTTAGCTAAGTGTCTTGAGTTGTACTCTGCAACATGTTTATCTGTCCTTTCCGCTTTACACGTTGTGGGTGTACGTGTGTAGTATGTGGCTGTATACTTACTTTGTGTGTGCACTTTTCTATCAGGTTTTGGTTGCCCAGGGAACAGCTTTACCATTGAACTATTCCTACCACCCCACCCTGTCTTTCATGCATGCGTACACACACACACACACACACACACACACACACACACACACACACACACACACACACACACAGGTTTGCCAGCTCCATAGTTTCTTCCTTCATACAGTAGAGGAATGAGCCTTGTCTTGGCATGCAAGCAGGGGGCAATGATGGATGTGTTTTCAGTGAGAGTAGAATCCAAATTAAACCAGGGTAAAAGGAAATGGGACAGTTCAGAGACCAGTGGTACATTGCTCATACAGTCCCTTTAAACTTGCTTCAAGCACAAATCCAGTCTCCTTTATTCTGCCCCCATTTCAGCAATTCATTTTTGCTTCATAAAGCCGTGTTCAATGATCTCACACTTAACATTTTACAAAGTTAATATATAAATCTCCCCATTTATTGTGCCAGAAACTCCATGATTCTATGATAAAGGCCCGTTCAGTAGTCATAATTAGTTGTGTGTGACTGAACAAGACTAGGTCAAAACCTACTATGTGACTAGTCCGAGCTTTATCCTTGTTACTTCTCTCCTACTGTCTGCCCATTTTCCCAATAAAGCTGTTCTCATTTACATGTTTTTCTGTTTATGTTGTCAGTGAGCAGAAAAAGTATGAAATGTGACTGAAACATGGCTTATTAAGACTACATGTTAACTAGCGGTCACTTTCAAGCCATTTCCAAGAATTGCTCTGCACTGCTAAAATCCTAATTTTATAACCACAACTTTGTCTGACAAAATCACCATACACATAATTTAAAAAAATTTGCTGTGTTGCGTTTTCTGCTATATTTATTTCTAAAATGATCATTCACAGAGATTGTTGGAAGCTCATTCACATCTCTGTCAGCTGCCATGAAATCAGCTGAATATAAACATAACAAGGTGTGCCTGTGGAGGAAAAGCCAGACCTCACACTCACAGGACACTAGCGGCAACTCACCACTAAGGAAAGTAGCTAAAATTTGACCAACAAGTTGCTTTAAATGCCTCTCTGATGAAGTATTAGAAACTGTTCATGCCAATTCATCTTGAAAGAGCAATAAAGAGCCAATGGGGCCCACACTCATCTGGCTGACCTATGATATAACTTCATCACTCAGTCACACGGCATTCAGTGTCAGTCAGTCAGTCAGTCAGTCAGAGACAATCACATTTATAGGGCTGGCCTCACTGTTGTGGTCCAGCCAAAAATGTGGAGCTGACCTAAGCACCTCTCTTCTGCATCCTCTTCCCTTTCTCCTCACATGCACATACTTCAACATATAGCAGACTGCTCTCTATTAACCCGCACACTCTTGCAGGTATGGAAGCAGCACATGTGCTCTCATGCACATACATTAACGTACACAGTGAGGCCGTAAATGTCACTGAGAGGAAATGAAGGCAGCTGTGGTTTTATGGTTTCATCTAGTCTGTTATATTTATCTGACCGTCTCCTGTGTTTACTGTTCCTCTCTCTGACATACATATCGATTTTTCCATCACCATTTTGACATAAAGTATGAAATAGGAAGAAGAACGGAGGAAAAGCATCCTCTTGGGGACATACACTAAGGCCTGGTTGCTATTTTTTTTTTCTTTCAAACAGACAGATGGACTATGTTCAAATTCTTATTGATGGTGAGAGGTTTGGGAAAACTCTGCAGGAGGAAGTATGTTTTACACACATTCACATTCAAACCCGGGATATTCCTGGTCGTGCCCCTTTCTTCTGCTGTTGGATGCTAAGCAACTGTGTGGGACAATAAAACCATATAATTCATTAAAAATCAATAAGGTGAACAATGGAATAAACTATTTCCGGTGCCACTGCAAACAGCTGGGAACTCTTAACCCTTATGAAAACCATTAAATAAGCGATTCTATTGTTACCTTTGTCAAGGGGGTTATGTTTTCTACTGTGTCTCTTTGTTTGTTGGTTTGTTTGTCAGCAGGTTTAAAAAAAGCACTGAAGGGATCTGCACCGATCTTGGTAAGGGAATGGGGTATACGCCAGGCAAAAACCCATTAGATTTTGGAACAGATCTGGATCAATTACTATGAATTTGAATTTTTTTCCTCTTAAATCTGGTTTGGCCTTGGCTCTACTAAAGAAATTTTCTAGTTTTCTAATGTTTTAATTTTATGCATTAAGATGATTTCGAAGACAACCTTTTAGCCGGTGCACACACATTGAAATATCTATCTGTAGTATCCTTGAAAACATTCTTCACCTTGATTATACTGCTAAAGGTATGAGGTAGGGCTCAGCGTTAACAATCAATATTGCATTAATCTGAGGTGAGCAGAAATCTGTTTAATGCAATCTATTAAAAATATGTATTCACTTGACTTCCAAAAGAATTAAAAAAGGGAAAAATCCAAAAGCACTAAACATCGACCCAGTTTTTAGGGTAACTCCCTTAAATGTTATGATAGTACTTATTTGGCAGATTCAAGTATTAGTGTTAACATATTCAAGATATTTTAATGTGAAGAAGACTGCTCCTCCTTGATCTCAGTCAAGGCTGTCTGTCTTATGAATTTCACAGAGTGATGAAAACTGCCTTGAGCATGGCATGGCCTGTTTGTTGCTGTACACATGTAAGAGAGACTGTTACTTTGACCTTTAGCACTGTAGTGGTGCCAAGGAGTTCGCTTCTGACTGTGTTTCTCAGTAACTTGGTAAAATGCCAAAACCAAAATAAGCATTGTGCTTGAACTTCGTGTCATGTATATTCACAAGTAATTTCATGGTCCACCAATAGTCTTGAAATAAAATCTGAATCTTAAAAACTGCTGCTGGAAAACTCATAGCCCTCAAGTGTTGACCAAAAACTTTCATTCTTTATTTCCTCTATTCCCTAAAAATACTCTCAAGCATCACACTACAGATATGCGTCCCGCATTCCTGCCATCTTTCTGTCTAACAGACATCCAAACACAAACACAAGCAAAGAAATGCAGGACATCAAGAAATATACATGAGCATGCACGTGCGCGTGCGCGCGCACACACACACACACACTCGACGCGTGAGCCTTCAAGCCTCTTTCTTCTCTTCACTCCTCTATCAGGTCCTTGGGGGGGAAGGGAAACCCATGAAATGATTCCTGACATGACGGATCACAGAGCAGCGCTGGTTGAGCCGTCTGATATCAACACTTTTCTGCCTGACTGTGGACAAGTAAGGCAGGGGGATTTGCAATGATTTCCCCTGGCTGTAGCGCTAGCTGTATCTGCTCTGCTGACTACTGACGCTTGCCCACTGTGCAAGTTCACCCACAGAAATGTTGTCCCATGGAAAACTGGTAACTCTGGTTTTGGTGTTCCCTATTTTTCCATTCATTAATTTCTAATGGAAAGTTCATATAATGTTTAATGCAGTGAGTAATCCTTATTTCTTACAGATTACTGAACCTAGTTAGAGCCAAATTTTTATTTTTGAGAATAAAAAAATGCTAGTGTTTCTTTGTCCTAGTTTCTGAGGAGAAACAGATATTGATAGCACCTACTGTATGGTTTGAAGGGTCTATTCAACTCACATAACTGAACGAAACTGTTAGACTATGTGGGTAAGCTCTCTCCCTAAACATGGACTTGAACACACAGAGAACATACAGTTCAATAGAAAGAATAATAAAAGCGAAACATAAAATGTGTTAACCTTTATGATTTCTGTTAGAAACCTATTCTTTTTGAAGAGTAACATCCTGTATTAATCATCACTCGACCTTTGTCTTTAGACATTGTGCTTTTATAATGAAAAGATTTACAATTCAACCCTGTGACTTGATGGAGGATGCAGAATTCCTGTGATGCAATCAGTTGGCAAGAGGAACAACTTTTTTTTAATCCCCTCTCTCTGTCCTCACAACTAAAGATCACATCTCAGATTCACCATCTTGTTTCACACCTTTTACCAAATGAACTGATGCTTTTAGGTAAATGTGTGCACCCGAACACTCATATGCATGCACAAACACACCTAGAATATATCTAAACTGTAAGGGTGAGACAGAAAAGGACAGGGAGATACTGTACATTAGCCCCGGCTAATGACGTGCAAGAGCAAGAGGAAAAGAAAAACACCTTCCAACACCTGCTGACTTCTCTGCAAACCTTCCTATGCACAGCAGGTCTTACCCCATAAGTTCTCCACTATTCTGATTTCTGACATGAACCCAAAGTACTTTCTATCAGTTGCAAAAGTGTTTGATGTTTGGGAAGACTGCGCATTAGCATGCTGGGATGCTCAGAGGAGTGGTCCACAACAATAGATTTTGAGTCTTGGGTTTCCTCCTGCTCTTTCAGTCAAGCGCATTATTTTGATATTTCCAAGGAAGTCTGATCTAAGTTCTGATTTCATGTATTGTTCATTTCAGCTCATCATATATAGCACCTTAAAGAATAATCGACCAAAAAGCTGGGGAATTGTATCAAAAAACATTGAAGGTATCAAAGGTACACATCATTTCCATCTATGCATCTATTTGGAGCTGTCGAATGTAGAAAGGGTAGGTGGAAGTGCTCAATTTTTTCAAAAGAATTTTGTTCTCTCCACCTATGAAAATCATATTGTTAAGAAATGTGTAGGAAGTACTTCTTTATCTTGCAACAGAGATAGGTTTGATATATTTTGCAAGGGTGTCTTGTAGGTAACTCCTAGTCTCCTGTCAGTCTGCACCAAGCAGAGACACAATAGAAGGACAATGAGGGGATCATTGCATCTGACAAAGAGGAAAAATTCACAGGCTCTATTCTGGATTACTTTTTTCCTGAATGAAAAATACCTTACCTTCAAGGATGACTTCTTTTCCAGTTTTCTTCAGCGCTTGCACAGCTTCATCGTGTGTGGCCTCCCTTAAGTCATAACCATTGACAGACAGTATAGCGTCACCAACATAAAGAGCCTCAGTCTGGTCAGCAGCCAGGCCCTTAAAAATCTTGGAGATGAGGATTGGCATCTTGTTCTCTCTCCCACCTGCATTACAAAAAAGAAAAAAATATGTTGTTTTATCTAATTATTGACGAGGAAAATGCTGCTTTACATGTTGAATATGTGGTAACATATTTGTACCTTCATACTGGCACAGTACAACCACAACACTTAAAACTTTTGACCCCTGATCAGCTTTACAAAGCAGCTTGGAATGAAGTTCTCTACTACTTACACAATCCGTACAAGGTGCAAGTATCTATACTAAGAAAATAACATGTGTACACAACCTAGCTACACATTTAGAAAACTGATAGGCTTGTTAGAAGCTTTGACTGCACAAATCAGCCCCCATGCTTCACCTGATTTGATTCCAACCACTACACTTCTCATAATTTAGCATTAAATGCAACTTCAAGCCCCTAAACTGTTGAGTTAAAAGAGCATATGAGGACAAACTCAAACGGCAGCAATTACCCTCATGTACTAACTTCTGCAGTTTCCTATCTCTTCCTCTCACTCCCATTCTCACCCGTTAAATGAAGATCAGCTAGGAAGTTGATGGATCTGCCTCCTACTGTGGGTTTCCACTCTTAATGAGAAATACTGTTATTCATGTAAGCTGGCACTTGGTCTTTGGGTTTCAGGCTAGTGAGAAATTATCTGAAAGAGGATTACATTTAATTAATTTTAAGTACATCTTCCACAGGTTTTTTCCTCTAGGTGATTCCTTGGATTTAACTTGTGTATCTTCATTTGGAGGCCACAGCATAGTGCTCTTAATAAAGAAACACCAGGGTTGAGCTGCCATGCACTTAATATGCATGTCGATCACTATGCCACTCAAGTTTCAGACTCAGGGATTTACCAGCCACTTGACTGCTCAATGGCATCAGGTAGTTGTTTACTGCACTGCACTAACTAAGCCCCTGGATCATGATGTGTTGATAAAAATTTCTAAGTGGAGGTGAGCTGAAGAGGAACCTTATGCAATGTTGGTGGTGATGTCATCAATACACTATATGTCGTCTAAATTTTAATTACTTACAAATATCTATAAAAATCCTTTAAAATTTTAAATAAAATAAATGCACTGGAATTCAGCACAGGGTCATAAAGACAGTTTGCATAATTTCCCATGACTGATGACAATTGTGGACATCCAAAAAAATAACTTTACAACGCAAAGGAAAAGCACACCTCATGCAGTTAAAGTGAATTATATATTCTGCATACTGTGCAATATTCTGTCCCAATATTCTGTTACTGTTCAACCATTGGGGCATAGTGTCCATACGGCTGTAGATACTATGGCCATCAGACAAGAGCTAAATTAACAAAAACAGCAGATGCAATAATTCAAAATGATCCACATTAATGTATTTTCTCTTTCAGTATCATTGCAAAATTTAGCATTTCCATCATTAGTTACATTCATCCAGGCACTGTGGGCTGTTCTCAAGATTACTTATATAAAAATGTATTAAACAGGTCCCACATAATAAGGTCTCCAGACTTCAGTAGTCTGTATCAGCATGAGGGGCTAAAGTTACTGGATGCCATGTTATTGGGCTACTCTACCTCATTCCTTTTAAGCCAAAGCTCAATAATATGTTTACCATTGTCTTCAATCTATGTCTTAGGCTTTTTTTAGATTTGTAAAATAGAATTTATTTTTCATTTTTTTCTCCCTGACTTTTAGTCAGTTGTTGTCATTATGTCTTAGGTAAAGCACTTTAAATTACCCTGTGTATGAAGCATGCTGTACAAATAAAATTGCTTAGTTTAGGAATGTTAAAAAAAAAAACAAAAAAACAAAAACAGGCCTCTTATTAAACTCTTTCTAACAACGGGAGCTTGTTGTGTTGTGTAAGGACAACCAAACAATTTTGCTATTTGGCTCTCCCTGTAGGGAGAAAAGGGACTGTATTTACTTAACCCAAGAGTAGTAGTTGCAACTCTATTACTCTTGAATTTCTGTGGAATAGCTGAGTAATTTGCTATGTTGAGGAACTGTTCATCTGATTAGTTCTGTCTCATACTCCGACTCTCACTTGGTACTTTGGTGAGACTGTTTATAACTACCTATTTATTTTTCAAAACTGATAAGTGAGCGATAAGTGTTCCTGTGAAAAAGCCTAAATGTGTCTATTCCCAACATGAATTCATCACACATTTTACGTGGATGACACTCAGTGACAGGAATGACATGTACTTGAAGGCTATTCTAGACAGTGGTGTGGCCACACACTGAAGCACCCTCAGGGACAATAACAGTAGCAAGGTTAAAAAAGATTTTACAGGGACATATGCAGTGAGTACATGTCATGCCAATTCTGGAAACTTTTGAGCAAGTCATGTACCAATACAGTAAACAGAAAAACAGTAAAACTCAACTCAGCCTACAACATTGCAAGGGGAGAGCTGTCACAGAAAAAGTTTCCAGCCTTAGCTGATACATGTCTATACTTACTAGCAAATCATCATTCACTGTCTAACACAATTAAGATGGAAACATATTTTTATTTGTTTCTGAATGTCAATTTAAACAGTCTGGCAGTATGTGAGGCTACTGCTCTGCTCACTCCCCCCCATCCAAGCTTTTCCAGCTTGAGGATTAAATTTGAATACCTTCCAGTCACAAGTTGTTTCTCTAACCTTCAGGTTACCCATGTACACAATCTGCACAACCATAGAAACTGTAGCAGCTCCACAGTTCTACTACCAATACAAAAACTGCAGACTTATTATCTGTAACGCCTTTGTGAAGGTTTAAAGCTTTAACACTAGACATCCAGCAAGTGTCTACTTGGTCTACTGGACAGGACAGCTTCAATTCATTTCAAGTATTTATAGAATTTAAAGTAAAAAAATAAGTAAATAAATGCACTCTGATTGCAAAAAACATTTAGAAATGGCACAAATATTGATAGAAATCCATACTAAAACTGGAGTAGAAAGCTACAATACATACCACGCTGCCAATGGGCTGCTGATGCAAGAACAAAATTAAATTAAATTAAAAACCATTAATACAGAGTAGGTGCAGGGTCTTGAACGCTTCGACAAGGACTGCTAAGGCAGGATATGGCAAGTGACCTTTCAGCTTCATTAAAACTGACCTGCTCATATATTGTGTACGACACCCATGCTAATGGAATGCTCTTAAAACACTTCCCACTTTACCAGCTGAAGTGCTATCTCCTTTTACCTGATGAATGGTGGTAATTTATACACAAAATATATTCAAAGTAGATGGTTTAGAATACAGCCTTGTTTGTTTTAGTTTACCAGAGATTGATAGTTACAAATTTGTCAAAGTGATAGCGGGATGACATTGGTGTCAAAGTGATATGGCAATGGCACCTACTGGATATATGCATGGGGTAATAAGGAGACAAAGGGACTTGATTTGGGGGAAGAAGATTTTTTTCACCCTCTACTTTGACAAACTATATTATTGAGACTGATTTTTGGGCAGCCAAAGGACGTGCAGGCCACCCACAGTGACAAATACACATTCAACTTTTTCCACCTTGATACAGATCTCCTTTCAAATTCTCCCCCTCTCTTCACATGCTTTCAGGTTCACTTCCCGTCTCAGGTGACATCACTGCAGAATAAACATCCTTGGCATACTGCAGGAAAAATACTGTCAATATGTCTGCCAGTCCTACACAACTTTTAATCCTCCCATATTCCCCTCCCATCATTACATTTCTTCCTCCACCTTTTCCAAGCAAACACAGTTCAGCACCCTCCAGCTGGCAGCCTATCACTCATCTGGCAGGAGGGAGGTGCATAGGAGCCACTGGAACTACCCATGACAGGTAAATGAATGGTACTGGGTTATACAACACTACCATGTACCTAATTAGGTAGTTTTATGTTAACAATGTGTTTGAGGTGATAATTCTCCTTTCGAAGAATTCACCATGATCAGCACTTAGCTTAATCAAACTTCCTCAGCTGAGTTGCATGCAGTGCTAATGAACACTGAAACAAACAAACAAAAATTATATAACACTTACACAAAACAAAAAAGACCAGCTAAGCTGGTCTCTGACAAAACAGTTTAAGGCAAAGAATAGGTCCATAATATGTGTCCTATAACTTCAAGCATTGATTTCAACTCACATTAAGTCCAACACAAAGACACACAAAACACATTGGGACAACTGAAAGACTGTTAGTGAAGCAGTGAAAAAAAGAGACTGTGATACTTTTCACCAAGTGCCTAAGCTCCAACTCAAAATCAGTATGACTAACATTGAGGCAAAACCCAGAAAGCTCACACCCAAGTTTCTCTGAAAAAACAAAACAAAACAAAAACCTAAGTCTGCATAAGCGTACTCCTCCTCCCTCTGACCAGTGGACCTGTCTGCAGACCCGGAGCCTCATTTCCTTAGCTCTTCTCTTAAATTTAGACATGTGAGAGTAAAGGTTGACTGCCTCCATGTTTTTCTGCTGGGGTGGGCTCCCTAAAATTAACACTAGTGGAGTACTCCACTCCCAGCCACATAGCTTTCATCTTGGGCCAATGACAACTGCCTGCTGTGGACTGCTGCTCTCAGCTGTTCACAATGTGGTGTCAGCTAGAGCCAAAACAACTTCTGCCGTGTTCTTTCATTTGCTTTACCATTTTTGACACTTATTCTTTCTATCTTTATACTCATTTGACCTCTTCGACAAGTGCTGTATCCCATTTCATCTATAGCTTGCTCTTTGTACTTTTGCCTTTCTCTTTTTATCCCTCTGCTACACCCTTCTTCCACCCTCACTTCATCGCTGCCTTTGAACATTCACCATCACAACAGTGTCAAGCCTGCAGGGTGCCAACTATGATTTTGTTTTAATAACATGCTGTCTGATTTTCAAAGCCACCCATTTCCACAGAGATGGACGTTACATTTATGTCATTAGGGGCTGGCTTTGTGGTTGTTGTTGGTGAAGACAGTAGTGGAACTAAAATTAACATGTCACCAACAGCTACAATGATGAGTCCGCAGCTGTCCATCAAATCGACCGCATGCATTGCCAAGTGGCCAAGTGATAACCTGCCAATTCGAGTATACTGCCAACCTGTCAGGAGGTGGAGGCTGTAATTCATATGCATGCTAGTTCAAACACAATGCACACATATATCAGATTACAGGTCCATAATTCACCACACCTTTTACTAACTTTATATTCATTGTGTTAGTGCAAAACCACAGCCCAGGGTAAGTGGCACAAACAAATCACAACATCACCATCATTACCCCAGACAAGTCTAGTTTAAGCCAAGGAGATGGAACCCTACTATAGGCCACTGGGAAATTAAAATGGCCATGAAATTCTTCTAAACTTCAATAGCGATATAAAAATGCAAGAGGCAACATAAAGATAGCAAAGAGTGTAAAAAGAAATGAACAAATTCTGTGGGCTTGAATCTAATTTGCTCTGTCAAATTTGAGCAAAAAACCAAAAACAAACAAAAAACCCCCCCCAAATGTAAACAATGTTGGTTACCTCCAGGAAATGCAACCAAAACATTGTTCAGATTGCATTACCACTGCACTATCCATTTTATCTTTTGTTTTTACATAGCTTTGCCAGTGCTCAACCCTCCCAGTCCTCTTCACATTGAGATCACCGCTGAGATAATAGCCTGTTGCTGCAGGTCGAGGAAACGGGACAAGGAAAGGGCTTTTATCAGCCGCCCTGCTGAACAGTACACAACACAGGTATGTCAGCCTGGCTTGTAAGATATGGAGAGGTCACACACTGTTCCCAATGCCGGCGTAACCTTGATGTGCAGAGGCAGGGTCTACATGTGTCTGAGTTACCCTGCTTTGCTCAGAAAGACAAAGCCGATCAGCGAGAACTAGTTTTATTTGGATTGAAAACGGTGATGGATCCACTCCTGTTTCTGCGCCTCTCCTTTCGCCTGATCTATCGCAGATGTAAACACCCTTTACACACTTGGCTCCAAACCAAAAACGATGGCAAAATAAAAGTTTATACACAGAAGGAAAAAGTTGCTGACACTTTTTTTTTTTATTATCTGTGTTGGTTAAAGGCACAGATGGGATCCTGTCAGAAGTAGTTGTCCTTAGTTTAACATTTGAACTTCTGGCTTTTTTGTGGGTCAGTGCGAAGCATGAATATTTCAAAGAGGGGGTTTGCATTGCAGTTAAGCCCATTACTGACAAATATTAGATCTTCCATAGGGACCTTTATTTTGTTAAAAGAAAAAAAAAAGGGGTTTATGCGGATTTTTGTTTTTTTAAATCTCATCAAGTGACATGTATTTATTAATTCATTAATTCAACCACGTCAGTCTGTATTTCTAAGTTTGTCGTGATACCCAGTAAACGACGTTACGGGACAGCGGGTCACTGCCGTCTCCGGTGACCGGGTTACTGAAATGGTTCCCCCCGAGGTGAGACACAGCTTGAGCTGTCATTTTTTTCTTTTCCTCCCCCCCCGTCTCTCTCTCTTCGGTACAAACGACGGCCCCAAATTTATCAAGCTGGAGTTAAAATACGAATAATAAAAAAAAAAAAGTAACAGGAAAGTTGAATTTTGTCTGAAGTTCGTGTGGAAACTAGCATAACGGTCAGTTAACTGACAAGTCGACGGTTGTTGGTGTGTTTTTGTTGTTTTTTTTCAGCGTCCTTGACAGAAAGCGCAGTAAAAAAACAAAAAACAAAAACAAAAACTTGTTTAAACCGACATTAACTCGGTTTACGAATTAATCCCACTTCTCCGAAACCCCCTCGTACCTTTGATACTGATCCCGAGCCCCCCAACATCTTGCTTGGTGACCCGCACGGTGCGCTTCACGTTGGTGATGGTTTCCGGGACCGGGGACGAGCTGAGGTTCGGCGGGTCCCCGTTGACGGCGCCGGCGGGACCCGCGTTGGGCTTCGCCGCTTCCTCGGCAGCCTCGCCGGGGTTCACCGTGAGCGCGTCCTCGGTGAGCGTGGCCAACACCCGGATCCAGCGGTCCACGGTGACACGAAGTTCCAGGAGTCCCGTTTTCTGCTCCTTCATCGCGGCAGCCATGTTCAACGCATTCCTGGAATAACTCTAGACGGGCTGGCAGTCCTGTGGGGAGATGGGGGGGTGAGTAGGGGGCACACACACTCAGACACACACTCTTCTTTCACTCTTTCACTCTTTCTCTCTCTTTCTCTCTCCCTCCCTCTGCTCCCTCGCCCTCCAAAGAGGTTTATCCGGCAGAAGTAGTTAATTGAGGGTGATACGATTAGAAACGGCGTCGACACCCACACTTAAAAGTTCAAAGAGCCCCTGGTTAAAATCCCCACCATTAAGCGACTGTGTGAGTCAAACATAATTAAGTTTTTTTTTTTTTTTGATGCATTCATTTTTATTTATTTATTTATTTATTTCGAGTGCATTGAACCTCCCAGGCTCGGATCACAGATCTAATTTGCAGACACACAAAAATAAAATAAAAAAAAATTATTGCACTGATACATACAGACGTTTTGCCACGAAAAACACATGATCAATAAATGCTTCCGAGGCTAGAAACACAGTTCTGCCTTTTCTTGTGCAGAGAGCTTGTATCAGGCGTGAAAATCCGCAAAAGTCGTCTTCAGCTTGAACTCCGCTGACAGAAAACATGCTTAAAGTGGATGTGGTTTTAATGACAAACTTTTTGAGAGCCTCGTTTTGGAATCTTTCATCTTAAAACAGAAGAGGATTGGAGCAGTTCTCTTCCAAAAATGTTATTTCCAAAGAAAAATAAACACCCAATCAACTGCATTCAGGCTGATTAATGCCTTGGAAGAGCACATGAAGTCAGTGCCATGACAGTTCTGCTCTGTTGCACCCCCCCCCTCGATAAACTACAAACTCTTAATAAAAAGCAGACACAGAAGCAATATGATGCTGTCTAAAGGATGGTCAGCCCAGAGCTTCCCTCCAGCAGTAGGCACGAAATGAGTTGGCAGCAAAGTATAGGGGAACCGGTAAAGCTAAATCATTGTAGTCCACAGACCAAAAAAAAAAAAGAAAAAACAGAGGACCTCCATGCACAAAATTGGGAATTCCATATGAGTGAAGAGAAAGAAAACAAGAGACAACACGTACATGTGATTAATGACTAACAAGTTTACTGTTGGCTCTCCTTTACAATATTAATGGTTAGAGCATAGCATCAGTGTCAGTGCTTTGATTCATTCCATGCACTCATAGTACGGTGCTTCTGAAAAAAATGTCCCGCAAATGAGAGGCGTCCTAAGGATTTGTTTTTCAACTCAATGTAATGTTTTTAATCTTTTAAAATGATCTGTCATGTTTATAACGTGAAAAGCTTTGGAGACGCTGTACGATATAAGTTTGAAACTGGTTTTAATAAGCTTTGATTTGAGCAGTCAGAAACCACGACCAAGCCATTTCATGTTTGTCTTTGCTCTGACTCAACATGGAGAAGTATTGTAGTGTCTCTGTGACTCAGCAAAGATGTGGTTAACTGTGCAGAATAGACCTTAAGAACACGCATGAGTCACTGAAATAAGGTGATGAAGAAGTACACGCTTCGTATGCCCTGATGCATCTGCATGTAAACTACCAGTCCTTCAGCTGTGTGTGTGGTATCCTGTGTCGCATCTGCTTCACAGCAGGTGAAACAGCAAATAAGTTACAGCACCCAGTTTTAGAAAACTCTCTCCTGGGTGGGCTGGTGAGGGGCATTTGCTCCCTTAATGAAAACAAGTTTTGAAGATTGACTGAATATTCCTCTAAACAAATACAGATGGTTTAAAGATTCTCATCTTTTAATACCCCTTCCCCGTAGCAATAAAGCAGTTGAGCAAGTAGACTACCCCTATCCAAATAGCTATATTCAATTATAATTGGCAATTGATTCCTTGGGACTTATTGAGTTGTAGCTTTATTTCATATATCAACTGAAAATAATACACAGACTATAAAAACATTCTGCTCAACACTAAATTTGTCAGAGTTGGTTATTAATCTTCTGTCTCCCTCTAGTGAATAAATCACTCCATTACTTCAATACCTTAAAGGCATCTTTATGATTATGACAAAGATATATGGCAAGCGATATTCAACATATATATCTTTATTTGTTTGAAAGACATTTAGGAATATTTTTTAATATTATTTCTTGTTGCCATTTTTATTATAAATAGAAAAGAAAAAAATTGCTGTAAGGCTAACAATTTTTAACTTTTTTCTAGATATCAGCATCATGTGCCTCCTCTGCTCCAATATAAGACCGAACTGACTGAATCTTTCTGACCTCGATAAGGCACACGTATTTATCATACAAATTCTAATAATGTATGTTATATATGGATTAATCTCTTGAGCAAAAGATTAAAAATACAATTACTGTGTCATCAATTAATATAACACCAACACAATCTGTCCCAGGATTAAATGTAACACAGTTATTAAGTTCATATCCCACCATATGTTCGGTTGAATTCATGCATTGCTTAAGCAGACAACTTGGCATAGTACTCAAGTCAAGTCGGTTTTAAAGAAATATTGATTTGAAAATATTTATCTGTAAGATGGAAAAATAAGGATTAAATTTTTGTTTAAAGTTTAGAAAAAGCATCTGCTAATAATTGCTCTCGCCACTACAATTACTGTACAAAATACAATGTAATATGTAATCCTTTTTACACAAGAGACAATATTCTTAATGGTTTACCAATCAATATACATATATTTTTTTTATATTAACAAAGAGTCAAATTACTATCTTTAATGTCAGAGGGGTTGCCCAAAATGAAGAAACCCATAGATTCATTACACTTTTCCCCTACAGAGCTTTTTAGCCTCTTTTAGCCCGTTTTGGTTATGACCCACAAATGTTCAGTTCTACAGCTCTCTTCAGACGACAAAAGCAAGAAGCTGTTATAAATGAGAAACAGTTATGATAAACCCACTATATTGTACCTCCTAAGCACCAGATAGCAGGCATACAAACCTAATGACCAGTTATTGAACACAGTGTAGTATTTACATGACTTTTATCTGACATTTGGCCTTGGAGCCTATTTGCCAACTTTCCACACCCCTTTATAAAATTTTCTTCAAGAGAGCCCCAGCAACAAACCTGAGAAACTTTTGGACAAACCATAGCTACTTTTCTGTTGAAAAGAGTTGCTAGTATTGTTACATGGAAGTCGGGCTTTCCCTTCATAGACACATCTCTCTCTGCATCTGAATCAAATGACTGCCCAGCAGCTGACACAGACGTGCATGAGTTTTTAACTCTCCCTCTGACTGATCGACTTAAAAGTAAATATAGTGAAAAACACAGCAAAGCCCTTGTCTCTAACTTGTGTTTATGGTGATTTTGTCAACGTAGAGGTTATAAAATTAGGATTCTAGAGGCCCTGAGCAGCAGCTTGGAAACAGGCTCGAAAGTGACTGCTGGTTAACGCGTAGTCGTAATGGGCCGCGTTTGTGTCCCTGTTTCATACTAAAAAAAACAAATAAATGAAAACAGCTTTGTTGGGAATTAGGCTGTATGAAATTACTGTATATGTGAGCACAGAGAGTAGGAGAGAAGGAGAACAGATAAAGGGTGGTCCAGCCATATAGTAGGTTCTGACCTTGTCTTATTTGCTAACATCCAACTTCATGAGGTGATAATAAGGAGTTTTTGTGCCCCCTAGTGACAATACTAGATAGTTTCAGACAGACTTACTGTCCATTTTAAATGTTCAAAACGGGGTAAGATTGTGGTGAACACTCAATACGGTTAACTGAGGAAAAAAATGATTTATATTACATTTTTCTTACCTATTTCCCTGAAAGTAAACTTTCAACTATAGTTGCACTGTTGTGCAACTCCTTTGTTTAGCACATGTATTGAAGAACACATATAAACAGATCAGCAACAACGACAGGCGGGTTTCACTAGTGCGTGTAGTGCGGGTTTAGCATTATGAAAAAGTATCTGACCATCTGACCTCCTTACTATACATCTGTCAACCTATCCCTTTGTGAGGTGAGTGGCAGGTGGCTGGCCTGTCTATCCTCGTGCTAGGCCTTAAAATTTTTTAAAGCTTCTCTGAATAGAACAATAGGATTTGTAAGGATCTCTGACACACAAAAGAGTAGATGTCTTCTCATTGACGACACATTTGTACTTTTTGGTTGATGTAGTCTCCTGTAGTATTGAAAATTTGCTTGTCATATTGAAACATATGCACAGTGTTGTCCAGGAGAATCTGCCCAGTAATACTTTTCCTTATTCTAGCTCTACTGCAGCACATTTGACTTGAGAAGAAACAATGACTCGTGGCTTTGCTGATGTTTGAATGTATTTATCAATTCTGAATGAATACTTGAACACTATTGGACTTGTAGCCCTGTATATGCGATGTCTCCTTATTTCCTTAGACAGCTGAGCCAATATGGGTATGAACAATCTCAAGGTTGCAATAAGCTAACATCAAGACTTTAACCTCAGAGTCATTTTTTTTTATGTCAGATCAAGCTCTGCACTACTGTATGTTCTGACATAGGGAATCGTATAAAATATCCAGCGGCCATTTGTTGCTTAGCTTAATCATAATGTAGATTTCATTGTACTTACATTTTTATTTTATAAATAATTTGTGTTTATTTTTTTATATTAAAAATGAATATATTTATTCATGGAGATGCCTAGGTTGTAGGGTATGAGGTCACATTATTGCAGTGGTTTTTAAAAAAATTTTAAATGTTTTCTGTTAAATAAATAAAATGTCATGTTAGACAGTGCGTATTGTACACACACACACACACACACACACACACACACACACACACACACACACACACACACACGGACACAACTAAAGACACTATAACCCCCCACACCCCCAGTTCAATCAGCCACATATATGCATGTCTCAACTCCCCAAAGACAGTGGACAGTTGGGGTGGCTTGCTGATTAATTTCAGTCTCCCCCCACTTTGTTCTACCTCCTCCTGCTCCTGTTATCCTCCATCCCTGCATCCATCCCTCCCCTACTCTGCTAAGGGCAGCAGCTCCAGAGGTCTACCATATGGGCCAGTGTCTGAGTGGCTGACTGCCTGCCTCCCTGCAGCTTGCACCGTGTGTGTGTGTTTGCATGGCTATCTTTGTGAGGACCTTTGTGAGTCAGGAACTTTTTACAAATGAGGATATTTAGGCCATTCCTCATAATTATTTTCACTATAATGGACTCCAGAGGCTGTTTATAGGCTTCTTCCAAAGCGTCAGGTAGGTCCTTAGAAAAGTGGTACAATGAGGAAAAAATAAGGAAAAAAATCAGTGCATGTAAATTACCTGCATACATACACATCTTGCTCCTTGGCACCCTCTATTGTCTTTGCACATTCACTGCACCAGATCTACCTGTGACTACCTTTGCCTTTGACTCATAAACACCTTTGTTGTTGCACACAGACAAATTAAGCACTATCTGTGCTAACACAGTTAAACTAAGCTAACCTCCTGCCCTCTGCTTCCCATTTTAGACATGCTATTTTTAGCCACACTAGCAGTATGGTTCCAAAGCAGTGTTCGCCTTTAGGTCATTCGCTTAATTTTGGTTCAGACTGAAATACTGCATCTCAACAAACTTTATACAAACTTTCATGTTGCCCAAGGGAAGAAGTGTAATAACTTTGGTGACTATCTGACTTTTTATCTAGTTGAAATATACATTTCATGTAAGAATGGTCAAGACTTTAGACATCAGTAGGTCTTTGAAGAGTTGGCTGTCAACCCCTCGAGAAGTGGTTAGGGCATGATTCTTGTGCTTAAGAGACTGTATACACTCTGTTGCCGTGGTTTGTCTTAATTCCTGAATATTAGCTCATAATTGTCACAGCTTTGCTGACTCAAAGCTGTGACAGTTCAGAGTAGGTGAAATGACAAAAGGTGAATGACAAGCAGACAACTTGCTGAAAAAAAGATATCAATGATCTGATTTTATTTAATATATGATGATAAGCATAGAAATTAATCTCCACAACGATCCGCTGAGAATTTTTTTCTTATCTAATCATAGCACATAGAATTGCAACACACTTGGACTCCTGGCCATATTATTAGTTAGGCTACTATTACTAATTTCTGTAAAAAACAGTCAGCACACAGCAACCATCACCACTCATATGCAACACAATCAATGACTTTAATGTCGAAGTAACCAACACTGGATTGAAAACTACACACAGCTGCAGGCTGAGCAGGAGATTCGGTAAGTTCACCTACTTTTACGTTAAGACACACAAAATGGGCAGGTAAAGTTTTAAATGATAGGGTGCTAACAAGCAAAGGGGATGTGCCACAACTGAAACCTTAAAGGTTACAGGAAAGCAAGCGCAAATCCCATAATTGGGGACATTTACGAAGCCCTGTCACCATTAGAAAAGGGGTTCGGCAAGCTACTAGCTCACATTAAACCTGTTTTGTTGGCAAGGAGAACGAAGGATGTGATCACAAACATACATGGATGTGACTGACTGCGAAATATGCAGAGGAAAGCAGAGTAGAAAACCCTGAACTCCTGAGTTTAATTAAATGAATACAACAGGTTACCCCACTTTGTTAGCTCCTGACTATTAGTGAACAAGAAACGGAAGAAGTTGCACGGTTCATGGGGCACGGCATCAGAGTTCACTGTGAGATACATTGACAGGCAGACCAAACTTTTCAAACTGGCACGAGACTGTACCCTGTTTGCAATGAAACAAGGCACTGGAACCTTAACAGGGAAGAATCTCGGCAAAATTGATCTTTCTGTCAATAGTGTGTATGCATTGTAACTGTTCTTGTTAGTGTATAAACTGTATTTTTTGAATGTGGTCAAAGTCAAACATCTTTATGCTTGAAAATGGTAGCAGCTAAGCCACTGGAGTAATTTCCAAGGAAAATGTCCCTGAATGTAGTTATCAATTACATTCTTCAAAGGTTTTTTAAGTAGTCGTGCCTTTTTTTCCACTCTAGTGCTAATAGAATGAAGCACTACATTAGCATATTAGTGTTATATACAGTACAGTGCTAATAAATTGCAACACTACATAATTATTTCAGAATATTTGTTGGAGCGAGTTGTTGAAGTGTTAAAAACTATATAGTTAAATGAGTCAGTTTTTGAAAGGCATCAAAAAAAGCCTTTGTATGTATTCATTTCATTTTTAAACTAATTTACAAAACCAGTTTTGCTTTTAAAGTTAAATTATTTATCTATTTATTTATTTTAATGACCCGAAATACTGGTCCACATTTGGCCAAAATAGAAGTCCACTGTTGGTAAGGTAGGACTGTGTGTGTGTATGTGTTTTTGTGTGTGTGTGTGTGTGTGTGTTCATGTGTGAGTGAGATTCAAGCCTCTGCTGACTGTTAGCCTGCCCCACCTGTTCCTCTGTAACAACAGACCAGACCTCTCCTCAATAGGCCATCCTAGATAGGCTGGGGGATGGACAGATGAACTGATCAAAGACAAACAGATGAATAGATTGAAAGGCAGATGAGGAGAGCTATACAGATGTGACAGAAAGGTTTTGAAATGATTGCAGTCAACAGTCAGATGAGGGATGATATGAGAGTTTTATCCAGTGGAGCAACTGTAAATCATTGATAAGCACCTGCCGAGTTTAAAAAGTAGTTGGACAAGTGGTCAAAATGAGCATGAGAGAGACATTTGTAATGGGGCAAAAGAAAATACAAATGGATAGACCATGAAACAGAGAAACTGATGTCCAGACAATAATGGATTTAAAAATATGGAATAATTTATTCTCAAAATATAAATGACAGACTGTGCAGTGAACAGACTGTAGACAGGCACACCATGCTGCTCCCAAACACCCGAGGACACAGGATAATAATGAATGAGAACTTGGGGGTGATAATGAGAGGTCAAATAGAAGAATAAGTCTCAGGCTTGTACACCTGTGGCCCACCTTCTGCCATCTAAACCGCCCAGCGACCATTTTTTTTTAACCCCCACAAAATTCAGTTTCGCTCATTATAAGCTACTGAATAATGTAAAGGTATATATGCATGAGGGATCCAAGCAGAGGAGAGGACACAGGGCTGAGGGATGGAAGGATCTACATAATAGGGCTATCTCTCACTCCATCTGGTCATGTCTTTATAATCTTCCCCTCCTCCTTGTTAATACCAATCTATCTGCTTGTCTGACAGACCATCAACAGTTTAGCTCTCTAATAATATCATTCTCTAGCTACAGTCTGCATTGTCTTATTTTGTGAATAAGACAGAATAACTGATACTGAGCATGTGCATAAGAGTGAATGCAAGTGTGTTTTTTCTCTGTCTGTGCATTTCCGTTTGTAGGAACTGACGCGGGCACTTTGCAGCCTCAGGAGAATTAACCAGGCGTCTGCCACCTGACCCCATTGACTCCAACCATCCTGGGCTCAGCTGATACACGTGCCGTGTGGCCCTGACATGAGGAGGACAAAAAAGCAGGAGGAGTGGGAGGAGGCTTAGGACAGAAGGACCAGCAGGCAATGAATGATTGTGATGACTAGGGCTCCATCATGAAGCTCAGCCACCTTTTAGCAGAAATTGGGCTCACCACCAGGCAGGGTCTGGCCTGTCAGCTGTTGGGGATGACAGGAGGAGAGGAGAGGGGAGGAGAGGAGAAGAGAGGAGAAGAGGAGAGGAGAGGAAAGGAGAGATGTAGGTAAATTAAGAAGGAGGGAGATTTACAAAAGGTGGAGAAAAATAAATCAAGTAAAGATAATTGGTGAGGAGGGTGAAATCCTAGATTTAGATAGAGGGAATAAAAAGAAGGCACGCAAGAGAGAAAGGATGATACTGGAAGGAGAGGAATGAAACAATGGATAAAAGGGAACAGGTTTTGTAAAAGTGTCTTATCTGCCAGGCCTTATGCAACCTACAGAGCTCATACAGATGGCACAGTGGTGAAGAAAGTAGGGTAAACAGTCCAAGCTAATGCTTTGCCCCCTTTGCTCAGTACAGTGAAGTGGAAGAGGAAATCATTTGATAAAACATTCTCTCATAGAGATTAGGAATCTATCAGGTCAACCACTGTACAGTAAGTGAGTAGGGTTACAAATGGTAAATGTGTGGGATTAGATTTGTGGCATCTTTTTTTTTTTTTTTTTTTTACAGAGCTGTAGGAACTGTCAGATCACTCCAAGCCAGCAATTTCTTAACAGAGCAGAGAAGAGGCGCAGCCATTTCCTCTTGAGGCTAAGGAGTGTGTGTGCTGTCTGGATGGGAGAGAGACAGGAGGTTCTCCACAGCATGGTTTAACAGAAACAGGTTAATTCTAAAAACACCGTGATTCGTACATTAGTTTGCATTGTGACAGGTTTTCCTGAGTTAAACTTGATGGGTTAATTGGGGAGAGTTATATGTTGTAAAAACTCCTTTAAAGCTCAGTGGGTTATACATTCAGACAGTCATTCAGTTAGCCAGTAGGTCAGGTCAGCTGATTTGCTGTGTAACAGTCCTGCTGGTGTGATTAAAGGCACTGTGACAAAGACGCTGAGAGGCAACGAGGGGGGGGCAATGGCCAGCTGTCACACAGGGGGACCATAATGGCCACAGCAAATCCCGCCACCGTCTGAGCCCGTTTCTTCCTTGACTTCAGTCCCCTGCTAACTGACTACTGACATCTTTTTGTCAACCTGTCACAGAGCTGGTGGACAAGATGAGTTAGATAGCACATTGTTGTCACCATGAAAGGTTTAGTCTGGATTGATTCACAGAATGGTCAAGTCACTGAATTCGCATTAGATTTAGATTAAACCGATGGGTTTACGTGTCAAAATAAAAGATTATGCTGTGATTAAAAAAAATTAGATTTTTTTAAAATACGAAATTGTATTGTTATTTCTGCAAACACCTCTGCTTGTTACAGATTCCTTGCTGATGCTTACTAGTAGATAGTTGTATCGAGTTATTTCAATGAAACTGTTCGAGTAACTCTGTCACTCTGGGTGACAAAAGAATGTACCTATATAAAAACAAAATCTGAATTTGAAATGATAGCATTTGTCTAATTTAAAAAAACTGAAAAACTCTGAATAGCCAAAAAAACTTCAGGTTGTTTCATTAATTGCTTTTATACAATAACATTTTAGGACACGTAATTGTATTTCTTAGTGCCTCAGCAGTTACTCAAGAAAATATTATGGTAAAGTAATTTTCAAGCAGGGATGTGATCATTTGTTGTTGGAAGTTTTGTGTCTTTCCCTTCTTGTATTGTTTGTGAAAACAGCACAGTTGGCAGCACGTGACTTGCTCCTGACACCGACACAGCGAGTGGTGACTCTTGGCTTCTGTGTCCCCAAACTGTCGCTCCCCCTGAGCCTCTGCTCCACATCAGAACAATTAGTGGCCCTTGGCCCCTCACTTTACACATGAAGGGGGAAACCTGTGTTCCCCACACACAGAGGTGGTAGCTGATGCCTCCTTGGCTCTTCCGTAGCAGGAGCAGTAGGTAATGACTCCTGTCTGCCACGGTGGACCTTAATTTGTTATTGTAGCAAAGCAGCTGTGCGCCATGCTGCAGAGAGCAGGTGGCAGCCTGGCAGGAGTGGAGAATGGGGGGCTGAATGGGAAGAGGAAGGAGGGGCAGGACAGGAGCGTGTGGCATATGTGGGTGGCTGTGTGTGTGTGTGTGTGTGTGGGGGGGGGGGGGGTAATGGTGTGTGCGTTGTGTGTATGTGTGTGTTGGGGGTGGTATAGCTCACAGCCCTCTCAGCCAGCATCCAAATATTATGCTTGTAAAGAAGAATAACACGTGAAACCCTGGATGGAGTCCAAATCCAGTCTGACTGTGTAGGTTGTTGTGTCTGAACAGTTTTCCCTTGGTACGATGATGCCTAGTAAATGACACACTGAATATTCAACTTTTGTTTTATTCTTTATGCACGGTTAGATTGTTTCACATTTTAAATTACAGCACTAATTCCCCCCTCAGGGCTTGGTATTGTAGAGTACAATCAATCATTTCTAGATTCATTGGGCTTGCTTGTTTCGATGACAATTTGTCGAGACATTCCAGGCTATAGATTTAAGCTATTCAAAATAAAAATCAATACACCAGCAAGTCGTGGTCATAAACAACCCAGCTCAAGGCAATGGAAGCGTGTCAGCTGTTAGGATTATGTGAGCTGAGCTCTGGTGTCCTACTGTTGTTGCTCGGAGTTAATCAGTACCAAGAATACCGTTTCCCTGTTGCAAGAGTGTGTTACTGTCTTTCTATTTAAATGCTAACAATTAGTACCACCCACTCAAATATTCTCTGCTGCTCTAGAGAGTAGATACCTGATGTCTTCTGATGAACCGGATCAATATTGTCTCCTGCAGACTGTGTTTCTTTCTAATCCTTTGATTCAAATGTGGTCAATCCAGTAGAGACTCTGCTGAATAGAAACTGAAGGACTTGGAAAGATTGATTGTATTAGTCATTCTGCCAAGAAGAAGAAAACTTAAAAATACAAGGAGCACATTCGGAATGCCAAGTGTCTTTAATTGTAAGTAGATTTTAAATCATGCTTAACATGCTGAGTAGAATGAAGCATCATACCTGAATTACTTTAATCTAACACATGTATCCAAAGGTATGTACTGTAGTTGGACCTGCACACATTGATACACTACGCTGAGCTATAACAAATGACCCATATGTCGTATTTGTGTCTTTTACATAATTAAGGACCAGAGTGTCAGCTTGAGTTTTGTCTTTAGTAATAAAATTATAGCACGACTACGCCGTATCGCCATAATGTGGAAAAAAAAAAAAAAACTTCTCCATTCTATTATTTTCAGATTCTTCTCCTACAGGGAGGGTTAAGTCTTTAGAAAAGACTTTAGAATGTGTTGCTTCAGATCATATGAAATCATCATAATGACCAAACAAAAACTCAGTCATCCCTTTGTCTGCTCAGATCTTACGCTCATTAGGATCCATTAAAAGAGTGAGAATAAACTATGCATAACACACACTCTATTGAATGCATTATCCCTCATATAGCTCCCACAAGACAGCTATTATGCTGCTATTTGATTGAATAGCAGCTTTCGGTCTATGTGTCTTTTCAGTGGAGGATTTGGAGCCCTTAATCCACCAGGCAAAGTTTTTTTTTTTTTTTTCTGTCTTTCCACCATCTGGAGTTTGCCGCTTTTCAAGACAAAAACACCAGGCGGTGTGAAACCAGGCTTGGGCCGCTGCTTGATGCCAGGAGGCGTTTTTTTCCCCTCTTTGCCTGTGGTTTCTGCCTGCTCTATTATCAGAGGTCAATAGTACAGTCCTGAAATGCAAGTGGGGTCAGTGGAGTCTAAGGGCTTGACATCGGGTACCCGTGTGCCACTGTGACTCCCCCGGAGGACTCCGTGTGATCCCCTTTTCACCACAGAATAACAAATAATTTGAAAGGCAAACGCATGTAAATGTGATGGTGATATTGTGATGATAATGATAATGTTGATGATGGAGCTACAGTGGCCACCAGGGAGCAGCAGAGTGTGTACTGTAATATGAAACTATAAACATGATGGATGTTGGGTTTGAAAGAAATGGCTATTTTGGAAAATTTGGTCCCAACTAAAGCCCTAAAAAGATAAAATATGTGTATTCTTCTGTTTAACCATAATTGTTGTTTAGTTGGGGGTAATTTGATGTTATGCAGAAAGCTAAATACCCCTCTGGGAAGCAGGCATGCTGTGTGTACACTGGGAGAAAATGTGTTAAAGATCATGTACACTCGACATCGCACACACTAGTCAATCATTTCCATTCTCCCTTGATTCAATTAGCTCTACTCAAAAACATGTGGATAATTTGGAATCCCTGATAATTTTCCTTTTTGCCTTTTTCCTTCTTTTCTTTGGGGTGGGTTATAGAGTCAGATTCCAATCCTCTGACATTAAAAGGGGAAATAAACGACAAAGGGGCCCTGCAGGTTTGCATTAGAGACCTAAATGGTTTTGGCTTGAGTGGGCTGTTAGCGTTGCCAGACGTGGGCCCTTTGTGTTTTGCCATGTGGGAGAATTTGCCTGTACTGGAGGTAGGGAGCGGTGCCTGCAGATCTTCTCTGAGTCACCCCTACACAGTTTCTTGTCTTTGTTGGGCTGTTTGTATGCATGTGTGGGTGTGTGTTTGTCTGTGAATGTGCTTGTGTATGCATGTGATGTGTCTTTGCAGTTACGCATGTTGAAATTGCATATACCGGTGCTCCAAATGCATTGGTTTCCATGTTTTCCGTCCTTTTTTCAGTGTGCTGCAAAAAAGCTTGTTTCCTTGTGTTGCTATGTGTCATGCATGCAGTTGGCTGTGTTTTTGTAAAATGCATGTGCCTTGGCGTGTGTTTGTGTGTGTCAGGCTGCGAGCCCAGTATCCTTCTCATTCCCTCTGGTCTCTGCGTGGGTCTTTTCCACCAGCACTACCACCTGTTAGTGTTTTACTCGAGCCTCAGGGCTACAATGACTGCAGAACCTTCCAGATTTGCTCATCAGGCCCATCAGATCGGCTCCCTTACCTCAAATCTGGCTCCCATTTCCTATCAGAGGACCAATCTAAGCTGGATTCCCCGGTGCAGTTTAGCTGAGTCAATATGATGTGTAGTTGAACTGCTTCGAGTTGAGCTGAGTTTGATTAATGAGTCATAAGTGACAACATTTTATTCAGTCAGCTACACCGCTGGATCACACTCAAATGTCTGCCAAGTGTGGTTTTCGTGGGAAAATAGATGTTTAAAGACCAAATTTATGGGGTCATTTTTGTTGGCCAAAGCTCCACACGTAACAACCGCAACAAAGAATCTGGCATTTTCTGTTTGAGTAATAATATTGACCAAATTTCAGTTTAAACAGACTTTAATTGCAAGTGTCATATATCCCCTGTTTAGTCACATGGTGTGAAAATTGGATTCTGAGATTTAAATGAACCCTAATTGTAATGAAGTGTTTACTACCCAATGACAGGAAATGAAAATATATCATCTCAGCCTTTTATCAAGTTCCCTTGCATTGAATCCCAAACCAACGCACACAGCATCGTCATACTTTTCAAAGAGATAGGATTTGTCATGTTCCGTGTTTCGTGAGACCTCTGAGCTTTCTGTCCCGTTGTCTGTTTCCAATTCAGTACAGTGTTCCCCTGTCTATTATTTCAGACACTGTGGCAACCTGAAGCAAGGCTTAAAAAAAAAAGAGAAAGAGAGGAATGACCGAACAGTTAAAGGGGAAAAAAACAGTGAGAGAAAGAGAGTAGAAAGGGATTAACTGTCAGGGAGAATGTGAAGCTAATTGAAGCCAGTTTTGCACAGCTGTTTCTTGTTGCTGTGCAGTACTGCACGGAGTGGCTGGGAGGACAGGATCCAGATGTGAGCTTGCGCCGAGGATCACCAGCCAATAACAATACTCAGAAATACCAGCCGTACAGGAGACAAGGGCCATTAGAGTGTCCGTGCTTGCCTAGCCCCTGACAAATCATCACTTCTCCACCTCTGAAAGATAACCCAGCTCTCTGCTTTTCACTTTTGATTGCAGGTCTCAGCTCGGCTCCCGAGCGTTGTTAACACTGTTATTTTGTTATACTGCCAGCCACCGCCTTGACCCCTGTATTCAGGTGTCACTAGCTAGCGTAAACATTGCTTTGACACATTTGACTATTCCAAAATGGTGGCTCACAGGGTTTGAGAGTGGTTTTGCATATTTGTCATATGGCTTTAGAAACATTCAACCAAAGGGGATTAACACTTCTTTTGTGTGTTCTTCTGTTAAAAGTGTTTCATTTAAATCATCATGGAAAAAAAAAGCATGTATCCGTCCTCGGGATGGCAGGATGCAGGTCCCATGATTGTGTGCAGGCATTTATTCCCACTTTGCTTTAAGTCGAGGGACATTAGATGGGAACAAAAGGACCCAGTCATTTTAGAGTGGTCAAAGAAAAAAAAAAAGCAAGTGAAGGGAACTTATCACCACATTACGCTTTTTTTTAATGCCTCTGTTTCTCTGTTCCCACTCCTCATGCCTTTCACCCGCCTCCCATCATTTCCCACTCAGCTCAAACAAAGGAGTTAGCATTGATTCCCCCATTTCTCCATGCCTACCGGGGTTACTCCGGCACGTCTTTCTCACCTCCTCTTTTCTGCCTCACGTTTGGCCTCCCTCCTTCCGTCCCTCTTTGTTCTCTCTTCTTCCTTCCCTCCCTGTCTTTCTGTCCCCATTCCCTTTTCTGTCTGCATTTATCTGTCTTTATCCCTCTCTCCATCCCCACTCATCTGTCTTGGCCACCATGCAGAGCCGAACTGCAGCTGGTCTGTCAACGACCGGAGAAAAGCTGACACCCAGCTGCGTATGAGTTCTTATTGAAGACTCTATGAGAAGTCTAGGTCTGGGGTTTGACAAGCTATGGGCAATATCACTCTATTTTTAAAACTCCTTTTATTTTCTATCCTCTTTCCAATTGTCAACTTTCTCCATATTAATAAAAGGTTTCATAAGGTATATTAAGGTATATTAAGAGAATTTTTTTTTTAAGAATTATGTAATGTAATCAATTATCAAGTGAACCAAATGTAATGCTTGTGTAATGTATATGCAACAAGTATATTCAGCAAAGTCCCTGACCCAGATAATCACTGCTTCAGGTCCTCATAGATAACGATAAGAATCTTTGCATGGCCTTAGCCTAGTCTCACTTTATTTTGCATAAACACACACACACACACACACACACACACACACAGTTACACAGGATCGTAGCCCGCGTGACTGTGGTGTTTTATGACTTTTGTCAAGTTCACCTCATCTGTCCCATGTCTGATTTCACCCCTGCCGGGCCTTGTGCTGTCAGAGAACAGGCCCAGCACTTCTGCTACACACACACACACACACACACACACACACACACACACGCACACACACACACACACACACACACACACACACACACACACACACACACACACACACACACACTCACATAAACTCGTATTGCACTCCCCCTGCTCTTGCTCCAGGGGTGGAATGTGTTCTGGGTGCTATTGTTTATGTGTCTTGTCCTCAGCTGGTGTCTCTGCTTGTTGTCTTTGCTTGTTTGTACTGTAGCGAGACGTCATACCCTTGGTGGATTTACAAAGCAACAACAAAGCAGGTGCTGCTATAGTCCCCTGTTGTCCTGTTAAGAGATATTTGTACAATTAGGTCCACAGAACTGAGCAGGAAGAAACCTTGAAGGCAGGAGGAGGTTTGGTTTAGTTTGTTATGTCTCGAAATGTAAAAAAAAAAAGACGTAAAACTGTAAATACACCCTCCTCCATGACATTAACTCACACAAGAGAGTGGTATTGCTATATTGACAAGTCCAAACATCCCTGTGGCTTAACCTTGGGAAATGCCAGCACATGCCTCTGGATGTGTGTGTGTATGTGTGAGCAAAGCCAGCCTTTATCTTCCTTCAGCTTTAATTGAGCCCTTCAGAAGTCCTAAAAAAAAAAACTATTACATGCACACATAAACAGACTCAGAGGGTAAAGCCTCGAGGCTCTATCTCTGCCTGGCCAGGTGTTCCCGGCTCTGCTGTCAGATGAACCACCTGCAGATCACAGGTGTGGCCATTGCCAGGGAAGAGAACAACACAGCTGCTCCTGCAGCCTCGGGGTGAGGAAAAAAGAGAGATGGAAGGTTTATATAGAATCAACTGCTGGTAGCAGGAGGCTTTACACACATCAGGAAAAAATACACAGAGTATAAAGTAACATTATTGTAGGTGGGGTTGTCATCGCCTGCCTTTCAGAAAAGACTTTTCCTTTCTCAGCCTTCTGGCGATGTACTTTTAATTGAAGCAGCTCAGTGTGATGGCTTTGACAAGAGTGGGAATTGCCATGACTCTTGACACAGCAAGTAACTCCAGTTACGTTAATAACACTAAAATAGAGAGCAAATTTAATGCCTCTGTGTTCTATTATCTCTTCGCTCCTCTCTTTTAAGGCTTATTTATTGCCCCCATTAATTACAATTTAATGCAACGCCATGCAGCTATTTTACCTCTTAATCCCACTCTGCAAAAGGTACCATATCAACTATGGGTCTTCAGCTAGCTATAAGAAGGAGCTAGCTTCTGAGTACAGAGATCATGGCAGAGGCAAACAGACCAAAGAGGACATTAACGGAGGAAGCTAAGAAAAGAAGAAAAGAGAGTGACAGAGCAAGAGGTGGGATAATAGCAAATTTATTTATTTATTTTTAATCAAAAGTAAAGTAAGCTTGTCAACAAATACTCATATACAGCTTTCCTTGAGGGGATAAGAGTGGGTTGAGGCAAAATTTGGGTTTAAGACAGTGGTGTAAACGTGATTCAGGGTGAATAGCACCCTGAATCTGCAGGGGCGCCAGGTAGCAAAAACTGCAAACTCTTGAATAATAGGGTTTTAAATCTAATATCATCTACAAGTAGACGACCAAAGGCAGGCACAAGGCACTAATGCAAATCAACTACTACTACATTTCGTTTTTGTTTTAAGATTAAATTTTCAGTTCCGTCAGTTTGCCTTTCTTCTTCTTCTTCTTAAGTGCAATAATTTTGAGCGATGTGCCACCTTTGCTGTGACAATACCGCTATTAATGACATCTTTTCTTTGGTTTTTGCATTCAAATGATTTGAAAAATTTCTTAAGACATCATGGGAAGAGAGGTTTAAGTTTTCAGATTCATTTATTCATGCTTTTAAAAATTTAAACCTCTAAAATGTATTGAGATGTGACAGCGGAAACAAGTTATGAAGGTACGAGGTTGTCTTCTTGAAGTGACACCCTTTACAAATCTTGTTTTAGCCTGTTAAATGTCATTAATTTATATCAAGATTTTAGTGGACAGCTTTGAACAATATACCATATTCTCACTGAAATAAAGCCTGTTGTACGGAGAAGGTACTCACCGTGTGTGTTATGTCTGTGTGTGGGCTTGCTCGTCTCTTAGCGTGCGCACACACTTTTGACACACAACTTCTCCCAAACATGGGGTTGTTTATGAGAACTATTCATGTTTATGTGCCGACAATTGGGTGCGGCTGGCAACAAGGAGCAAGTTCTGATCCGTGGTATCATTTTCCAATTAGCAAAACCGGTGCGTTTCAGGATTTAACTGTAAGTGCTATTGATGGATATCCCTGACAGGGTATCTGGTACATAAGTTAAACAAGAGAGCGGCTGGAGAGACTTTGAAAAGTGCGTGGTTGTTGAATATCATTTAGCGGGAGTTATTGGTGAGAAGGGTTTGGCGTCTGGCTACGCACTTGGCCTCCCTGTGTGGAAACTTAGGAAGATGCAGCCAAGTGAGCGTGTGACCTAGCGCTCATAAATTTTAAGCACACATGCAGCCACTCTCTCATTCTGTCTCTCTCATACCAACACACAAACACTTCCTCCCTCACTTTCCCTCACATCCATAAAAACACTCATACATGCATTTCTCTCCCTCCTTCATACCCACACGTCATATAATTTACTCATCCTTCATTTTCGTCTCTGACTTGTATTTACACACATACACACACTTGTTGCACCCGAAGAGCAGCCGTGTGTCTCCCCTCTGTATGGCAAGTGTAATAGGAGATCTGAGGGTTTTCCGTGGGTGAGTAGGCGGGTCGGGCCTTACTTAAACTAATGGCTCCCAGCAGTGTTGAATAGCCAGACACACTGGAGCCGAGGCCTGAGGTTTTGGAATGCCACTGCCGGCTCAATGCCTGCCTTTCATCGGCACCGAGTGAAGGGGAGAAGGAGAGAGAGAGTAAGAGAGAGAGAGAGAAAATAAGAGAAAGGAGGGGGAGGAGGAGAGAGAGGAAAATACGGGACCCATTTGTTATGGGTGATATGAGGATGCCTGAAAAGGAGGGCACAATAGTCGTGGAATGGAAGGACAGAGGGGGGCAAGAGTGGGTCGGTGGGCTGTGGGGAGGGAGGGGAGGGAGAGGCGTGTTTGGGCTAGTGGGATATCAGGAGGGGGTAAAGTACCAGTCAGTGGTTGTTTTGTGTCAGAGCACCATGGGACCACTCTGACCAGCCACCCATTGGTTTTTAATGTCTCTGTGACGAGTTGTGAATGAGCCTTCAGAGAATCAATATCATTTAGAAGTGAGGCCATGTCCAAACTATTACAAATCACTTTGTAGCAGACCATTCATTTTCTTCCATCCAAACTACATTAGCATTTCTGACAAACAAAAATGCATATTTTTACAAAAATGCCCTCAATAGTCAAATACTTGAGAAAAACCAAAATTATGTACTATGAATTTGACCTGATACAAATTTCTATGAAGGTGGCTTGCATGGGTACATCACATGGTGCATTCAACATACCTTATGGAGATTTTGGCCACTAGTTGGGCTGTGGAGGAATACTTTAATGAACCTGTTTTGCTTAGATCTCTGGGTCTACTAGTGTGCACATGAGGATACAAATGCAGTTGGCACAGTTTGTGGCAAGTGCCAATAAATGTAGCATTGTTCTGGTAAAGGCAAACATCTTCTAGTAGATTTAATCAATTCAGGGTTTGGTTAAAAAAATTATTTAAAAAAACTGATGTACCACATGCACCACAGAATGTGAGACATCAGCGGCACCTAACCTCTACTAAAGCCTGCATTTTTCATTTCACCCCCCCCAGCCGCACTGCTCTCACAACCAGCTGTAACATCAGCTGACTAGTTTGATCATACAGGAAGAAAATTGTAATGTTTCTGTGTAATGATTGATTTGATATCTGCCAGTCATTTATCAGCTGTTTTAATAAAGTTAACAGAGATTTGTGTGATTAGAATGGTCATCAACGCTGCACTGAGTGCTGCAAGATCCGGAGTATCTGTGAATCCAACTATGAATCAGTGGAGACCAATGCATTTGTGGGAAGCGTATTTGTTTTTGTTTCTTGATGAGGATGTCAAAATAAAATCCTTTGAAAATCCAAGTGATGTATATTGCCTGTAAGAAGCAAACTGTCTGTTGTCTTCAGCCATGTCTGTGTTTATTTTAACATCAGATTATTACTAGGTTACAAAAAGTGGTTCAATTGAATGCCATAAATGGTGTTCGCCATCCAAGGAAGAGCCGACTTTTTAAAAGTTGTGCAAGCATGTGACCACAGAAGCAGATGTGTCAATACAACCCCTACTGTATGCTGTGTGCTGTGTTTTTAACCACATACTAAGTGATGACAGAAAGAGGCACAGAATTCATCAGAGTCTTTTTCCTGAAAACTAAGCCTATGTCATCGGACATGTTTGTAAAATGGTTCATCCATCCAGCCACACTGCCTACCAGAATCATTTTGTGGTTTCCCAACTGCTATTTAACTAAAAGTGGAGGAAAAAGAATAGATTTTAAGTGTTTTTTTTCTCTCTGTTTCTTTGGTATATGAGGTCGTTGAAGTAGAAGCAAATGGATGGATGGATGGATGTGTGGATGGATGTGTGGATGGAGTGGCGATGTTCTGGGAACCTCATCCTTCCTCTCGCCATCCTCCAGTAATCTTTAAATTTCACTGTCCAGAACCAGAACATACAGTAAAACAAAGCTTTACACAATCTGTTTTTTTTTTTTGTGCATATGGCCTATCATTTATCTGACCCTGCAGACAGAGAGAAAATGGCCCTCAATTTAGACTTGATTACTACCAAGAAGCATCTTATTTGATCTCTATATTTTTTGTGTGGTTTTTCTTGTCCTTTTTTTGTTTTTTTTTACAGTAAACAGTCTTCCAGACAGACATGGACCTGGAAAATGACGTGTCCCTATTAGATAAATGCGTTGTAGAAGATGTAATGGAAAATGTGGCCATGCGAGATCAGACAGGGAAATCTATGGCTGCATCAGATTAACCAACATCAGGAGTCTGACCAGTGATGAGATGGAGGGAAAGAGGGGAAGGAGAGGGGGGCGAACCATGCTGGTAAGATGGTTGGGGGCGGCAATGATGAGATTTGGTGGGAAAAATAGCAACAACATGAATAATTAATCAAAGAAGACATTTCTATCAGATAGCCCAAAAGAGAGAGGGAAAGATGAGAGAAAGCGATAGAGAGAAAGAGAGAAATCCAGATATGTAACAATTTTATAAAGGGCCATGCCACATTAAACCAATGTTTTTCAACCACTGTTGAGAGTTTGTTGTCATTGGTAGTGGTGGTTTTTGCTGTGGGAGTCTAGTTAGCACTCTTTGGCATCGTGATTAGTTGTCTAGCCTAGCTAACCAGTGACTTAACCCATTTGATTTGGTCTGTGCATTTTCTATTCGTATTCAACAAGCAAAGAACCATGGGCTTACAATGCCAAGGGTGATGCCAAACATAATTTTACAGTGCCAATTGCAGCTCTTAATCATACATATTTTCATTTTGTATTATTATCATAAATGTGTAATGTGTCAACAGATTTGTAGAAATGGAAAGTTTGTTTTCTTTGTTTATCTTTTTTTTTTGACAGATTAGTTAGTTCCTCACTTGTGAGTACAGAGCATAAAAGCATAGTGGCAGTCATTTGTACATAACTTGTCTTTGTGGTGTGTTCAAGAATAACATGAATTGTATGAACATTGTCTTGAGGCAATGCAAAGCACATCTCCCTTTATTTGCTCTAGTTCTTGTTGTGCCAGGGCCCTACAGAGATCTCCTGGCAAGTCAAGACGAGGTTGGTGGGAGTCAGGCCAGAGAATGAGTTCCTCTGACTCACTTTCAACACAGTATGACGATAGAGAAGCTAGATAACTGATAAGGCCACAGTCACATCGCAGCCACCACATGCCTATAAAATCTCACAAACATTGACTTAACGCATAGTGAACTGGGAAAGCTTCTGACAGTAAGAAGCTGTGGCTGGGAAAAGAATACAACGCAGCACCATGGAGTGTTTTTTTTCCAGCTTATGAAAATCTCTGTCATCATTTCACACTGATTTGGCAGCAACTTCCCCAGTGGAATCCCATCACTCAGATTACCCTTTCATACTTCTCAGTGAATGCAGAGAACAAAATGCTCTCTCCGTGTATCAGTCTTTCGTAAATGAATTTGATTCTAGTTGAAAAGGGTGTGTTGAAGGCAGAGTCTTTCTGTTTTCTTCAACACCCAGCAGTGCCGAAGAGGCCAATTCCCCAAGAGACTTTGTTGCAGCAGAGGATATCTCACATTTCCCAGTTTCTCTTTTGAAGTTTGCTACAGCTGCTACAGCAGAGGACTGTTGATGAAAATATCGATTCCTAACTCCAGGATCCTTCCTTTTTGTGCATCCATTGGTGAAGTAGGGTCCAATTGTAAGACAAAACAAAACACAACATAATGCACCAAAAAAATTAGATATGGTTCTACTTTCCACAGCGCAGTGGGATTGCATAATGTTAGCCAATCAAATGTTAGTAAACTAGTTACACCAGAAAGCCTAAGGCATATAACTTGTATTGTACTAAATTGTTGCTGTTTGCAAATGGAGGACAAATTTGCTGCTGCTGTGATTTTCTAGAATTATACAATCCCACCTCAAGTGGTATGAACCACCACTCTAGTGGCTTTGCATCTGTTCATCCTTTAAATTTGTTATTTTGTCTTGTTTAACTATATTCTGTTTCAGTATAACCACTTGTTGTTTGTTCTGTATTGCTTCTGTTAGTGTGATAGCCAAGGTATCCAGAGTTAATTAGCATTTTTATTAAAATGGAGGTTAGCCATTAGTCCTGTATACAGTCAGATGAATTCCTCCATCCCTTGTATGCCATTCATGCAGCCAGGGGTAGGCTGCATTGGCATACTGAACATTGTCATGGTAATGACCCTTAAGAAAACACTGTTTTTTGCATCTAGTGATTCAGTGTAAATGGATGGAGTTTGTGGTCAGTTACAACTAAGTTTTATTGGTGCATGAAATATCATATGGCTGAGGCCACAATAGGTTTTACTTATCTATATTGAAAAAAAACGTTGAAAAATACCAAGCAATACTTCAAAAATGCCTTTAAGATAGAACTAAAACACAGCCATGCAAGCACACACAATAAAGTGAAGCTTCATTTCTTCGTTTTCAAACTTTTTTGTGGTTTCAAATGCACATAGGCAAATGTGGAAAAACTATGTTCTGACTTAAGTGAGTCCTATCTCGTTTACTCAGTCATCAAGTCTTAAAATCCCCTATTCCCTCTTCGCCTGCTCTCCTCTCTCAAAAAAATGCATGCTGTTTACTTTCTCTAAAAGTGGAAGTTTGCTGAGGGAGCGTGTGAACAGAAACAGATGCTGCATACTCTCTTGTTCCATTGCTCTCTCTCTCCCTTTCCCTCTCTCTCTTTATCTCACACACATGCACACAATGGCAAACAGCTGCATGAGGCCTAAACAGCTACAGTAAAAGGAAGCCATACAGTACGCAAACATATAACACGCTAACTTCCCATTACAAAAATTTGATGTATGGCAGGATTTCATTCCCTTAAATCCCCTCCTTGTTTGGGACCATTTTGAAAAGTGCGGTGCATTGACTTAAGGCTGATATGTACTTCAAAGTGCTTCAAGGGTCGTTTGTAGACTGTGCGGTCATAAGCACCTTCACACCCTCCATTAACACTCACTGGGAAAGAAATGGCTACCTTTGCTACATGTAAATCCAATAATTCATACTCCTTTATAATCCCCCAGAAATATGACAACCAGAAACCTTGTATATCCTGAAAGTTTCCAGAGCTTTTGTTGGAAATTAAAAGATGTAATTTACAATGTTGGGACAGGGTTATAACTTGTGTGAAATCAGTTGTCAGCCCGTGATGAAACATGGCAGTATACCCAACTGAGCATGCTCATTTACCTGCCACCTGCCAGTGATTGATACAAGCTTTTGTTCATTAGCGGTGTCAATTGCAAATCACCGCTTACTATGTGCTCCGATAGTATGTGGATTACAGTATATAGCTTCATATGCCAGGCCTTCCTCATTTCTCCATCTTTCCACCCCCCCTTCCTCTTTCCCTCTCTCGCAACCACCTGGCCTTGCCTCTGAGCCTGCTGGCTGACCAGATGCACCCTGAATAGAGCAGGCCTACAAGGAGAGAGGAGGGGAGATAGAGGTTATTATGAGTGGTTATTCAGTTTTTACAACCCAGGGTAATATAATAACCCACATTTAATCTTTTTGCAATGACATACAACAAATTGCGTATCACATCACCTTGTAATTCACCTGTTTCAAAAGGGCAGAATTGAATTGTGAATTGATGGAGCGAAGGGGCAGCACCTTTGTCTCAATGAACTGCGTTACTTTATCCGACAGCATTTGCTTGTTTGTGTACATAAGCCAAGTCTCATGCGTTGTTAATGTTCTCTCAGTTGTCAGTTGTCTAATTAAAAACAGATTAATGTCTTAATTACTGCTGACTAGGAATGAACTTAGCGCCATCCTCCGCACTTTCAAGAAGTAAAATGGTGGAGGTAATAATAGGTAGGAGTGAATAGAGCATGCAGGCTGCCCGGTCTCAGCCAGGCTCCATTATCTTAACCTGCATTGTTTCCACAGCACCACTTGTACACGAGGCCTTGGGCATAAATCAGACAGTGATTTAAGTTTAACTCAGTGAAAATGGAGCACAGTGGATAAGAGACTAGAAGGGAAGAGAAGAATAACTCATTCATGATCCTCAAGTGTCCCCCAATGGGTTGGCTGGCGAGGCAGGGCTGAGCCGGCAGCATTAAGGAGCTGAGACAAAAGAGGGGCATCAATGAAAGAGCCAGAAAAAAGGGGGGATCCCCACTTCTCTGAAGGGGCAGTGGGGAGTAGTGGTAGGGAGTGGGATTGTAAAGGACTCCCCCTTCACACACACATGCAGATGCACACACAGACACACACACTTTTGTCTCCTTTGGCACAGTCTCTTGTTTAGCCTTTAGGTGCCAAAGCAATTAGTTATGTTAATTGCAGGGTCCATTGCCGGTGAATGCAGGTTGAATAGAGCCAGTGAGCAGTGGATGATTGGCTAGGATCCATGGGGGAATGGGTTGGGGAGTGGGGTTTTGGGGGCTTGAGGAGGTGGGGGTGGGGTTGGAAGAAGAGGAGGGTGGGGGGGGGGGCGCTGTGACGTCGCTGGAGCATCCGGCCCATGAAAACAGAGCAGAGGACAGTGTGTGGGAAAACAGGGGAGGAGCCAGAGCCGAAAGAGAGATACGGAGAGGGTGGGAGGCTCAGAGCTTGAGAAGGCAAGCGCCAGAGCGGACGCAAATCCAGTGAGAGAGAGAGAGAGAGTTACATAGAATAAGTAAAAAAGCGGAGGAAGATTGAGTGAAGGAGATAATACGAGTGAGAGAGAGAAAGAGAGAGAGAGAGAGAGAGAGCTCCATACAGGAGAAAGAGAAAGACAGTAAAAAGAAGGACAGAGAGAGAGAGAGAGAGATAGAGAACGTGTGTGTCTCGTTCAGCCTTGTCCTGGTCTGCTCAGTTATCTGTCTCCATCTGGGTGCCATCTGTGTCTCTGGCTCTGGCCTTTGCCACAGTGGAGCTCACATATGTGGGAATGCAAACACATGCCTGACATATGAAGGCGTGGAGTCAGAGAAAGAGACAAAAAGGAAAGGATAAGAAGGCAAGACCACGCCGCTGAAGCTGACTTTCTCAACGGACTGAAGAGAGGACTCTACTAGAGTGGAGGTAGTACAGACGAGTTGGGATTTCAATCTGCAATTTGAGTTTGTGTCTTTCCAGGGGGTTGTTTTTAGTGAATAGTGTGTATTTATTGCTATTTGCGATTGAGCGAGTGTGTTTATTTGTGCAAGCAGTGCATTTATGTTTATAGTGTGTGTGTGTGTGTGTGTGTGTGTGTGTGTGTGTGTGTGTGTGTGCGTGCGTGTTTGTGTGTTTCATCCTAATTCCCGGAGCAGCTCTGTACTATACAGATGGTGCTTCATCCTTTCCTCTTTATCCCTTCATCTTTTCATCCTCGTCTACTGAGGTAGGAGGGAAGGAGGAATGAATGTGTCTCTGCTTCCTTTATCTAGGCACAGACAACTTCTGGTGCCATACGGAAAATATACTGTTTGTAGCAGAAAATTAAATATGTGTAGTGATGCCCAGTTGTCTTGTTGTTGATGTTTAGAAGTATATGGTAATTTTCTTGGGTGTTTGGTTTCAAGGAAGATTTTTTTTTGACTGCATGGTGGTAATCTAAAATATGCCTTTTTCTAAATGCACCTCAACCTATAAACTTTTCATATTCAGCCTCATGAAGGGACATCAGTTGCAGGGGTTGAATCGCCGTGTATGTTGCTTGCCAATTTAATATATCAGGATGTAATAGGATTTCAAAAACACTTTCACCGCAGTTTTAGTGAGATGAAAAGCAGTAACATTGCCATGTCCAGCATCCAAAACACAGAGCCTCCTGCACTTCTTTATTTTTCAGCTTTCTCCTAAACCCTCTTTTGCTTCCACACATGCCAAGTGGGAGAAAAGCCTAATCTGCCTGGAATGGTTATGATATGTTGGAACATACTTTTTCATTTTTCACCCATTCTTTGGACCTACGTGTAAACATTAAAAGAAAAAAAAAACTGCTACCATATCCAGATAAATTAAAAAGACCAGTGTGGTTTGTTCCGAGTGTGAAAGGGCCTTATCTCCCTCAGCTGTCATTTACTCCGATAGTAATCAGTTTTTCCACATGGCAAGCAGAGCAGAAGAAACTAGGTAAAGAAGACGTGTGCATCTGTTGTACAGTATCTCAGACATATGGGGAGAGGAGGAAACTGCTGTGTCCTGTCTTTCATGCTGTGCCTGCATGTTACACAACACTGACATCACTGGGAATCTGAATCCCAACAGAGTGCAAATGTCACATTGTTGTACCATGGATATTGTGCACAAGCAACTCGAGCTACAATGTTGGAACGCGTTTTTTTAAAATATTATTATCATTATTGTTATTATTTTGCATGCTACCTTGAGGAAGAAATCATGTTCATGTTATTATGCATGTGGCGGGTTTGGAGGGAGGAGGTGTGTGCAGGAGACGCAGACAGAGAAAAGGTAGGGAGACCTGGCTAGTGTCACGCCAGGCCAGGCCAGTCCATCAGGGAGATAGGAGCGACTAACTGTCGGCTGCACGGCTGCACAGTCTCAAACCAGAGACCCCTGTCTGCTCTGCTGGACACTGTCATGCTCATGACAGCAGGCACTGTTTTGTATCTGTATGCGTATGGGTTTGTGTGTTTGTATATAAGTGTCTGTGCAAAGATCGAGGATGTAATGTTTTGGTTCATTTTATTCAGAAATTTGACCTCCATTCATTCCAGCTACTGTGTTTGTCTTGTATTTATGTCACTTTGAAGTTTTCAATCGCATACTTGATAAGCGTATGGTTGTGTCTGGGGGAGGGAGTGTGTGTGCATCTATGTACCAGGTGTCATGTAGATATTGTGTCTACTAAAGTACAAGGTTACTTGTCTTATAACTTTCTGTAGATTTTTTTTCTTTCTGACCTCAGTCCCAGCTGTGAGTTTCTCGACTGAAAGTGAAGTAATAAACAGAGAAACAGACCACCATGGCCCTTGCTCACCATGCTATTATCTGAAGAATTCATCCACAGAGGACCCCCTTTTTGAACGCACACACACACACACACACACACACACACACACACACACACACACAGAGAACTGAGCAGCTGCTTCAAGATTTGGATGCAGGAAGTGCTCTATTAGTTCCAGTGGCGAGTACTGTGATATCTGGCCCCAGGGGTTCAGCGAGTGGTTGTGTGTTTGAATGTGTGCACTAGCTTTTGTTCTTGTGTGTATGTGTGTGTGTGTGTGTGTGTGTGTGTGTGTGTGTGTGTGTGTGTGTGTGTGTGTGTGTGTGGACATGAAAGGGTTAGGTCATTAACTCAACTAAACCCCTCAGTCACTACAAGTAGCACTCTGAAAGATTGTTTCATCACGGGGAACGTCTCCTGACCGTGTAAAGAGCTGTGCGTGTGTGTGTGTGTGTGTATGTTAGTGAGTGTGCAGACACAGATCTGTATCAATGAACATCTAACCACCTGCCCCCCCCCCCACTCACACACACACACAGACACACAGACACACACACACCTCCCCTCTGTTCTATTGCAACCTCATTGACATTGTATGGGAACCTCTCTCCTTGTGCTAAGTGCATGAGTCAGAGGTTTCTTGCAGGGGTCTGCTGACCCTGTGCTGGCCTGAGAGACCCGCTCAGTGACCCAAGACCAAAGCTTTATTTACTGGTCTAGCATGGTCTGAGAGTATCAGCACAAGCTTAAAGGCTGTAAGGCTGTAAAATGACCACGACTGAATTCCTTAGATTAAACAGTTCAAGCTCTGCATTGAGATTTATTGGCCACACAAATAGAGAAAAAAGACACTGAATAAAATCTAACCGGTATCTGTTTTATATTGATTAGAGACAAAGGTTAATAAATATGGGAAAATTCAAAAGTTTAAAGTGAACTCTGAAAGCTAGCATTTTAGTTACAGTTACCTACTTATCCAGCCAACATAGATCAACTTATATCAACCGATTACTGTATATTTGGGGTTAATGGGAGCAGTGAGACATAACCTACATGGTGTCTGTAGATTAGAGAATCAAACCAATTAAATAAAAGTAAAAAAAAAATCTGTGCAAAGCTGCAGTGTTTATTCTCGGTGTGTTCAGCAGCACTATTCTTTAATGCTGAGCTATTTCAAATTTAATAACATATATATTATGTAAGGAAGCGACATAATAAAGGAGGTAGAGACAGCTAGAACCAACGCTGACATTTTTTGAGTCCCTGTAAAAACACTAAGCAACAGGCTGCATTTAAACTTGTGTAAGATTTATATTTCCAATGCAAAACCCAAAAGGCATAAGTTGTTACTCATGCTCACGGGCGCAAAGAAATTATATGCGCTTGTGTTGTTGGGAGAGTGGGTGGACAAGAAATGGGTGGTGCTGCCTCTCTCTATGAATTGTCTGTCTTAGTCATTATTTTTCTCTCCTTCTCTCCAGTCCCCTTTCCCTCTGTCTCCTTCTGAGAAAGTGCTGGCAAGAGTGTTTGACTTTTCACAAACAAATGAAAAAAACAAACTCTTGCCTATGATTATTTGCTTGGCGGACACTAAACTTCTTTTTTTTTTTTTAAAGTAGACAGAAAAATCAGCATGGTGTTTGTAGTGGAACATTTTCTGTTGGAATTGCATTTTAACCTCCCTCCCCATCAAGATGCTTTACACGTATACAAAAAAAAAAAAATACACCGTGTTCTTAAACATATGTGCAGTGAAACCCATACAGTGCACACGCACAATGATAACACTCTCATCACATTCACAACCACAAACACTCATCCTCCGCAGCTATCTCTGTCTCATTGTCCTCATTGTTTCGAGCACAGCTGGCCTCTTTGTTTTACTTATCTGTCTCTCTCAATGGCTGTTAAGCTCTGGTCTTTTATACAGCTGGGTCTGGGTTAAGCTCTGCCCACAGCTCTGTTTGTGGACCATTCCTACTGCCCGGTTTTGACTCACTGTATCCCTGAAACCTCATGGTAACAGATTAGTCTTCAGCACAGCGTCCTTGAAAAAAGTAGAATTATTAGCGTTAGGATTATTTTGTTTTGTTTTGTTTTTCTGAGCTTTGTTAATGTAATGTGAATCGCTTTCAGTGCGCTTCACCAAATGTTTTGAAAGCCTGACCACTAATCGTGAAAACCTTTAGACATGACAATATTAAGAAGCGTATGGCAGAAGGGCTAAAGGGCAAGGCAAAAATAATTCGACAATCTAAAAACCGAGAGAAATAAATCAAAAATACAACTTTTGCGCGTCCATCAACTGTCATGTTTAATGCCAAGTAAAGTCCCTACGATCTGCCCAGTCATCGTGAGTTAGTCTGGATAAATGTCATGTCATGCACAAGTCTTGAGGTGAACCTAAACATAAAGCCCACTGAGTCATCGCAACAACTCTCCCAGTCTGGGTCAGGAAAGGCAGTGTAAATGTCTTCTGCAACATCTGGTTGGACCTGAGCCCAGGCCCGTTTGGCTGTTAAGGCCTCTGACACCTGGTCTGAAACAGGCCAGACTTAATGTTCACTTTGTTTTCTCATGTCTAGAGCTTGTATTTTGTTTTATGGACTACTGTAACTCACTAGTTAAGAGTGCGTGTGTGTGTGTGTGTCTGTGTGTGTCTGTATGTATGTCACCCGAAGCACAGACTTGAGGAAAAACAGTATTTTGCCTGGCTGGCAGTTTAAGTTGATTGTCTGGGTTTATAATGTATAGTAGCCACCCAGACAGACACAATGATCTACATCTCTAGTGGAAGTCAGAGGAGTTCCATAAGTCTGTTCCGGCAACGTTTTTTTCCCACTGTGAGATTAAACACGCATGAGAAAAAGAAAATAAGGACAACACATCTTAAATGTAACGGTCATGCATCTTTAAATGCTGTAGCTGATTGTTTTTCACTTGGCAGTTTTTGGCTTTAAAGAGATATGAGGCTCATGATGATTGATGGGCAGGCTAACCAATTAGTTACGGAGAGGTGAGAAGGGTTGTAACCAGATAGGCAGATAATCTACTGGCCTAAGAGGAGGGGAGCGGGTGTGAGAGAGTGTGTGTATGTGTATGTGTGTGTGGGTGTGTGTGTTTGAGAGTGTGAGAGTGTGTGTTTGCGTGTGTGTCGCAGCTCTTGTGGTTAGAGGGTCATGATTGACAGATCCGAATTGTCCTGGTTATGTCACACTTGTTATTCGTGTGGGTGTGTGTACATGTGCCTTGGGCAGGCCATTTCACAGGTGTGTGTGTGTGTGTGTGTGTGTGTCTGTATGTATGTCACCCGAAGCACAGACTTGAGGAAAAACAGTATTTTGCCTGGCTGGCAGTTTAAGTTGATTGTCTGGGTTTATAATGTATAGTAGCCACCCAGACAGACACAATGATCTACATCTCTAGTGGAAGTCAGAGGAGTTCCATAAGTCTGTTCCGGCAACGTTTTTTTCCCACTGTGAGATTAAACACGCATGAGAAAAAGAAAATAAGGACAACACATCTTAAATGTAACGGTCATGCATCTTTAAATGCTGTAGCTGATTGTTTTTCACTTGGCAGTTTTTGGCTTTAAAGAGATATGAGGCTCATGATGATTGATGGGCAGGCTAACCAATTAGTTACGGAGAGGTGAGAAGGGTTGTAACCAGATAGGCAGATAATCTACTGGCCTAAGAGGAGGGGAGCGGGTGTGAGAGAGTGTGTGTATGTGTATGTGTGTGTGGGTGTGTGTGTTTGAGAGTGTGAGAGTGTGTGTTTGCGTGTGTGTCGCAGCTCTTGTGGTTAGAGGGTCATGATTGACAGATCCGAATTGTCCTGGTTATGTCACACTTGTTATTCGTGTGGGTGTGTGTACATGTGCCTTGGGCAGGCCATTTCACAGGTGTGTGTGTGTGTGTGTGTTACTAAAGGGATAACTGTCCTTTCTCCGCTCAGCCGATGACAAACCCAGCACCTGGTAAATGGGGCCAACTCACACACACACACACACACATAGGATGACACACATCTACTTCCAGCTAAAACCCCTGTGGCCCAGCTGTGTGTGGTGACGCAGGCGTGTGTCTGTGTTTAAAGTTTGTGCCACTCTGAATAACGCACATTCATTTGACTCAGTGAAAGTGGAGCCTGTAACACAGGCTGAATGCAACTAAACATGTGTGTGTGTGTGTGTGTGAGTCTTTGTCAAGTAGATACAATTTTACCACTATCTACTCAGTCTCCAGACTCTTCCTGTTGCTTATAAATTTCTGGGACATGTATTCATGGATCTAAAACTAATAATAACAGTACTACAGTTGTGAACTGTGAGTTGCTGCTTGCAATAATATCTTCAGTGTCCCTCACCACAGGATCACTGGAGTATCTTGGGAAATTTAACGGCACCATAGGTTTCTAATTATGGTTCTTCATCGGATGTTTTTCAATTTATTTACTCTTATATTAAACTAGTTCGAGCATTAGAATTTCATTCTTATCCAATGCTTGAAAGTGCTTTAGATGCTCGTCCCCTTAACAGAACTATTCCTGCCACTTTGCGACCCTTTTACAGGCATTGGTTTGCAGCAATATGGTTTAAAGAAGTTCCCTGCTCCAAAATTGCGGGAGGAATGAAACCTGCTTATATGGACTCTCTGACTGTAGTGTTTTGAAGCGTTTGCAAGGTCACAAACTTTAAAACTCAACCAGTATATTCTCCCCTTGGTCAGACCTCATGTACACGTGGACACTGTTCGTTCTCTGTCCAACCTCTGCCAAACCTCCTCTCCCTCCTCTGCTTCCAGCATCACATCACCGTGCCTCTTTTTACTGCTCATTCTTAGTTTTTATGGACGACGTCTGTCTGCCTTGTCGTCCCCTCTTTCGTTTTCTCTCTCTCTCTCTGCCACTAAGTACATTTCCATCCTGTATCCCTTTTTTTTTTCACTATGTGGCACGCAGGATTACAGCAGTGTTTTTGCAATTATCTCCACGGAGTGACGAGGTCATGTGAGGGCTCATCATCACTCCGTCTCAAAGAAATGTGACGAGTTCACTCCGCGAACACATCTGTGCTCCTTCACATGTGTGCATGGAAGACACATGTATGTTGTCCATCTTTTTGTCTCTTGCCTCACCTCTGTTTCTGCTTTTGCCAACTTGTCCTCCTCCAAGCCTCTCTCCTTCTCTCCCCACCTTTCCCTCTTAGTATATACATCTTTCACCGACTTTCCATCCTCACCATCAACCTTGCCACCTCCCCATCTCTCCCCTCCCTAGCAGAGTGAGGAGCAGAGTGTTGACATTGGGTTTTGTCCAAATATGTAGTCTATGGGGCTGGAAGGTGGTAATGAGAGCCAAGAAAAACAGCCTGGCCCTGAGTGTGACAACCAGCCTTGTCTTTCTGATGAAACCAAATGAAAACAGTATTTTGTATCCTTGTTATTCCCTCCCTCCCATCCTCCATCGTTCTCTTTATCCCTCCTTCTCCACCTCTGGCGCCTCGAATTTGCAGACTAATTTCTTATTCCTGTTTATATAACTGTGTCTGTAAAGGTTTTACTGTGATGATACCTAGGCGACTTTGGGCCCTGATAGGAATGTGAAATGATAAAGTCAGCTTTAAGCAGAGATGTAATAATGGTCGTGCATATGTCATTCTGCAAGCTTCGGTCTAACACTTATTCAAACATCACCCAAAATATACTGTTTTATTTTAATACAGAACTGAATTGGAAAATAATGTATGCACGGGTGCATTTTTAAATGACCTGTATGACATCGGTTTGTAAAATGGAAGCTGTAGTTATGTTGTAAACCAGTATAAACCAGTATACTTTAAACTATTCTGTAAAATATATCTGATGACTGCATAATCTGAATCAAGAACTGTGTTGCTGGGACAGCTAAGGAGGCGTCAGGCCCAGGAGAGCAATAATATAAATTAGGTTGATTGAAATGAGCGGAGAGGACACGTTACCTGATTTGCAGAAATCTGACACCACACACTATCTCTCAAATACTTAAGTCCTTGAACCTGTTGACGTGCTTTAAGGTTAAAACAACAACCTGACACTGAGGGAGACCATGCGCTGTTGAATTATCCGTTTTATGAAGTGGATGTGGTTGTGTGAGTGTCGGTGCACGCACCCTCGCCCTTGCAGTGTGTATTTTTGTGTGTGTGTGTGTGTGTGTGTGTGTGTGTGTGTGGGGGTGTGTGTGGGTGGGTGGGTGGAGGTCAGGAGGGAGCGCAGGATAGAGGAACAGATGTGTGCTGTATTGTGGTGGTGTGCGTGGACGGACGGGGACCAGGTGCAGCCTTTGTCTCCCCGGCATTTAAGTCCACTCGCTCGCTTTCAGCCGCCTCGTGCCTCCCCTCCCCGCCCCTCCACACCTCCCTCCTCCTTCCTCCTCTCTTAGGAGGGAAGACAGAGATGTGTGTGTGTGTGTGTGTGTGTGTGTGTGTGTGTGTGTGTGGAGGAGGGGGCAGCCTTGGTTTAGCAGAGGAGGCTCCAGCAGTCCCTTCTCCACCCCCCACCCCCCAACCCCTCACAGGTGACTGTTGGAGGTCCCAGCTGGCCAGCTCTTGGCCGATTAGATCCATATGGTACAAGAGGAGGAGGAGGAGGAGAGAAAAGTACCCATCAGTTGCATGGTTGCTAAGAGGGCTGTTAGTTTCCCCTTTTTTTTACCCCAAGCTTTAAGACAAGTCCCCAGGATTTTTACACTTTTTCATTTAACCTATTACTTTTTTCACTTCCTATATGTCTGGGGGTTGTTTTATTATTTATAAAAATATTTCACTTGGCTAATTATCAAATCAGTTGCCACTGTCTCTGTTTTTTGTTGAAATATATTTTATTTTTTTTTATCGTGTGGGAGCTCTGTTGGTTTTTCAAACTAAGAGATTCCAATTTGGGAAATGCACTTGTTTGCTATTTTTTTTTTTTTTTAATTTGGTTTAAGATTAATTTGTGTTCACTCACGTCCAGGTACATATTGAAATTAGCTTAGCATGAGGAGTGGAAATGGGTGGGAACCCCCCCCCCCCAAAAAAAAAACCCAAGAAACATTAGCATTTTAATTTTTTTTTTTGTTGTTGTTGTGGTTTTTTTTTTGTTTTTTTTTTTTGGCTTGTTAGCTGTCAGGTTAGAAACCCAAACACGCAAGGTTTCATATGGAGTCATTGAGCAAGTGACCACATGACTTCTGAGTTGCTGCATTATTACTATTGTTTGACAGTGTGTAAACTAACTCTTTTTTTTTAATTTACAATACATGAAACACAAGACACAACACATATTACTGACAGCTTTTTTTTTTTTTCTTTACAAAGCTAGGCTAGTTATCTTAGTTTCCCTCAGCTTCTGGTGTGCTAACCTAGGCTAAACACCCAGCTAAAAATTCCCTTTCCTTCTCTTCTTGGTAACAAAGGCGAGACAAAGAAATACTTGCAGACAAGTTGCTTTTATTCCATTAGCTGTGTCAGGTGTCCATGTGTGTGGGCATTAAAATGTCTGGAACTCACATAGTTTTAGCAGTGTACATGCTGCAAATTGTCTTTTTACTCGCTGATAAATTGGTCAAGCCTGTGCAACATCTTCCCTCACCTCATCTACAATGACAGGATAGCGATAGCAGCACGGCAAGAGAACACACACGATTTCACACCACCACACACACTTGCACACACATGCCTCATGACTCACGGCTGCCAACCCTTCACAGGGAGTTTAAACTTAGGAGCTAAACCATGAGCTTAATAAACCCTAACACTGAACACATTTATTTATACATCACATCGAGTGTGATTTATTTCTACTGACTCAAAGGGGGTTATCCATCCTCACTTTACATAAGGAGCCAAACGAACATTCCCTGTACTTTATTTGCCTTGTCGTTTCCGATTCCACTGTTTAATGAATTGCTTTCAATCACAGTTGAGGCTCAGGGGGAATAGTCCTGCTCTGTTTTTCTCTGTGTCTTTCTCTGTGTCTCTTCCCTCATTCTGCATCACCTGCCGAGGCAAAGGCAATTAAGGCCGACTGAATGTTTTAATGCAGACGAGCGTCACCTGAAGCTGAACAAACAAGGAACACCTGGCTAGCAACAACAGCCATCACTACAGATACAGATTACTTTTCCAACCCTGCAGTAACAACAGTTGTAGAAAGCAAATAACTCAGCCCATGTAACTTACAAGAATATGAAATACATATATATATATATATATATATATATATATATATATATATATATAAATGTATATATTTGTGTGTGTGTATGTATATATATACACATATACATACACACACACATATGTGTATATATATTTATACATGTATCTCCTGTTTAAGAAGAGATGAGATAAGACGACAGGAAGAGCAGCAGGCCAGAACGGTATGAGCAGACTCAATAGATATTTTTGTTTTTTACAGAAGTATTGTTTTGTCAGATGTATTTTACAAGCCCGCCAATGAAGCTATACTCGCCAGTGTTATGTTCAGTATGCATTTGTCTTTCACGCTGTTATCTCCTTTGCTTCAAAGTGTTGTCTATGCATCGTGGCATTTTCATGCAATCCTGTTGATGTGTGGTGAGGAGCTTTGTGTGCCCTCCTTTTGTTCCATTAGAGCCAAGATGACAGGTGGCATTTAGACCAGACAAACAGCCCACATCCTCCTCTAAGCCAATATTCACCTGAGTTACCATTAGACCACTCTGTGCACACATGCACTTTGTGTGTGAGTGTGTGTGTGTGTGTGTGTGTGTGTGTGTGTGTGTGTGTGTGTTTTTTGGCTGATGTGACAGCTGCCTCCCCTGACACTCCTGTGACTACATACAGTGGACTCAGGTGCTCTCAAGCCAGATGAAGTCATCCAGCTATATACGCTATCTAATTGACAAGCAGAGGCAATTCTCTATGGGCTGTCAGCACTACATGCACACACACCTGATGTCTCCCGTTTTGGACATTACCTCTGGCATGGCTGATGAAAGATCGGTCCACATCTTAAGATTGCTTGAACTGCAGCTGCAACCTGATTTCTCAGGTCTGTGCTGAAGCGGATGCACACGGCAACATATGTGCAACATGTCTCAGTCTGTTTTGCTTGTTTGTTTTCTGTGGGCTGTCTGTCACACACAATAGGCTGACAAGCAGGGTTTTTTGAAAGCTGTATGAGGAAGACAGGCAATTTGGACAAAAAACTCCTCCTCACTGCCAGTAGAGAACTGTCGATGATGTGTCAACAAAGAACTCGAATACATTCACATGCAACCCTACTATATAGCACAAGCTGAATGCCTTAATCCTAGGTTTTGTGTAAATATAAAGTTGTTTACATGCTAATAGTGTTGACACTTAGGCCATATGCCCCGTTGATTCTGTTATTGAGATGTCAGTCTAATTTCCTGGCCATACGGATGTGTGTAGAGCTTTGGAAACGGTGTGTGTGTGTGTGTGTTTGTGTGCGCTTGTGTGTGTGTGTGTGTGTGTGTGTGTGTGTGTGTGTGTGTGTGTGCGTGTGTGTGTGTGTGTGTGCGTGCGCATGCTGCAGGCTGCTTCCTGCGGTGCACTGGCAGACCGTGCGTGTGGTGGGTATGACAGTCCAAATGTCTGCATAGATCCCTCCTTCCTGCCCCCTATGTTGGTGAACAGGTGGAGCGATGGCAGGCAGGCCACAGGGCTAAGAAAGAATGAGAGGGAAAGAGGCAGAGGGAGAGAGCGGGTGAAGAGGACTGCAGAACAGAAGGAAGAACAGTCAAAGCTGTATAATGAGTTGCAGATATGACAGATGAGTCGAATAGATGGACTCTAGGAAAGGCAAAGAGATTCTTTGTTGGGCTGCAGTGAAAGTTTAGCAGTATTTATGCTCATGTATGGCTGTACCTTCACATATTTTTGTGATTTAAATTTTCTCCAAACTCTTAACTCATCGACTTCTGTATGTCTATACATGCCTAAGTTTTTTTTTTTTTCACTCACAAAATCTAGTGTCCCAATGGTTTTTCTTCATTTTAATAGGAGTGATTGCCTCTTTTGAGTTTTCCCGAGTTACCCACCGACGGCTTAAACCTTCCATCTTAAGCCTTTATAAACTGGGACCCTGTGGCTCAAGGCCATGCAGAGTTCATGGCTGTGAAAAAGATATACAGGGTGTCATTGAAGCCAAAGCCTTAAAACCATGAAACCACATTTTAAAAGCTTCTCTCTGCTGACCCATGACCTGTGAGACCATGCTTGTCTATTAATCGTTGATTCTTAGAGAAGTCTAATCCACTCTAAATGGGGATGGGACCCAGCCTTCATGGATCTTCCGGGAGACAAAGACAGCTTCTGATCCCACTTCTCCCCACCACCACGCCCCCCATCACACTTTCCCCAAACCCCTTATCTGGTGGTCTCATTCAGCGGCAATAGCATATTGAGAAGTTGCGTTTAACATTCAAAAGCTTTGCCGATCTTGTTAGTAAAGCGTGAAATAGCCCCGTCCCTCTCTCTCTGTCTCTGCCCGCATTTTCTGGGGAGCTCAAAGAGGGGGCATTCTTCTTCTTCACAATAGGCTTCTTCAACATTTCTTCTGTTATTGATCTGAATGGTTGTGAGTGAGGGGCTAAACTTTAGACATCTGGCTCATTGACGGGGGGCAGGGTGGTTGATGCCCTGGCAGTATGTGTTGTATGATGTGAAGTGGCTGGGGGGGGTGGGCATTTTCTTTTGTGACAATGGACCTGAAGCTTTTGCAGTGATTTTTAACCACTGAGCTGATAGAGAAAGTTAAAGTGGTTGTATTTATTACTTATTTATTTGTCATGATGATGCTTTAGTAAGTTGAATTAATTTCTTTTTATGGGTTTTAAGAAAAATGAACTTATTTTGTAGATTTGTGTGTGCTTTTTGTTTAATATGGGCAAACTAGTTCCATTTGAAAAAAAAAAAAGGCCATATGAAAACAACACTAGTTAATATTTACTAGCTAAAAAAAACACAAGTAAATACATTTCAAGTATTTTTTAGATATGTACAGGGAGATTTGAGTAGTAAAATGTGGTTTTGATTTTCATTCACTACTGTGTCCACAGAAAACCCTTTTTAAGAGCGTTCTGGTTTCTGAGCCGCAACTAACCTCTCTCCTCTCTTTCTGCAGACGGTGGAGAGAAGAAGAGCCCTGCCATGCCCGGTTCTCCTGTGGATGCTAAGACTCATTCCAGATCAGCCCCCAGCAGCAGCACCAGCTCCACTATGCCACCCCTGCCTTCTGTCAACCCCAGCGGCCCTCGCCCGGCCTCTTTTTCCACCACAGCATGTAAGGGTCATTCATAAAACCGTTTTTGGATGTATATTAATAGATTAAAGCCTAGTCTGGTGTATCAGTTTCTCTAAACAGAAATTCATGGTCATTATAAGTTAAATGAAATACCTGTCCCGTGTAAGCATGAATCCCCCTCATCTCTCCCCTCCTCATCTCACCTTTAATCCCCAGTGACCAATGGGAATCATCATTCCCCACCAACTTTGAATGCAGTGCCATCTCCGCCGCAGCGTTACAGCAACGGACCGTCCTCTTCCTCTTCCTCATCTCTAGCTAACCAGCAGCTGCCGGCCACCTGTGGGGCGCGCCAGCTGAGCAAGCTGAAACGTTTCCTGACCACGCTGCAGCAGTTTGGCAACGACATTTCTCCTGAGATTGGAGACAGCGTCCGAAGCCTCGTTCTGGCCCTTGTGGTAAGTCCTCTGTCATCACGTTAAAGATGAATAAATGAGGCAGTGTCTTGTAAAAAAAAAAAAAAAAAAGGAAAAAAAAGAGAAAAAAGGCATGTCTTCCTGTCTTCATGAGTTCAGAAAGGGTTTCCAACAGAACACATTTGGAATTTATAGTACGTTGGGTTGATGTCTTTCTTATACTTCGCATTCCCACTTTCTCAGAATTCAACAGTTACCATTGAGGAGTTTCACTCACGGCTTCAGGAGGCCACCAACTTCCCCTTACGACCTTTTGTTATCCCTTTTCTCAAGGTAAACACATCGTCATCCTACGCTTCATCTTCCTATATTTGCTTTGTATTATTCCGTTTGTTCACTTCCTTTTTTTTTCTTTCGTTCCCCCCCTCAGTAATCCATATAGCCTAAGGTTAACCTTTGGCCTGTCAGAATAATTTAGAGCCACTGAAAGCATCACCTTCCCATCAGCCTCACAGGTCTCGGCTGTGTTAACTATGCTGCATTATTAACCACAGAAACAGAAGTGATAAACAGAGGGCACTTGACAACGTACCCTCAACATACCCTTCATTCAAGATGATCTGAATAATCTATGAGCAATCACATTACAGCTCCTGAGTCATGGTGATGGGAAAGTAATAGATTCATTACACTTTATTACAATGTTTCCGGGATACAATGCAGTAGTCTATAAATAGGTCTCTGTGTAGGTTTTCTAATTGAATAAACTGCGTCTCAGCATGTTGACTTGACAAGCAACAGATGAGTGTGTGTGTTAAGCAGCCTCTTGAGCCCCTTTGTAACCAGGGGAGTCTGCAAGAGAATACTTTTTAGGAGCTCCCTTCAGTAGAGCGGCCCATAAATCTTCAGTCAGTTGTAGCTCTGTAACTTCAAGCAGTTGAAATCTGCTCTTTTTCCACACTTACCTCTTACTCACCTTTGGTGCCCCTCCAGCTGTCTGCCTGAGACTGCTGAGACAAGAAACCTCTGTTCCCCTCGTTCTACTAATTTATTACGAGGGGGTGGGGCCCCCACATCTTTATTCCAACTCCTTGAGAGCAGTCTCTCTCTTAAGAAAGAGAGAAAAGGGGGGGGGGTGATGCTGAAATGGACAGATGGGACAAAGTCAGGGGGTTAGGAAGTGGAAAAGAGAGCAAGAGAGGTGGATGAGGAAGAGAGAGGGAAAAGTGGGAACTCGGAAGTGTGAAACATGCCTATAAAGTGCTCCCTTCCCTTTTTTATGGGTTCCAGTGTGCCATATGGAGCCGCTGTCCCGTTAAAAGACCATTCAGCTGCCAAGGCCCCGCCAATCTAGCATCCGCCCCGCGGAACCCCAGAGAGCCCTCTGCTGAACTGACACACAGCACATGTGTCCGCTAGCTGGGGCCCCAGGGAAAGAAGGGAGGCAGAGGAGCATGGGAGACAGGCATAAACAAAAAACCAACACAGGGGCATTAAAGAGAATAGACCATACAGCGGAAACATCAGCATCTATAGGGTGAAGTAGGAGAGATGCTGTATGTATTAATTAGTCAAGAGATGGCAGAAAAAGGTCTTAGCGAAGGTTTACAGATCTGCTAGATGATGGTTGAAAGTGCTACGTGAGGTGGAGAGGAGGTCATAGTCACACAACTAGAACAGTATGGTTGTGTAGTTGGTTTCTCAAGAAAAGGGAAAAGAGGGAGTGAGGAAGTGGTGTAATTGCAAACACACCAGAGTCTGTTCCTAATTAGGGAAATACAGAGAACAAAAGCGAGATGGAAAGATATGACGGAGACAGTCACAGATAAATATTAAAAAAAGAACGGGGGCAAGGAATGAGGGAGAAGTGGAGCCTGTGTATCATTTGTTTTGAAATGTTTCTAAGTTTTTAAGCCCCCGTGTCATCCCCCATACCTTTGTTGTGACCAATGTATTGAGCTCAGCGTCCGCGCCGTGTGCCAGGGGGGTTAGTAACCAGCTTCAGCGGCAGCTTAGAAAACTCAGCCATTTTTATTTCAGCGAGGGAAACCACAGCCACCAGAGAGGCAGCCACAGAACAACACTCAGACCCATACTGAGCCCTACAGTCCGACCTCAAGGAATCAATACCCCCCTTTTTAAAACCTCCTCCCTCCCAGCCAGGCGTCCTCCCCAGGAAGCAAATTTGCACTGTCTCTTAGTTATGTTACAGGGTGGTGGTGGTCTGTCTAGGATAGTTATGGTCTGTTTTCCCCCAATCTGCCCTCCTCCTCTTTGAATAACAAACTACCCTGTGCTTCTCTTTTTCTGTCTTAATCACAGAAGATTTTGGGAGAATTTCTTCTTCCAACTCCTTAAAGTATTTAGAAAACTCGAATTAAACCTCAAGAGTTATTTCTCTCTTGCTAGGCAAACCTCCCCCTGCTGCAAAGGGAGCTGCTCCACTGTGCACGGGCAGCCAAGCAGACCCCAGCCCAGTACCTGTCCCAACATGAGCACCTTCTGCTAAGCACAACTCTGGCCTCCTCTCCAGACTCCTCGGAGCTGCTGATGGAGCCTCCTGATGTCGGGACCAAGAGACACAGCCCCAGCAGGTTAGATAAGTGCACAAAATTACCATTATCAAAACCTAAATGTTGTCGGAAATATACATAAACATAGTCTTCGTTTGAGAAATAACTCAGCTGTCTGTGTTTTCAGGGCTAAAGAAAATGGTTTCCACGAACGTCCAACTGTCGCCATGGAGCCTGCTGCAAAACGAATTTGCACCATCAGCCCTGCTCCTCGACACAGCCCAGCCCACCCACTGCCACTCAATGCCCAGCTTCACCCAACTCCTCCACCCTTGCAGCATTATGCCCTGGACGACATCGCAGCGCCACACATCCTACACCGTGAGCACAGCCAGCGCATGCTGGAGATCCGCGAGCTCAAAGACCGGCCCAGGCTCCCTGGTACGTGATAAACCTAAAGTTATGCTTATTAAGTTATTTCCTGACTTGGTTTTGTTGGCTTTTTTTTTTTTTTTTGGAAGATTTCAGATTTATGACCCGTGATTTTTTTTTTTTTTTTTAAGTTATTCCTTTCACATTATTGGTGATGAGATGTTGAGACTTGGTAGTGCTGCTGGTAGTGAGGAAAATGTTCAGTTCATTAAAACCCAGCATCAGCTATTAATTTTCTAATTTCGTAGCCGTTATAAATGGTAGTTGCAGACTACCACACATCCTTCAGGAAATTAAATCAGTATCAAATCATGTAAACTCATTATTGGAGGAATCATGTTACTGCAAACCCCATAAACACTAAAAACTTTTACCTCCGGTCTGGTTCTGTAGAGTAGTGTGAGTTTAAGTGACTGATAAACAGATTTAGAAATTAAATAGTTGCATGAAAACAGACACACACAAACACAAACACAAACACACACATACATACACACACACACACACACACACACACACACACACACACACACACACACACACACACACACACACACACACACATATCCTATTCTGTCTGACAACGGGTGGTCTCTGTGTTTGTGTAACCGCCCCCATATGTCTCTGGAGTCCACATGTGCGTATAAACAGAGCCATACTGTCCAGGCAGGGAGGGTTGGATCTACTCTGGTGTATATCTGCCCTCCATTTGGGGCTTGTCAGCACACAGTGGAAACAGCGGTAGCTCACAGACACGGGCACACACACACACATACAGACGCACACCTTGATATGTTCATGGTAGAGGTGCTGTGTTTATGAGGCCTTAGTCCCTTGTCTGACGGCCTCCCGCCCGCCTGCCGCCACTTAACTCATAGGCGCACACGTGTGCACGAGCACACACACACACAAACACACACACACACACACACACACACAAACATCAGTCCACACACTGATGGCTTTGAACTGATGAACACTGATGAGAACCAGGAGTACAGAAGAGGTTGAGAGAAAGGCTAGTGAGTGTATGTGTGTGTATGTGTGTGTTTGTCTGTATATGATGGAATCATTATTCTCTTCGGCAGGCTCAGAGTGAATGTGGCCCTTTGTTGGCTATTTCCTTCTCAATTTTAAGAGGTTGTGGTTTGAATCCTTGTAGCCAGTGTATGAGTGTGTGTGTCTGTTAATGCATTGCTGGTATGTATGGCTATGTATCAAGAGGTTATGGGACTCTGCGTGAGCACAAGCTTGTGTGTGCAAACTATTATTACTGTTAAATGTACAATTAAATATTGCTTAAGTCATAGCATTGTGTAATAACTGAACAGGAAAGTTGTGTGTGTGTGTGTGTGTGTGTGTGTGTGTGTGTGTGTGTGTGTGTGTTTGTGTGGTTGTAATGGTCCACACTGACAGTCAGACCGGCTGGTTGTGTTTAGAAGTGGAGCCACTCCACTCAGCCTGAGTGTCTCCCTACTGGAATGCTGCAACTCCAGGAGGGGAGGTGCTAAGGGAGAGGGAGAGTTTGGGGAGTGCATGCATGTGTGTGTATGTGTGTGCGGTTGACAGCTGACTTCCAGATGTGTTCAAGCTCTGGGAGCTGGGGAGTCTGTTTTGCATCACAGGCTTCTCTTATTCTCTTCGGCCCCACCGTTCCCTCTCACAACCCCTCAGTCCGTCTCACATCTCCTGTCTTTTATGATTTGCTCCCCATTTACTTTAATCCATTCCTGTCGTTCTTGTGAAGAAGGTGCTGTCTTTCACTTTTGTCTATTCTGTCCCAATTTATCTTGTGGTGAAGATAATTGGGCTTTTTTTGTTGTTTTGTTTTTTTGTCAACTTAACAAAACTAGTTGACAAGGATACATACAGATACAGACATCCACACACACACACACATACATACACACCTTTCACTCACTTACTGTCACTCGTGGCTTCTCTCATGTTAAGAAGTATGTTAATCACTTCGGCCTGTGGGTCTGTCTTGTGTGTGTTTTAATCAGGCTCTAACGGGGGCTACCGCGAGGAGCCAGTGGACCACAGACTTACAGACAGAGAGTGGGCTGATGAATGGAGGCATCTGGACCATGTAAGTCCGCAGACAAGAACCACCACTGCTAATGGGGTTATGATATAGAAAGACTGTAAAATGTCATTTGTTTTGCCCTGGTCCTCAGCAAAACAGTTTTTTACTTTCTGAAAATCCTCAGATCTGTAGTTCATTTGGGATTTAATGTTTTGCAACTTATCTGAGTTATTGAGACATGACTTCAAGGCGTAATAAAGTACTTTCCTATAATGTGTATGTTGCAAGTTCCATTGAGTTGTGATCATCCCCATAATTATTAGATAGAATTTCAGTCAGTGTTTTGTTTTTGTTTTTTTGTATCCTCAGGTGTTAAACTGCATTGTGGACATGGTGGAAAAGACACGGAGGTCAGTGAGCGTGCTCAGACGATGCCAGGAGTCCGATCGCGAGGAGCTCAACTACTGGAGACGGCGTTCAAGCGAGCAGGAGGACCCACGCAAAGGAGGCTCAGGCTCCGCCCCCTTCTCCAAGACACACAGCCCACACTCTACAGATTCAGGTGGGCACCACTGTTTTCAATCCCACCAGGTCCCACCAGGTGGTGGTAAGCCCAATGGTCAGTCCAACCTTGCTCACCACTAAAAGATTCTAGTGGTGGATATTTGAGCAATATAAATGAATTTTGGGCCGAGCTTTCAGACACTAATATTCAAGTGAAAATGACAAGAAAATGACAAAGTTTTTGTTTTTTCCAAATTTGGGTGAACTGATCTTTTGTGTATATGAATAAGGAACATAGATTAGCACCTGTCTCAGTTCCTGAGAAAACAAGTATATCTTTGGCAGGAAAGTGTAACTACTAGACTGTAACTACTAGATAAACATTGGACCTAGACCACTTGTAAACACTGAAGTGTGTTACAAACCTGAACCAAATGTCTTTTGTATTCTGAATGATGAGATATAAAGATTGGGACATCATAAAGTTAACATACATGATACAACAAGGTCTGAGCGCAAACCAAGACAGCCCCAGTTCTATTTCATGCACCGTCTTTGGGTCATTGATACAACTGAAGCGAAGTTACATGTCAATGTGTTAGTGAGACCGTCCACAGTTAGTCCCTCAGTCTGCTGTGTACTGGCAGTGTTCTCTCCGACTGCCAGCCTTGCCATCCCCCTGCTGGTCCATAGTCACAGACAAGTGCCAGGACTGGCCCTAGCCATATCGGCCACAGAAGGGCTGTCCTGCCGTCCTGCAGGCTCAGAGAACCAGAGCTGGCTGACTCGCCAGAGTGCCATCTGGGACCCCAGCCGGAAAGCCTGCCTGCCTGCCTGCCCGCCTGCCCGCCTGCCCGCCTGCCTGCCTGGGCTCGGGCGGAGGAAAACTGTAGTGGGGGTGGAAATGACGGTGGTGGGGGGGCAGGCTTGATCGAAGAGAGAGGATGTAAATGGAGGAAAAGAGAGAAAGCGGGATGAGACAGAGGATATAAGGGACGGGGAAAGAGGAGATGAGCCAGCGACGCAGGAATGAATTGACATGCAGGGAGAGAGAGAGAGATTTCAGGGAACAGACAGAATGTTGACACAGCTTGTTGGTCTGCAATTCCCTCCAAGCCAAACACATTCCTTTCTAAAGTTGTCAGATCTCAGATCAGTCCAAGACTCTGATAAACAACAATTAGATTGGTTCTGTGGCCTGGATATGTAGGCTTGTTTGCATCAACAACAAAATAAAAAGACTAGATCACAAAGATAATATCACCACCTGTCCATGTGGCCTCTCTTTGTAAGCACCTGTTACCTTGACTGAACTGTCGGTTAAAAAACGGAACCATTATTTCAACAATTAATCATCCTAATATCTTCATAAGCCCTGGCAGGTGCTAATCCCTTCTGTCTCTGCTTTCCCGCAGACTCCCAGCGCGACTTTGCTCCACGGCCAGGCTCAGCATACGTTACAGATGAGATCTGGAGGAAAGCTGGTAAGAACACCAAAAAAATCAGAGTTTAAATTATCGAGAAAAAAAAGAAAAAAAAAACTGCTACTAAGTTTTGTTAGACACAGAGTTAATCACAAGTCATTTTACTAAAGCATTAATTAAAACACAAGGACAGTTACATTAATGTTTTGAGGTAGAACACATTAAAATGCTACTGTGTGCTGATCTCTGGTCTATACTTCCTGCTGCTGATAGAATTCAAACAAGGTGAGCTAAACATGAAACGCCTGTCTTCCCTGACATATAGAAGAGGCGGTGAATGAGGTGAAGCGTCAGGCCATGGATGAGGTTCAGAAAGCAGTAGCAGAGGCCGAGCAGAAGGCTTTTGAAATGATTGCCGCCGAGAGGGCTAAGATGGAAAAGACTCTGGCTGAGGCAAAGAGGAAGGCTCAAGAAGATGCCATCATGGTCATCAATGAACAGGAGGATTCCAGTGAGGTGAGCACAGATGTAGGTTGTGGAGCCAGTAAAGTATGTTCAGAGTCATTTGTCTTACAAATGAATCTTAGATGTGCAAAGTTGTACTTTGCTGCTATAGAAAACATTTTTATATTAACAATGGATCAAATGACTACATCTAAGTGAAGATGGTCACTGGTGGTAACATACCCAGGGATAATTATCCTCAAGCCCCTCAACTCTACAGAGCATTTCACCGATTCATTGCCTATAGGTTTTCTGGTCTGCAACCCTACAGCTTTGGTTCACTTTGACTACTCTCAGCAGTGTTGTTTCCAGATATAGGAAGGTTGTTTTCAGTTTAAAAAAACCAAACCAAAACGCTAAATCCCTCCGTAGGCTATTGGTCTAGCCCTAAGCAGAAGACTAAACAGATAGTTAGCAACTAGCTGTTGAACACAGAGCAGCATTTAGCAGCTTAAGCATCAGAGATTTCCCTCAGGAGACAGTGGAGACCACAAGCAGTGGAGAGAGGATATTGGACTTCATTAGAAACAGACAGAGACAAGACTGCTAATGTTGATTAACATCTGCTGGACGAGTAAATATGCAACTGTTTGCCAGATCAACTTAAAAAGTTACGGTGTGAAAGTGTTGTGTTCATTGCTTGTTTTCACTGCCCCCAAGTGGGCAGAAAAATAGTATATGCAGGTTAAAGGAATTTTATTTTGGAGGAGGCTCACTCAAATGCAACGAAGACACAAATCTGCATGCAAGACCTTACGTTCTTGTGAAAACTTACGGGTGTCCTTCCTTTTCTCCTCAGTGTTGCTGGAATTGTGGCCGCAAAGCTAGCGAGACGTGCAGCGGTTGCAATGCCGCTCGCTACTGCGGCTCCTTCTGCCAGCACAAAGACTGGGAGAGGCATCACCTCATCTGCAGCCCAGGACTTCAGGCTCAACCCAAACCAATCTCTGCCATCACCGCAGGCCGAGTAGCTGCTGCTGCGGCCACAGCGGCAGCAGCCGGGGTGTCCCCCGTTGGTTTGGCCGGGATTAAGGCCCCCGACAGCGTGACTTCAGTCTCCAGTCCTGGTGGAGAGAAGGCCTCAGTTGCCTCTCGCTCCTCCACTCCCTCCACCCCAGCCTCGGCCCCCGAGGCCAACGGACACTAGACGCTGAAGGACCTCGGCGGTGAACTTGTCACCCATCCTCTTCCCGTAACAGGGATGAACTGAATCCGCACCGTAAGGGAACTGTTTGTGGGTTAAGTTAGGATAAACTGATTTTTCATCATAATCTTTGGCAGATAAAAAAGGACAAATTACGGACGACTGTTCGAGCGATATGTCAACTGGGACTTTGGCTTTGGGAAAGGAGAGAAGGACTTGTCTCAAATGCATCCATAGGAAAACAGATCTCCCGAACAGATGGAAACGTGTTTGTCTTCGTCCAAAACCCCAAATCTTGGATCAGTGAGGGGGGAGGGAAAAAAAACTGCAAATTGATCTCCGTTTATCTCTGTCTGCAGGGAGGAAGTTCTGAAAGGAAGGCATATGAGAAAAGACAGAGGAGATTAGAAAACCAGTGAGGTATAAAGGTGCCCCCCCCAAAAAACCAACTCATATTCTCACTTTGCTGTGTATAAATTTAAGATAGGGAGGTGGTGGTGTTCAATGTAAACAGTGTAATAGTACCAGCCATAGACCATCTGTCTTCGTCCTGTAGGAAAAAACTCTGCCAGTGGAACACATACGATCGCCTCTGCAGCTGTCCTGTATACATAAATATTTGCTCGCCAACTTCTTGTCAGGTTTTCCTATGTGTGAATGCGTGTGTCAAATGGTCGTGCCGTCAGTGATTATTGTAAAGCATATGATTACTTTCGTCAAAGCAATATTAAAAAAATGAAGTGTTCAGGTATCGCAAGCCGTTTCTGCATCACCAAAGTTTCCAGTCACTAAAGAGAGAGTCGTTGTCATTGCTTATAAATGTCCTTGTGAACAAGAGATAATTATACACTAACCCCCCACATGTCATATCTACTTCTGAGAAAATGAGTTTAACTAGCAACTCTCGTCACTATTTTTCATTTCTGATCATCAGACGTCTTCGAGGAGCAGTAACGGTGGTTGGACTGATTGAAGCACAGGAAGATTCCGTTTCGACTTCATTCTGGTTGCAGTTTAATTTTGGCACTTGTTCACATCACCAGTTGTGTAATGCAGGGTCAGGTGTTGCTCCAAATCTTCCACCATCGCAAAGTTAAAGCCAGAAAAGAAAACCGATTTGTAATACAGCTTGTTAAGTACTGAAGCATGAAAATGCTCATCGATGTTACGCAGCTGTGGTGCAGATTTAGAGCAGTGACTCTGTCCCACAGAGAATCTCAGGAGCTAAACTTTATTTGTATGTACAGATCGCTTTGTTCTTTTTTTTTTTTTTTTTGTCACAGTTAGATTGAAGTCAAACGTTTAGTGCGGAACTTTGATATATCGTACTCTGCTGTTACAACTGAGACATTGTTCTTGTTTTTGTTCGCTGTAAGATGACTTTGTAAAGAATATTATGAGAGAATGCCTTTATTTTGTGAGCCACAATTTCCCCTTCGTTCTTTAAACACATTCTTTTCTTATGAGGCATAACAACTTCATATGAAAAAAATATCATGACATGAAGTATGAAATAAAGAAATAGAATTACTTTAGAATGTTTTGCTTCTGTTCTATGACTTTGTATTCAGAATATGCGCTGATATGAAGGTAAACTTTTAATGTTACTTGATCACAATTAGCTGAAAAAATATTAATGTGCTGCATAACTTGTGTCAGAAGCTAAAAGACCTTGAGACAAAAGCATATAAATTCAGTACAAGTAAATAAAATTTATTTTGCTGAATCCAAAACATACCATAGATTCTGGTGTTTTAGGTTGTGTACCTAATGCTGCATTAGTTACCCGTGTATTATTCCTAAGCCGAGAACATTTTCTAATAGAAAAGCAACATTACTTTGATTTTGTGCTATTTTCTAAAGGACTCTTTAGTATATGAGAGATTTGATTTTGATTCATTGATGTGATATTGACTCCAAAGGTCTCAAATGAATTCAATGAGTGTCGGCAGAGCAAATATCACTTTGATATTAATGTCATTTCCATTTCACACTGGCATCATGTGGAGCCGCAGGTTCTCCCGAGAGAAGTGAGAATAAATGTTCAGAAAAATAAGATATCTATATTACTTAAAATGCAATTATTGTTTTTATATAACTTCATTAAATGTGCCTCAGATTTCCTTAGAAACATCATACAAAGATTAAACAAAAAAAAAAAGTTATAAAGTTAATTGAGGGTTGGGACTCTTCTCAAAAGCAGTGTGAGTAATTGACATCCTCTTTGGATCCTCCTTGGTATTAAGAATGTTCCGGTGCCTCCTGTTAAATTATGCAAGAGGCATCTTTGAATTCAGCTATGAAGTAATGAAGGAGCTCTTTGTAAAATTCAGTTATTCTGAAGTGCGTGGAAGTTTGTCATGTAGTCTATCATGCATAATGCTTTTCTTTCTCTGAGGTCAATTAACATTCAAGCGGATGTTGGAGACAATTGAATTTAATTATCGTAGACTAAAGTCAATTAATATTTTAATCTCAAAAATTAAAAAAATGAATTAAACCAAAAGCCCAACAGGTGCTTGAAAGGTGTAATATAATTTGTAACCACGTGGTGGCAGTATAACATGTACTTTGAGAGGCGGCGTCAGTGGCGTTTCATCTCCCAGTAAAGTTAGAAGATCCTACATGCTGGAGATTTGTTGCATCAGTCAGCAGTGAAGAAGACCAGATGCCCAGTGTGTCTTGGGTCGCAGCCCAAATTTACTCACACGTGAAATGAGTTATTCCGCAACACTATCGAAAAACTTGACTTGTGGTCTAAAGAGCGGGACACAAACAAAGTTTGTAGTGTGTGTAGTTAGTGTTATGTAGTTAAGAGTAAAAATATTCTCATTACAGGTAAAATATCAACCTTCAGAACTGTACATGATAGGGTAATGTTACTACTACTACTACTACTACTACTACTACTACTACTACTACTACTACTCGTACTACTACTACTACTACTAATAGTAATAATAACAACAACAATAATAATAATACCATTTGGTAGTGTGATCTATAGCAATGCAGCACATTTTATAAGCATGTTTTGCATCTAAACTATTTATCTGCAAAGCCACTAAAAGATCTGGAGAAAACAAATGTAGCGGAGAAAAAAGTATAATTCTAGTCAAAGTACTGTACGAAATTAAGAAATTACACTGATGTTATATTTAAAAGCATTACTTGAGAAATGCACTTAGTTTATAGGTATGCAGTGGTGCAAGTGCTCAGATCCTTTACTTAACAAAGGGTAGCAATACCACAGTGTGGAAAAAAAAAGAAAACTCCATAATAAGTAAAAGTCCGGCATAGAAACTCTATATCAGTAAAAGTATGTAAGTATTATTAGCAAAATGTACTCGAATTATTAATTTTTATTATTCATTTTAACTTTTTTATATATAGTTGGGTCGTTTAATCTATAGCAATGCATGATGATCATCAAGAAACTTACCATATGTTTTCTATAAAAACTCATAATTGCAACTGCAGCAGTAAATTAAATGTAGTAAAACTACAATCCCAAAAAAAGCAACAAGTAAAGAACCAAAACACTCAAATTTGTACATAAGTATAGTATGTGGTCACATACTATACTTATGTATACAGTTACATTTTGCTGATAATAGAGCATAATGAAGCTGATGTTGTTTGTCTTTAGAAATGGAATTGTTTTTACTTTGTGCTGAGATTTCTGATCTACAAGATCCATGATAGCAGAGTGTACTTTACTGGTTAACAGTAAACCTAAAAATGAAATATCAATCATCTGATTTCTAGATGTAATTGTGTGTGCCAGAATCTCTGTGGTTGTTTATTTCTGTGCCTTGCTAATAACAGGATCGTGAAGTTTGCTTTATTCCAAGGATAATACGCTGAGTGGTTCAATATCGCGGCTCCGATGTTACACAGGCATTGTCTTCTTGTTCTGTTCTGCATCAAAGAAGTTCTGTTGGTTATTATTTTTATTATTTGGCAGCTGTTGTGCCACAAGCCTATCGGCTCAAAGAAGAGAAAATGTCAAACCAGCAAAAAAGCGCTCGGTTGTTTTTGTGTGTCTATGTCGGCCTGTGTTTCCCAGGGACAGTGGGACATCTCAGTGTGGGGTGAGGTACTTCAGCTTTGCTTCTTTGCACAAATGCTACTACACAATGTTGTAATAATTGTGTGGAGAGACTGGTTTAATTATGTGTCTGGTTTCTGTCCTAACTTCTAGCTGGAGGCTAGATTCTGCCTGTGTTTGCAAAGCTCCTCTCATGAAAACACAAACTGCAGTATGCAAAACAGACACAGAAAACATCTTTCTCCCCTTCTCTCACTTTCTGTCCTTAAATTTCTTTTCTCTCTACCGCTTTGATTTTCTCACCTCTGCAGTTCTAAACACCGTCTACTTTGATAACATCTCAAAAAGAGTGACTCATTCCCCGTTACAAACCCTGAAAAGGACGTGGTTACTGACATTCTCATCATCACCATCCTTTGTATCTTGTTTTGTGTGGTTTGTCGTGTAAAAGCTTTTAATCGGTTTAACTGAATTTAGTCATAAGTATCCCAAGCAGTAGAGGGATTACATTTAACGGTTTCTACACTGACCTTTAAAGACGTGGCGGTTACAGTGTGCCACGACGAAATGACACCGAAACTTTGAGAGGTTAGTTACTCCTCCTCACTAACTGGTCTTTCCACATGTGGATCATTTGCTATATATAGCTTATCGTCTTGATTTTTTTTCAAAGAAATGTCCAAAAGAATCTTGTTTAAAAACATAATTGTTTAAAAGGGCCTTAGATTCTTGGAATCAATTTTTGATGTTCTACTCCAGTAAGTTAAATTCCTTAGTTTTCGTTACATTCAAAAAGCTTAAATCAGTACTTGATACCTCTCTCAGGTTTGTATCTGGTAAGCTTAGCAAAAAGACTGGAAAAGGGGGTTATCGTAAGCCCTGATCTGTAAAATCTGTCTAAAGCTCACCTCATTATACCTTTACATTATACATTCAAAGCTGTGTGAAAACCATAGTGGAAGCAGGCTATTTCGCCGTTTCTAGTCTTTGTGCTAAGCTAAGACGACTGGCTTCTGGCCGTAGGTGGTACAGATAAAGTGAAAAAGCACATTCCCACAAATGTTGACCTATTCCTTTAACAACTACTGCGTAAACAAATGCAGAACCACTGCTCTGATGTAATCTGATTTCTCAGAAATTATAATTAAGTGCTTTGACCCGAGTGCTAACATTAGAATTCCAAAATGCTCGCGATGACGATACCTTGCTGAAGTAGGCGAACCGTGATCACCATCTTTACTTCCCCTGAACTTAGTTTAGTTTGCTAGCCCACTAACACATGCTATACACAAGTATAAAAAAGTACAAAATGGCAAATCTAACAAATTCACTGAGTTGGTGATGAGAGAAGATTAAGCAAGAATATAAAGTTAACAAAATTACAGTCTAAATCACAAAGTCTGTCTAAAAATCCAGTGCACTGAGCAAACAAACTCAGCAGAGTTTAGCTATGCATAGGGAGCTATTATTATGCCTTTTAACCTCTGCTCAACATGATGCGAAAATGATGACACTGCATGAAAAGTAGCTTTCATGTGTTCTGCATAGAAAAACACTATTAAACTGCATCTAAAAAAAAAAACAAAACACCAAAACAAAACAAAAAAAACAAACAACTATTTGTGCGAAAACTGTTAAATCTAATGAACACTATTAATTAATATTAGCTTAAATTAGCTTCGGTTAGTCAAATGTACTGTTCAGCAATGTATGGCAAAACACACAAGGAGTGACTCAGTCCCTCAGAGGCATGACTACCTCTGAACATGTTACTTCCCACACAATGAAGTTTCCAGGGTGAGGGGAATTAAAGAAGGCGAGGCATGAAATAGGTCAACGGTTGTTGCTTCGTCACCTTTGGCCCCCTCCTCGGTCTTTGGATCTCTGTGTCGACCAACCGCACCTGAGCACATCAGACATACAAAAAAAAAAAAAAAAAAATTCTCTTTAATTTTTTATGCGTCATCTGTTTTCACTTGCTGTATGATGACCTATCTCCTCTGAGAACTAAACGCTATATTTAAATTTACATTTGGATCTACAAAACAAATACCACACTGCTTCTCTGACCTCGTATATACAACAATTGTGTGTTTGAGCTCAATCACGTTCAGGCGTTTTGTTTTTGAATATGTCCGATGCGTCCATCTCGTACCGTAGCGTCAGCATTCCTCAAGGTTCCCTGCCGTCCCCCAACAGAAAGGTGACACGGGCTTTGACGCTAGACGGCTCCTGTGTGTTGCCCTCTGCACAATAAAGTAAATGAGGGTGGATGAAATGGCAACGGGGAGGGAATGAAACGGGACAACAGATGTCGCTTGGTCACCTTAGCCCTGGCCCTTGGCTCTCTGAAGGGATGAGTTATGTTTGCAAAACATCAGAGCCAAGGGCACCTGTCTGAGAGAGAATAAAAGTGCTTCCATTTTAATTTTTTATTTTTTTAGCCCTGCCAAAGGAGAGGTGCATGGGGAGGCGGCGGTGTTATTCAGAGATCTGTACGGTTTGAAGTAACTGCACAAGGTCTGAACCTTGAATCTGGCGATTCATCCCACGTCTATTTTTTTTTTTTCAACACAGAAAAGCATGTTTCTCAATCAGCAAATGAATAATAGGAAAATCTTACAAAGTTAAAATGCCTGGGGAGTGGTAATATGCTGGCGCTGTCACCCTTTTTATTTATCTCGACCAGTCCAATGAACGATGGCTCACGTTAGGCATCTGTCCAATAAAAATCAAATAGTCGAAGAAGCGGGTTGGAGATTACTGCATGTTGTTTCGGTATCACATTAGAATATATGAAATAACTGCGAGACAAATTCTCCTGAGAGTCTTTAATTCTGATAGAATAATGCATTCCACAGTGGTTTCAATGTAAACATTTCTCATCCAGCAGCAGCACAGGATCCTGACATTGTCCGCCTAAAATGGAACAGAGCCTGGACCAGTTAATCCCTACTGGATCCCTGAGATACACAATAAGTCAAGTGGAGCACTGTGCACACAACATTAGTTAAAGCAGGAGGTGAATGCATATCGTGTGTGTTGCAGGGGGTGTAAAACAGAGCAGGCTACTGTTCGTTGAGGAATCAAACTGAACCACATTTTTCAAAGTAGTCCTGGTGATGCAAATAGCTGAGTGTAACTTATTTAAATTTATTAATTACTCCTATATTTTGCAGCTGTTATTGTTTGTGCCGTGGTATGACTGGCGTCAACTGCCTACCTACGCACAAGGGATCCGCAGGAAGCATTACCGAGCTTTCAAGGACAGGTGTGAGAGGGGTATCCTCCTCTCAGATGACTCTCCACCAGGAAGTGAATAAGGGTACTGGCCAAAATGTCTATCTGATACCTCGGCTTCAGAGAAACAGATTTAAATATACTCTACTTTAAACGCCAGGCCTCAAATTAGTTTCACAGCATCTATATTTATCAGTTTGCTTTGGGGAGAACAGTTGATACAACACAAGATGACTGTGTTCCATAAAAGTGAAATGTTCCAGTTGATCTGTCTATGTTTAGAAATTACATTTCATGGCTCATCTGCCTGTGGCATTTGTCATGTTGGAAATATTCTACTTCAAACAGCAACAGGCTTTATTTTTTGCTACCTATAATTCACTGTAAATGAGATGCTCCTCTCTCACGTTAGTGGCAAATATAGCGGTGACACATGCCCCTCAGTGGTTTGAGGAACAGATGAGGAGCAGGAGATATGGGTACACATTTTCTCACAGCCTGGTCTACAGTATTTTGAGCTCTATGCGTAGCCCTAGATCAGGTCACAATAAATTAGACGTATGGAGCATCCCGAATCCAATTCATATGCTGCAGTGCACTGCTGTTACATGTGTCGCAAGCCCTCTGTTGCAGTACTCGAGCGACAAAAGCCTGAATTTGTATGCTGTTGTGACGCAGTTGCTCCCAACCTGTGATAAAAAAAAAGCAAGATGAATCTTGGATTGCAAGGTGATTAGCAGCATCGTAAATAATGCTGGAGATAATTTTGAAACGGTTATATATTTTTAATGCTTACAACCAATTGATATGCAGACTCTGACAAGGTTACAGGTTTACATGATCGGGAACCACTTTGTGTCCTGCTCACATAGTCGGATAATCTTGGTCAGGAAAGTGTCATCTTTGATTCACAACATGCTTGATGAAAAGGAAAATGAATTGGAAGTTGCAAAGTGAATGATCAGAGGAAAAGTATAGCTCTCTGATGATGTCTCGATATCATTCCACTGCTGGTGGCCCTGGGCAAATGCACTGCCAGCACCTTCCATGTCTTTGGTATTGTAATTATTATATATAGGGGTAGTACTGGTCTTCGTAGTGGTCGAAGCATTTGTAGTGGTAAGAAGTACCACTATACCTGCTTACTATATATATTCCTTTATTACACTCTTCCCATAGCCCCCATCCCTCCTCCATATAGATGACCTTCTAGACTGTACAGTGTAGAACGCACCCACACATACACAAACACACACAAAACTACGCCCCCACGTGCATAAACCAACACCAAGCGGAAACTCAAACATGAGACAACCTGTTGCCCTTATAGCTTGTTTTACTTTTGTTACTGTCTTCTTTTTTAAAAATCCCGGCTTTTGTTTTGCAAAAATAATAAAAATTGAAGGAATAAAAAAAGAGGGAGATGAGGAGAAACTGTCAAAAACTGAAGATTCAGAGACGTTTTCATTTGGCAAAACAATAAGTAGCTTTAATGATTTATTAAAGATGCCCTTCAGTTTGTTTACTCTTATTGGTTTTCAATACCAAACCAAAGCACTACAGAAATATGAATATCCATATGTACAGAGGGAATGAGCTCTACCATGATCAAAATAAATACATGATACATTAAATATATATTTCTCTTTATAACATGGTGATACATTGACATCTCCCCACAAAGTGTTACTTCCCTTACACACGCACATTTTTATAGATATTTTTACATTCGAGACAAATGATTTGTGTCTCAGAATAAAGAATGAGGAAAGATAACTAATGGAAATAACTGACCACTATATCTAGCAATACTGTAGATAGATGTCAGGGTAGGTATAGGATTTATAATAATGTGGATTTTTTTTAGCATTCTGTGCACATGACACTAATGCAGCTGAGTAAAAGAAAAACAATGCTACAATATCAAACAACATATACAGCCAGGATTTAAAGGAACTAACTCTACCACAGTCATCAGCATGCACATTTAGGTTTTCAATAACCCTTCATCACCTCATCCTCCCTGCTTATTCATCTTGTTTTATTGTATTCATCAGAAAACAATTAATCAAAAGCCCAAAACACTACCGACATCATATTTTTCATGCCAATTTTGGCCAGTAGCCCATACCAGTTGTCTATTGGTTGTTCTCCACTGGAATAATATCAGACACACACTGCAAGACAAAAAAGGGGCCATGGCACAAGTGAAAGTTATGATTAAAAATATAAAAAATATTTAAAAAAATTTTAAAAATGGATTGTGCATTGCAGAGAATCAGCCACTTTCAAGTCTATAGATTGGCTATAGGGTGTCAACTATTCCTTTCGATATAAGCAGCACGATAATGAGCAGTCCAAGAGAGAGGAACATTAAAAGATGCCCGCTGGAGAGAATGCTGGGTGACGCTATTGTCTCTGTCTTCTGATGCTTTCAAACACATGGATGCCTTTTGAATTCTTTGTGTGTGCATACTTGTATGTATGTGTGTGTGTGTGTGTGTGTGTGTGTGTGTGAGTGGCTGTGTGCACGTGGGTGGGTGGGTTGCTGCGCCAGTGTGTCTTTGTCCATGTGACAGTGTAGGCAGAAGATGTGGCGCTCTGGATTCAGTTGTTAGTTGTTAGTCATAATCCACCAGGAAGCTGAGGAAAAACACATACAAGGAGAAAAAGTTAGTGGACGTCACGCCAACTTGCTTAATAACTCAGGGCAATTTATGACTCCTTGGCCAAACGCCCCAGGTACATTTAAAAATCGTTCAACTCATTTACATTTTATTATGCTCAAATTTTTCAAATTTATCAGCTAAATATACCCATCAGCCAAATAACAAGTATTTCAATGATTTTGTAATGTGGGGATTGCAGCAATTAGAAAAATGTAACTGCAGAAAAAACATCTTTGTAGATGTCATAAGGTTGTGTGCACATTTTTCTGTTGTTTTGAATCCATTCATATCTTTTTTTCCACGTGAAAGTCAAAAACACAGGGCAGATACAAAGCAAATGGTTTTACAGTAAGTTCAACCTGGTGCTTATGTTTAACCTGACCTTTTCAGTCAGAGAGCAGAGCTTTTATTAAGCGGTGAACACTTTCTTGGTGGCTATCAAACAACGTTGGACAGGACAACCATGCCCTTATGACATGTGGCTGTAGGTGCAAAGCTCCTCTTGGAAAAAAATACAAAGGCAGTGTTCGGTGAGCAGCAGAATGCCATGTTTTATTTATTTTTCTATTATTGATTCCAGAGTCGACTCCTTCCAGTGCTTCTGACGTACACCTCATAAATTATCCTTCCTCTTCCTCCCAGTAAGTGTGTTGTCGCCTCACAACTGAGGGCTAAGCAACCCACTAACAATGTCCTTCTTTGAGGAACACAGGCCATGTCTAAATATATACAGAGGAGTGGTTCTATAAGAAGCAAATTAACAGCTATTTTGCTGAAAATACTGCACAAAGAAAAGAAGCTCAAAACTCATCAGTACACAACACCCAGGCAGATGAAGATCCCCACATGCTAGAACCATCACTAATAGTGAGAACAATAATTGCTGGATACCACTGCACACCAAATTTTTAAAAAGCTATTTTTTTCCCCAGGAAATTGTACAAAAGATTTTAAATTAAGATTAAAAAGTATTTTTTAACTGAATGATACTCAAACACACACACACACACACACACACAAACACAAACACACACACAGACACAGACACACAGAGACACAGATTCCCGTGTTTACACCGAAACTATTAAGATCATGTCGGAAACCGTCAGCATGCATACATGCAAATCACAGATGTGGAGGTAAACAACCATGTACAGTAACCTAGCAACCATCACAACCCGTGCAGCCCACACAGCTAAATTACCATCTGCATTGGACGCAAAGAAAAAGAAACAATAATTAACGCTACTTTTTTCTCGATCCTATTCACAAAAGAAGAAAGATTAATCAAATATCAAGATGAGACAGAAGAGTCGTATCGTAGCCTGGGCTGGAGTGGCGGTAAATCATGCCACTCTCCCATGTGACGATCCTGCTGAGGAATCAATGACGTGACAACGGGAAAATAAGTTATGTGCGTCAGATGTAAGTCATGCTGCCAAGAATAAAGTTCCTATCTCCATATTCACATGTGAAAGATAATATTTGATATTCTGTGTTTTCTGCCTTATGTAAAACTTGATAATACACACATTTCTGTGCCACGTAAACCAAACATTGGAATCTGCTAACTTCAAGTGAAGACACAGCCCCCGGTGTAAGAAGAGAATACATCCACTTGGAAATCTATTTCTCCAGGAACATCCGTATTTACACATGCACAGTAAATGTCTGTTTTGTAATTATCTTCTACCTTCAGGCTTCAAATCCAAATTCTCAAAATGAGTTGTTGTCAAAAGACCCAGAAATTCTGGATACGCCCCTTATTTCCACAGATGGGAGATTTTAGTGCACCAGAACATATCATCACGCATCAAAGCGTTATGTGCTAATGCAGTCGACAGCTGAATGTGACACAATGAGCAATTGCCACATTAGCTAATCTTACCTGTCAGATGGCCAGCTAACAGACTAACAGACGAGGAGCCAGTGTAGGAGAGCCTGTGACTTTAGGCCAACATGATAATCTACAGCCATGTCTCAACTCAATGCTTCAAACTAATTCCTGAGAAGTTTTGAAAAACAGTATGGAAAACGTCCTGTGACTCGGACACAGTATAAGTCATCAGGGCTACATTGAATGAATGGTAGGTTACTGATAACAAGGCAGTAGTGTATTTCAGAGCCATGCAATCTGTGGTGAATGTGTGCTAATCCCTGACAGGGATACTTGTGGTGAACCCAGTATATCATTTACAATTCAGCTCTCTGCCTAGGCTAGTTTTCTAAAGACATTCTTCAAGAGACTGGGAGCTCATGTTGACTGTTAACACGGAGGAGAAGCAAGGCTCTGTTTGTGTGACCTGGCGGAGTGCGATCACAAATGATTCTGAAAGCAGCGGGGAAAAAAAATGGCGGAGCTCAGACAGGCAATGAGCAAGTGAGCAGACAGAAAGGTATGAATTGCTGGTACCTACTCAACAGGCATGAGTCCAGGCCTAACCTGTGGTATCCGTTGGGGGAGCCTCACATGCCAACACTGGACTCATGAGTCACACATGAACACATACTTGCACAATTGTGACACACATTTACAGACCTGGGAGCAACATAGTAGACACTACTTCAGCATCCTCCAACATGTCAATGATGCAGCGCTGGAAATCTTTGCTGTTGTTGGACTGCAGGTAGCTATAGAGACAGACAACCAACAATCAGATAGGGAGAAAAATAAAGTAAAAAGAATAAGAAGTAGCTGGAAACCCATAGCAAAATAAGTCAGTACATTACCATGTTTTTGTTGGAATATTCTGAATTTCAAAATTAAGATGTTTTGAAGATGTTTATTTTTATTATCTGTAGATATTGGAGGCACTAAAAACTAAATATGAACTAGAGGTTAGTTGTAAAGTGTGCTAATACATGATTTTGTTTTACTAAGCAAAGAGTACTTCAAAAGTCTTTATATTCATTACTCCTTATTCCTTCCTTTTTTTAAATTACATTTTCTTCAGAGATTCTGCGCAAAATGTACTGAATGATAGATTAATATATTCATTGATGTGTGTATTGCAGAGATTCAGTTTTAAACCATTTAAGCTGCATCCTTGTATGTGTATATATGAGTCTGAGTGTGTGTGCTATCTGAGAGATGGGCCATCTGCTCATCTTCACTGGTGGGGAACATTTCCATCAAAAAGTTAAGAGTGCCAAACAGTCTGCCAATATCTGACACATACACATACACATACACACACGCACACATGCACACACTTTCACACACAAGCGCACACACATACACACCCACACACGCAAACAACACACATGCACACACACACACCATACTGACCTCATCCAGGAGATGCGGTCTTGCCAGAATTCATACATTATGTAACACGACTTTCCCGGGAGCTTCTGAACAGACACACTGACAGCAGGATGGAGAAGAAAAATAGAGTGGGGCAGGAAGAGGACACACAGTGAGAGATGGTTTGCACTAAGCGAAGATAAATTACACAAAAAAAGTTTGACTCTTTTGCTCAGTTCGAACAAGGCAGGGAGAAAAGCAAGACAGCAACAGAGCAATAAAATAAAACGAGCACTTGTTTTCACTAAGTTAGAGATGGTGTCACTGTGTGAAGCTGCTAAACCGTTTTTAAATGTAAAGCTTCATTTACAGTCAAGCTGCTGGTTGGTTTTTGTCACATAAAAGCTGCTATGATATCCTCGGATGATCGGTGAGAAAATGCTGATGGGATTTCTTTATTAACAGTATTTTTTTCTTTAACTCACTGACATCACCTCTGACAGTTCAAACCCCTGTTTCAACATTGCCTCAATACTCATAAAGTTGCCTGAGCACTGGAGCCTGGCGCATGTTGAAAATATATGTCTTTGCCTGAAAACAAACAAGACGCTCACTGCAGGTTGTCAGATTGGGCTGATGTGGCGTCAGTGTAGCTTTTCAGAAGCTTCCGGAAGTTGTCCAGATCTTCATTGGTTACCGACATCTGCCTCTGAACCAGCAGGATGTTCTGTTGGCAACGAGACATGAGACGGAGATGGGGAGTGAGATGAGATGACACGATAAACAACTGGCTGACCAGAGGAAGAACAGGTTTCTGAGTATGTGTGTGTAAGTATGTTTGTGTGTGTGTGTGTGTGTGTGTGTGTGTGTGTGTGTGTGTGTGTGTGTGTGTGTGTATGTGTGTGTGTGTGTGAAGAGGCATCAAGCTCACATCCCCCCCGGAGGTCCAGGCGTGCATGTAGATATTGTCAAGATGGATCCTTTTGAAATGTTTGATGGAGGACTTATTGCACTTTCCTAAGGAAACATGGCTAACAATCACTAACAACTGATGAAATATAAATAAATAAATGGTGCCTCTTTGTGTATTGCAGACACTTGAGGCACTTTTTTTTTTTAGTACACTTACTTTTGTTCGTCAGCCAAAGCCTGAGTAGCGAACAGCTGCACAAATAGAGATGGAGGCTCTAACTGTAAAGTAGTTTTAGTGAAATCCGGGGACTTCTCAGAGGCTTTATAATGAGTCAAACAACTCGGGAAACTGATTACATCTTAGCTAAATTTCAACTCACAGAGATTTGTCACATTTCAGATTCTTCGGGAAACTTGACTTGAACTGAGGCCTTGAGTCTCCCATGGCGGCACACCAACCTCCCGCCCTCTTTACTTTATCAACAGTTCAGTTCTCATTATTGGAACCAGAAGAAAGTGAAACCTGTCCGTATGTGTTCTTTAATAAACTCAGATTCACAGACTTGAATCTGCCTTAAAAGGACAACACATATTTTTGTGTGTGCCATCCAGGTTTAGTTTTGAGATATCTAACTCTGCAATCTCTTGACGCTTTTGTTGCCACCTTAATACGATGGAGGAGGATAGAATTTCATTTTATAATGCTGATGAAATTAAAAAATGACATGTAAAATACCGAATATTCTACTTTCTAACAAAATTGTGGCCCTGACAATTTTTCAATGTTCTGAGGAGCAAATGAAATTATGTTCTCCTCTCTTTTGTTGCCTTGGTGGCAAATTTTACAGGCAGACACCTCAGAAAATAAACTCAGGCTCCACTAAAAGGGAGTAAAGGGAGAAAATATGAACTTTTGCAATTTCGGTAAAAATAATGATTAAAGCTTCTGACCTATGTTGGGCATGAAAATACTTTGTGAAAGGTACAATTTATCAATTAAAATCATAGCATTTTTGTATTTGGTCACACAGACAATTTTGTTTAATATTTTTTGCTTTTTGCCGGGTTTTATTTTGGAAGGCTTATTCAAAGAGCCCCAAAAGAAAAAGAAACTTTACTCTTACTGTTATAAATACTTTGATATAACTGTCACCACAGTTTCCCATCACAATAGGTTACGCTCTCAATCTTCTGCGAGTGTTTTCACACCATTTCTACCTCTGTCTGTCATTTCTTTTGTCCATATATGAACATGTCAAATATAGTCAGACTCAAACTTAGACTATTTCGACCAGATCCCTTGTTTCTAAGTGAGACTCATGTACACCAAACGGCCCCTCGCTGCTTGACATTTAGAATGATGACTAAAATGCAGCTTCAATGGAGAGTGATTGCTGAGTGCAGCTGATATAGGGTATAAATAATATCTTGTCAGCTCGTTGGAACAAACTGGAACTACTGGAGGCGTAGAGAATCTAAAGAAGAGGTGTAACCGGGGTAGATACTGAGGAAGTTAAATATGTAGTCGGAGGAGAATCGTGTGTGTGTGCGTGTGTTTTTGTATGGGTGTTCGTGGAAGCTGGTGGTATAACCCATTCCAAGCACCAGCTAAAATAATATCTAATTGTTTACAATGATGGTATTGGAATAAGGTGAATAATAATAATAATAATCCAGGTGAAGACTTACAGACTTGTATGTACTGGCCAGCGTGTCCTCTCTCAGTGGCTCCAACTTGGGACTCTAAAACAGGAAGGTAACAAACATCAGGCATGAAAAAAGGCTCTTGGTTCCCCCGAACATTTGGTTAAGAATGTTTAGTGTAGCAAGAGGTATGTATGTAAACTGCTGTAAATAAACTATTGAACCAATTAGTAATGAGAAAGAACGAAACCGATCAGGGTTGCTTGTTTTATCCCCAGCATTAGCCTCATGTTTACTATGGTAATCATGACAACGAAGGTCCTCTAACATTAACAAAGCACTTCTTTTAACTAGAACATCAACCTTTTCCCAGATACTTACCAGGTTTATTACCGTTATCTTGAGGACAAAGGTCTAGTACACTTGCTGGATTTTACCAAGGGTAGGACAAGCGGTTTATATGGTCATTACAGTTTGAGGACTTGTTGTATTTTACTCTCATTTGCATTGAAAGATAGTAGGTTTTTTTAAAGACGAGCAATATTTTTTTTAAAACAGAGCCAGCCAGCACAGAAATGATTTAATAAACAAAAGCTTGAAGTTCATTTGCAAACTGTTATTTTCCTGGTTATCTGTGTTTAAGCTACAGGCAGAAAGTGGATAAATAAGGTACTTGATGGGCAATTAAAACAAAAAAACAACACAAAAAAAAAAAACAACACAAAAATGTACCAAGTATGTGGATCACAGCTGTTGGTTTAATGTTGCAGTGATTTTATCTTCCTTTTGTTCTGCTGACATTTGAAATCTCATGCTTTTATGTGTTTGATATCATGTTTTTCAAAGGCAAGACAAATCCCTACCAGGAAAGAAAGGGTTACATACATTCATTCAAAAAGCAGTCGTGTTTCTTATAGCTAAAAATATGATAGTAGAGTAATGGAATGATGAGAAGGAGACTAAAGGAGATTAAATTAAAAATTAAAAAAAAGTACCGTTAAAGAAAACCAAGTAGAAAACATGTAATCCACCACAGGTAATTTATTTTTTACAACCTCGTCCTGGAGTTGTATGTAGCCTGTGAAGACATGATGTTATGAATAATGAAATACGGCAAACGTAATAACACAGAATGAGCTTTCAGTCTTAAAGGTTATGGTTCTTGTGTGTGTATATATATGCGTGTGTATAGACAGTGTACATAACCTTTTGAGGCGGAAAACCCATTCTGTTGCATTTGAGAGAGCAGAGAAAGAGAGTGAGATGGGCAGAAGATGTGTTTGTGTGTGCATGCCTGTGTGTGTGTGCATGCCTGTGTGTGTAATGGTGGTGGTGTTGAGGTGTTGGGATGGATATTGTATTCAGAACATCCTGCAGGTTATAAATTGCTTTGATATTCCACTCCGAGTCCCTCTGGGTTGACAAAACCTCAGGACTGGAGAGAGAAAAACGCTTTGACAGAGAATGAAAGGAGTGGAAAAATGAACATCAAAACGATGGGAAAAACAGGACTTAATAAAGAAAAAGAACAGACAGACCGAATGAGATGGAGCAGAAGATGGAGCAGGAGAGCGTGAAAGAGGCTTCGAGATGTGGTGGTGAGAATGGGTCACAGGATAAAGCGTGTGAGAGAGGTGGAGAGGTGACCATATGCTTTGTGTTTTACAGTAACACAGATCTGCAGAACTCCTCTTAGAAAAGCATCATTTTTTAGAATCATTATTTTATATAATGTGAGTGAACCCATCGGTGGTTTTGATCATCACAAACACAAAAGAACGAAGCTTGAGTAAAAACTCAAAATGCATAACATGAAAGACAGCGTTATTGATGGAAGATACACAATAGGTCGCTGCTGAAACCGTTCACCCGCCAAGCTGACGCCTTGTTCCGGACGTAATCATGACCACACGCAAAACCAAACCTGTCCATTGAAATCTGCATGTTGTAAGTAATCTAGCAATTGCATGCAGGTAGCCTTGGTTTACAAATGTGGTAGAGATATGTGCTGTAAAGATATGCACAGTCTACAGAACTGCTTGTTTGATCCAGTTATCCACTTCTCATTGTTTTTCATCGGGTAATATCCTCTGCCTCTTTTTTGTTTCAGATTCTATAAATATTTATGCATTCATAACCATTACCTGTGTGTCAAAATATCCCATAACATTTGTTATGCCACTACACTAGCTGTCTAAGTAGTTTACCTGCTACTTTAACTCTTGTGACTTTATGTGCACATTTACCATATTAATTACCATCGTACTTGCATATGAGAACTTAACGATCTTTCACTGGTGATACTTTCTTTCTTCCCTAATATAAAGCACAAATTTGATAGTTAATCTATACTTTCTTGAGTCCTGGATACAGTACTAATTCACTGAGTGTGTTCACATGAGCACTAATATCTTGTTTGTGATAAGATTTTTGTAGTATCGTTTTAGAAAACCTCAAAATGCTACCTGGTGTAGTCAGATATAAACCAGGACAGCGTGACAAATAAAAACCTTCTCCAGGTTTCTGAGTATCCCTTGCTGGTTAGGACAAGGTGGCTGAGATTGTGAGAAATCACAACACTGCTACCCAAAGATGATCAGAAACGTGGATATTGTTATGATCATGTATACAGGGATATGAGTAACCAGGTTTCTCACAATTCATGTAAAAGCCATATTCAAAATATGATCAAAACCAGAATTACATTAGAATATTAACGATAAATTTGGTCTAACTCTTGTTCATGGAATCTCATTGTTTTCCCATTTGTAATCACTATCATTGATTTCGTTGTTCATAGTTTCCAGTAAAAACCTCAAAGACATCAAGCTCCTGTCCTGAACCTTTGTTGGAAGCTTGCTCCATAGCTGTGCACCTACGCACAAGTGAGAAAGACCAGAAGATCATCAAAAAAGTAAAGAGGCAGGGCTCAGAATGACACATAATGCAGAAATGTGAGTTCAAAGAAGTGAGTTTTCACCAGAAATTTATTGCGGAAGCTGTTCCAGAAATACAATGATGTCCACTTCAAAATATGTGTCAAGAAAAGTTTCATACCCGACACTCCAGTTTATCCAGAAGTTGCTGCAGCCTGTTGATTTGGGAGCACCAGTTCTCTCCATCTTCCATGTTCACACCTGAGACAACACAATAACAAATCATTGACCAGAAAATGTACACATATGATTTATTGTCAATATACATACTAATTCTAAATGGATTTGAGTAAGTGTAGTAGTGCATCCATACTGTAGCGTACATTTTACTTATATAAATCTATATCTATATCTATATCTATATCTATATAGATATAAATATTTATACTTTTAGAGATATATATTGTACTTTTAGAGATATATGTGGAGCAGGTGAGAGTTTCTGCTCTGTATTTAATCTTTAATTGATGTCAGGAAACCCCTTTCAGTCACATCCAAACAGATGGTTTTACACCCTATGTGATAGGGCTGCCTTGTGGAACCAAACAATCCTACAAATATCTATTCTCACTTTGAAAAATCAACAGTTAGAAAGATTTGAGGGGAAAAAATTAATGATACTCCTATATAAAAATCACTTTTTAATGAAAACCAGGTTCAGACCTATTATTATGTATATAAAAGGACATTCAACTCCTGATAGAGTTTTTTGAGAGCCACATTTCATTCCTTCATTGTGGGCTCAATGTTTAGTTCAGTCTATCAGTAGTAGTGAAGAAGAACATAAAATAATTTCCTACAAAATGTCAAAAAGACCTGTATAGATGAAAAAAAGCTTTAGGGGAAAGCTTACTGCTCTAATCATGCACAATACTAATGAGAGTGATGTCATTCATGAGTCATCCATGTGTACACCACTGAACACGATTCCCCAAATGTCTGATGATCAAATGTATCATGATTACTGATATGCTTTAGTGGGAATGTAAAACTTATGATATGAGTTTGACACATTTCTGCCTGTATTTATAAGTCAAGGATATTATATACTGCAGAAATGAAACACAGTAGGTTTTTTATCCTCCTCGGTTAATCAAAAGATAAGGTGATATTCTTTTCATCACCAACAAATCCTCTGAAAATACCATTGCCAGCAACAAATAGATCCTACTGTGTAGCCACAGCCTGTTATATCCTATAATTCTGCACCTGGTCTGACCCCAGTTTTGTCCAAATACTATTAAAAACACATAAGTCAGCCACAGTGTTGCACTGGGAGACATGTTCCGTCATTATGATGAAGACAGGCGGTGTAGTTTATTTTGAGTCAATCCCACATATACCCACATATATCTCTGACTGTAAATACTTGCTAGGGCAAACTCAAAATAGCCTGTATTTCCTCCTGTTTGATTAATGTTTCCAAAAAAATAACCACAGCACTTTTAGATTTTTTTTTTTAATTTTTAGTGTATATTTGTGACCTGCTTTTCAAGATTTATTCATTCAGTAGGAAACCATTGGGCTTGGGTCTGAATGCCACAGACAGGATGATCAGAAAGAGGAAAGAGAATGAAATGACCACGTTGTTGTTTTTGGTCTTTTTATTGGAATTTATTGACAATAACAAAACCATAGAATATTTCCAGCCTCACCCTTTAAGCCACAATTGTAATGTGAACATGTCCTCAAACCTAAATGATCATATACGTTGTCTGTTCCTATCCTCACACATGACTCATAGGATTATACCATCAGCACGCATACCTTGCCTTTGTCGTCATGGTAACAATAGCTGAAACACAGTTAGGGCCATGGATAAAAGAAATAAAGTCAACCACTGGTATCACAGAGGAAACCAACTGTATGAAACTCTTATGTTTTATCTATTTCATCCATCCAGCCCAACCTTTCCTTAACGTTGCCTCTGTCGCTCTTTGTCTCATAATACATCACCTGACTTCTTCCTTTGCTCAGGTCTTAATTACTGCCACTAGAGGTCGCCTTACAATAAAACGTAACTATGGCTCATAATAAGATGCTTGCACAGATGACCTATGGGTACATTCTTTACAGGAGGACAATCTCTGAAACCATCAATACAAAAATATGGTCCTAAATCTGTAGCAGACCATCCTGTTAATTTATCTCTTTTATTTGTTTTTCATTACTTTTACCAAACAAAATAATGAAGTTCTAAAGCGAAGAGGAATAACTGATTGTTGGTTGCATTGGTTGATTTGTTGATTGACAATAACAACTATTAAAAAAAAAATTCAATATAATTTGAAATTCCTCTTACCTGTGGTCAAGATGCCAGAGCAGGGATCTGATGGGGACATGCACAGGTTATTATGGGCCCTCCGTCCGCACCGCCTGCCATTCCTCTGTACTGCTGTCAGCTCAGGTGCCTTTACCTCTCTCCTGCCATGACGGCATCGGAGACCCAGGGAGACAAACATCAGTGAGAAAGACAGCAACTGTCAGAGGAGTTAGGGGAAAATAAAATTTAAGAAATTGAAGATATGCCAGACAGATGTAGTCACACAGGGAATACAGAGGAGGACATGGAATGAAACGCAGAGGGAAGAGAGAAGACAGGAGGAAAAGGTGCTCCATAAAGACAGTGAGAAAAAGCTATCGAGGTAAGGAAAGATGCGTTAATAATTGATGTAGATCAGAAAGTGAGATAGGCTAATGTCTAATGCAAGAGAGAGAAAGCAGTCCATGGTGCAGAGACCCAAGAACCAGAGATAAACAGAAAGTGTACTGAATAGAGGTGAAAACGCTTAGTGAAGGGCCAGATGCACACCAGTGCTTATTAACCCACAGGCTGGATGTTATGGAGCACCAATCCCTGCTTACGCACTTAAATATTTATACACATATGCAAGGACGGACACACAAAGTGTCAAGGGCAGGATGTCAAGCTCTCTGTATGGTTATGAGAGTGTGACACTTCCAAGACACACACTCATAAATGTGCATGAGTGCATGCGTGTGTATGTGTGCATACTCTGATTTCACTTGTGCTTGTGCCTCTCTGTTTCTGTGTGTCTAAATGCCAGTGCACATTTGTTTGTTCAAGTTAGCGTGTGCGTCTCTCTCCCTCCTTTTGTTGTGTTTGTTTTTGTCGTGTTGTGTGTGTGCACGCTATTATGTGTGTGTGTGTGTGTGTGTGTGTGTGTGTGTGTGTCTGTGTGTGTCTGTGTGTGTGTGTGTGTCTGTGTGTGTGTGCAGTGTCACACTGACAGCGCAGAGGGAGCGCATTGCTTGAAGGTTCTCATGCTGGGAACAGCCTGGAACCCAAAGGCCACTGCAATGGCCACAAATCCGTTGCAGGGAATCAAAAGGAGAGGGAAATAGCTGTTTGTTGGCAACTCAATATGTCTCTAATTCTGCCCCTCCCAACACTCACATACTCACTCTTTCTCATTCCAAAATCTATACCTGTTTGAACATTCTTAAAAGAGTTATTTCTGGCCAAAAAAGCGTTGCATCATATCCCTTTGTATGCCCCCTCTCTCCTTTTTTTCCATCTGCAGTATCTCAGACTTTCCGCACCAGTGTGTCAATCATTTACTTTTTAATTCGTCTTTCTTTGCTTTCTCATTCTCAGTGACTCACTTGCTCTGTATTTCGATGCCACCCTCATCGTCATTTCTCCTTCTGCTCCCCCTCTGCCTCCCAGAGTCCCCTCTCAATAATTCACCTTGGCTATAATCGCTCCATTATTTTCAATAATACCAGTGTGGCACCCACAGGAGAGAGAGTAGAGCTCTGCTGACACACACGGTGCAACAGTCAACCCAGCTGCAAGTTGTGCTGCTAAATTGGTTAGCCATAAAAAGTGGGGGAAGCATCCTCATTATTTAAAATGCTAACAGTCAGTTGAAAGTGTCTGACATTCATTTGACGTGATATTGACCTGTGGTGAGACAGATTTCTGCTCATTAAAGGCTCAGATGGATTGTTTTTCTGAGCATCTTCTGCATTGAATTTCTTTAATAAGAGATATGTGAAAGAAAGTATGAGCCTGTGCTGAGATCTTTGATGGACTACAATGTGTAGAGAAACGGAATAAATACAGGTTTTGCATATCAGAAATTAGCAGTCAGTTGTACCATTTCATACTGTGACTCATACCCAGTGGTTCACTAAATCCCAAATTGGCGACAACAAGTTAGATATTTTTTCACTCTATGAGCTCTATTTACATTTATTGAAAGCGTCAGACTCAGAAATACTGAATTTCAAACAGTCTGCCTATTAGTGAAGCGACCGTTTCAACAGCTGAGCGAATGTAGCAGATTCAAAGCTTTGGGCTGAAAGGCATGCCTTGAAAGAAAGGCGTCTGAGGAAGCACTGATTAGTAGAAAAGCTGCACTGCTGAGACCAGTGCTAAATGATTGCTGATAATTCATTATAAAAATGCTTTCCTGTAGTAAATTCGACATTATATTGTGTAGAATAGCATGGTATAATACATTTTGTGTAGTATTTTGCTTTGCTGATTGTGTTGTAGCAAAGCTACGTATGAATTCAGTCGGAAGACACTTGATAAAGTGAGCTGCTCAACTGATAGACAGCTCACTCTTTCGGTCCTTTTGCAGACATCAGCATGAACCCTTCCAAAAGCTGATTTAACAACACACCACTCGCTGGGGTTCATTGGTCTCTGCCTCCAATTTTAAGCCTGCAACCTGTGGAGTGCGAAAAGTTCTCATACCTTAACAACAGAATGGGAATTTTCATTGCGTATCTTACATGCTCAAACCTGCAGGGAAGCAGTTCTCTACTGCTAAAGAAGGGTTACTTCAGGCAGAAAACTAAAAAAAATGTTATGGTTGAAATGTAAGGGAAAAAAAAGACGAATATGCAGTCTTTATTCCATGAGCTAACATTGTGGCTTCATCCCAACATAAAGGGAAAGGTGTTTTTTTTTTTTTCTATTTTATGCTGATAAATGACTGCAACAGAGACCAGTCAGCCAATCGGAAACTCTTGTCAGCCCGCAGGGCCGTGCCTGAACACTACCCAAGGCCATAATATAATATAGTGTATGATAGCATTCTGGCAATCTGCACAAGTAACACACAATACAGATACAGTGTCATATTGCGGTACTAACGGAGCAGGGCTGCTCTGCTCTTCCACAGCCTCCATGGCACACTGCAGTGACCTCTGTAGAGACAACAGCTGACTGGATGTCTCTCTTAGCATGAACCTGGTGACAAACTGGCCCAACACACTGGAACCCTGGTACTCCTGAGAGAGACAGAGTGACACAAAGAGGGCAGAGGTCAAAGCACATAACGCCCAAACAGAAAGCAACAACAAAGTAAAAGTGTCTCAGTGGAAGAAGACAGATCCCAGTGAAATTAAAGGGGAGACGATTTGATAACTGCTCCAAAACAACTGCAGGCACCTGTAGAAATGTGCGGCAGCTGCAATTAAAATGGCTAATTATTTGTCTGAACACATGCATTATTCAGCAACGCATATCCAAATACCGAGGAGGAAGAACTTTAATAGGAGACATAATTGCTGCTTGAGTCCCGAAACACGAATAGAATTATACATTCTCAAAGGAGTCATATTAATGCAATCTGCTAATGAAGCAACGGAGCAGTAGCTGGTTGTCAAAACTTATAATGATGAATCACCTCCACTGAAAATGCATCATGGGATTAGCAGTCCAGAGCACTCCATGACAGACCACAGCCGCTGACTAGCTGCTGCACAATCCTCTATGGATTTCCCCACTCTGACAGCTTTAAAGTGCCAGAACACAGGGGCAAGGTGGTCTAATTAAGACGGGATGAATAATTACTCAGGACACATTTCCTTTCCACTTTTATGTTTAATAAGCATTGCTGCTTTCTGGTCTATTACAATTCAAACCCCTGATTTGACATTTTTATCTCAAAATACCTGAGGCAATTTAAAAATATAGTGTCAACTGCAATTAAATAATTTATTGACTTGGAGAAAAAAATGTTTGCACATTAATCTCTGAGGTTGTTGCTAGAAACAGTGGGACATGGGGAATATCAAGTGAATATGTTCCTGCTGTAGTTACATAATTCTTTTCAGTTCAGTTCAATTTTATTTATATAGCGCCATATAATAACAGAGGTTATCTCAGGGTACTATTCATATAGAGCAGGTCTGGACCAGACTCTTTACAGTCATTATTTACAGAGACCCAACATTTCCCCCATGAGCAGCACTTGGTGACAGTGGCAACAAAAAGCTCCCTTTTAACAGGTAGAGACGTTGAACAGATCTCGGCTCATGTTGTCAACCATCTGCCTGGACTGGCTGGGTTGAGAGAAAAAGAAAGAGGGAGAGAGAGAAAACGAGAGACTCAATAAAACTAAATAGTAAAACTAATAGTAATAATAATGGGGTATTAATAAAACTTATAACACTAAGTAAAATATTAATAGTAAAAATCCTATTAATTGTAGCAGTGGGTCTTGAGCAGGATCATGGGGCCTGTGGGAAGTTTTCAGTCGTAGATCAAGACTCTGCAGCATCAGAGGCAGAAAAACCTGCCGAAACTATGGGTGAAAGAAGAACTAGAGTGAGTACCGAGCTTTTTGGGATATTAATGTGCACAGGTGGAGAGGAGGAGGTAGAGAGAGGAGCTCAGTGCATCATGGGAAGTCCCCTAGCAGTCTAGGCCTATAGCAGCATAACTAGGGGATGGTTCAAGCTGAGCGTGAGCCAGCCCTAACTATAAGCTTCATCAAAAAGGAAGGGTTTTAAGCCCACTCTTAAATGTGGAAACTGGAAGATGGTTCCACAGTAGAGGAGCCTGATAACTGAAGGCTCTGCCTCTCGTTCTACTTTTGAAGACGAACCACAAGTAAGCCTGCAGTCTGGTAGCCCAGAGTTCTACAGGGGTAGTAAGGTACTATTAGCTCTTTAAGATAAGATGGTGCCTGACCATTAAGAGCTTTGAGGTTGAGGAGGATTAAATTGTAGTCGAGATTTCACAGGGAACCAATGCAGGGAAGCTAACACAGGAGAGATATGATCTCTTTTTCTAGTTCTTGTCAGTATTCATGCTGCAGCCTTCTGATTCAGCTGGGGGTATTTAAAGTTTTGTTGGGACAGCCTGATAATAGGGAGTTGCAATAATCGAGCCTAGACATAATGAAAGCATGTACTAGTTTTTTTTGCATCCTTTTGAGACAGAATGTTCCTGATTGTTACACAGATGAAAAGAATTAAGTCCTTGAAGTTTGTTTTTTGTGGGAGGATATCCTGCTTCAAAACAACTCCAAGAGTCATAGTGGTGGGGCTAAATCAGTTTAATTAATAGTAAGACTACGCAATGGAGAAGAATCTCCAATGTTCAGCTACGTTAAGGGAGATGACAGAGCGTTACATGAAAAGATTAATACCACTGTCTTATCTGTATGGTAAATATAAGGGTACCGCCAGCAGAGTGTTAACTAAAGCATAGCATAAATACTGCAGACAGGAGGAAACTGCTAGCCTGGCTCAAGCAAATACGCATTAACTCTTCAGAAGTGGTGCTAGACAGATTTTGTTACCTCTTGGATAGAGCAGGGACAGCTGTTTCACACTGTCCTGGCCTCTGTGCCAAACTAGGCTAACTGTAGTTTCATTATATACTGCACAATATGATACCTATAAAATTAAGTATAATATAAAGGTAAGTAATGGAAACGCCTGCAGTGTTTTTTATACCTCTTTTGTTTGCTCATCAGTTTTGGGACACTTGCTGCAGCATTGGCTCCAGCTGTGCATTCCAGTGTTTCCCCTCATGGCCGTGAATCAGCAGTAATGTACGCATATTTGTAGTGCCAACCCCCGACATTGTGTGTGTGGCCTATAGCAGCATAACTAGGGGATGGTTCAAGCTGAGCGTGCGCCAGCCCTAACTATAAGCTTCATCAAAAAGGAAGGGTTTTAAGCCCACTCTTAAATGTGGAAACTGGAAGATGGTTCCACAGTAGAGGAGCCTGATAACTGAAGGCTCTGCCTCTCGTTCTACTTTTGAAGACGAACCACAAGTAAGCCTGCAGTCTGGTAGCCCAGAGTTCTACAGGGGTAGTAAGGTACTATTAGCTCTTTAAGATAAGATGGTGCCTGACCATTAAGAGCTTTGAGGTTGAGGAGGATTAAATTGTAGTCGAGATTTCACAGGGAACCAATGCAGGGAAGCTAACACAGGAGAGATATGATCTCTTTTTCTAGTTCCTGTCAGTATTCATGCTGCAGCCTTCTGATTCAGCTGGGGGGTATTTAAAGTTTTGTTGGGACAGCCTGATGACAAGGAGTTGCAATAATCGAGCCTAGACATAATGAAAGCATGTACTAGTTTTTTTTGCATCCTTTTGAGACAGAATGTTCCTGATTGTTACACAGATGAAAAGAATGAAGTCCTTGAAGTTTGTTTTTTGTGGGAGGATATCCTGCTTCAAAACAACTCCAAGAGTCATAGTGGTGGGGCTAAATCAGTTTAATTAATAGTAAGACTACGCAATGGAGAAGAATCTCCAATGTTCAGCTACGTTAAGGGAGATGACAGAGCGTTACATGAAAAGATTAATACCACTGTCTTATCTGTATGGTAAATATAAGGGTACCGCCAGCAGAGTGTTAACTAAAGCATAGCATAAATACTGCAGACAGGAGGAAACTGCTAGCCTGGCTCAAGCAAATACGCATTAACTCTTCAGAAGTGGTGCTAGACAGATTTTGTTACCTCTTGGATAGAGCAGGGACAGCTGTTTCACACTGTCCTGGCCTCTGTGCCAAACTAGGCTAACTGTAGTTTCATTATATACTGCACAATATGATACCTATAAAATTAAGTATAATATAAAGGTAAGTAATGGAAACGCCTGCAGTGTTTTTTATACCTCTTTTGTTTGCTCATCAGTTTTGGGACACTTGCTGCAGCATTGGCTCCATCTGTGCATTCCAGTTTTCCCCTCATGGCCGTGAATCAGCAGTAATGTACGCATATTTGTAGTGCCAACCCCCGACATTGTGTGTGTGTGTGTGTGTGTGTGTGTGTGTGTGTGTGTGTGTGTGTGCCAGGCACAAGGGAGAGTTTGAACACCTTCTTGTCTTCTCTCAGTATTTGTTTTCAGAGTTTTTGTAACACAGCGAACTGAATTAAGGCAAATTTACATAAAATTTTCATTCCAGAGGCAAAAATAGAAGTTTTTATGACTTCTGTTGAAATCTTACCTCTTTAGTTTTATCCATTGCCTTTAAAATTGCAACATTCAGGCTCTCCAGAGCTGAAAGGACATTGAGGTACTCCCCAAGGTGCTGAGAAAAATAATCTAACAGGAGACAGGAAACAAGCTATCAGTGTCATTGCAATGTCATAACAGTGAAAAGTTTAGAGTGGAGACAGTGTTATGTGTTGCCATGAAGGGTTTCAATTAAAACCATGGCGAGGACACTGAGTATATCTTAGCAATCGCCAAAAATATCCATAAGCAATTCAAGTTTGAAATGTAATTTTGAGATGCCTATATGTCAGTAACACTTAAAGCCTACCTTGTCATGAAATTGACAATGAGCTATTTTATGCCTTACTTTAATCACCTATTGTTACAACGATAGCTCTTTCCTACCTGCGCATTGTATTGTGTACAGATTAATAGTCAAATTATTTAAAGAAACTCATTCACACACTTATATTTTTGTCACAACTGATGGTCCCAAAAATTAGGAAAATTAAAAAAAAAAATTATGATTTGGTTAACTGTTTGGTTGGACCTTAAAAATGAGGTCAGGCTTAGAGACGTGTTTCTGTGACTGACTGAGTGATAAGGTTATCGGTTAGCCAGCCGAGTGTTGGTTTTTCCCCACTGACTCTGGCTCTCTCAAAATGAATCGGCGCAAACAGTCTCTATTGCATCCTCAGAGGGTTGTTTACAGACGGTGTTCCAAACTTAGCGCCTCTGTTGTTAGATATACCGACTTCTCAGGCCTGTTTAGCTAGTTCTCTTCACCAAAGCCTGAGTGACAAATGTAGGGAAAACTGACTGCATGGTAACTGACGCATATGAGAATGAGCTTCTAACTTTCTCTCTGAGTGAACAGATAAATACTGATACCAGGCAGAATGCACATATTACGCCATTTCGCAAAAAATATTCTAATTGGCGTATTATGTTATTGGGCAGCAAATTCTTCCAGACTTTGGCTACTTTCCATTGAAGATATGTGTTTACATCAGTTCCAGAACAGCTGTCAACTATGTCCGCAATTTCACACACTGACCACACACAGTAAATCCAGATGCTAGGTTTTGATCTAGTCTTGTTAAATAAATCACAGTGTGGGGAAACCATTTGTAATACTACATATGTAATGCAGAGAAAGACTTCCGTCTTAATTAGTCCATTTAAGGAGCTATTTTTACTATTATGAAAGTGTACGCTCAATATAAAACACAGGCAATAACATGATCCAAGGTTAATGGATTAGCAGCATCATCTACTGTTATATTACTTTGATTCAAATGAGTAACCCAACTGAATTTAACACCATCACTCTCTTAACACTTGGTGAACTATATCTGAAATAAGATGCAACAATGTGTCACCAAAAAAACATTTAACTTCTCTTGATGTCAGATGGAAAATTGAATGCCATTCCCATTCAATTATTCATGCAGAAGTTTCTTTTTTGGGGTATTAATGGTATTTACAGGTCTCTGTCCTATTTCTCTTCACTTTATTCAGGCCATCTGAAGCACACATGCATTTTATAAATGATTAAAAAAAAAATAGGGCAATAGATTGGTACCAGATTTTTTTTTTTATTCATATTTACAGTTTGAAATCAGTTTGCAGGTTGAAAGTGATGGTGTAGATTGCAGTGTATCAACATTTTTGGCCAAAAAATTCTAAAAAATAGGGAGAATAGTTTGGTCATTTGTTTTCTTTTATAATTGATGATTGCTACCACTCTTGTGCCTGTACAGAAAATATCTAGCTACCAACAGCAGCTGGTTAGCTTAGATGAGCACAAAGATTGGGAAAAGATTGAGCTACCTGGCTCTGTCCAAAAGTAAAAACCAGCACCTCTAAATCTCACTAATTTACATGTTATATTGGTCTGTTGTTTGTTTAATGCATACTAAAAGACTGTTTCCGGTCTTTATGCTAAGATAAGATAGACGTCTCCTGGCTTCAACTTCATTTTTAACAAACAGATTAGCATGTGATATCACTCTCCTCATCTAACTCTCAAAACAAACAAGTTTATTTCCCAAATAAACAAACTGTTGCTTTAACTTTTTCCATGCTAATAATCGCCTGAAAATATGGATCTACAAGTAGGACAACACCACCGTTTAAGACGGAAATATGATGGAAATTAATATACTGTGACAAATTAAATCAGTGAATGCACTCTCATACCAACCTGATAGCTTCTCAGTGTCCAGATTACTGTGGGGCAAAACACAATAGGAGATAAATGGGAAAAGTATTTAGGACGTTGATACAGGCAAATTCAAATTTGTGCAGCTCTTAATTTCTGAGAGAGTTTATTTGGTTCTGGGCTATGTGAGTATTATAGCAATATCCCAAGGAAGACACACACACACACACACACAACATTCTAGAGATAAAACCACCAAATCAAATAATGTGACATTTGTTCTGCTTAGAAGATTAAAAATTCTGCACTTTGTCGTTTTGCAGGAAGAACACTTTTGGTGAAAAATGCATGTTAATTCAATTGTGCTAGTGTGTATTTTACGTATTTTACAGTTGTAAAAACACTGAAATCAACACTTCTTTTTTTACAAGTCATTGCAGAATTATTACATTAGAGGCTAAAAGCAGAACTATTACTAAATGAAACGTTCCCCTGTTGTTTTATTGGCATTTACAGGTAATTTTTTTTACCCTCAGGTGCAGACAATTAGCGAAGCTGATTAGTGTCTTGCTTTCAGAAGAGAGCTCACAGAGCATCTGGGGGCCACAATGATCCATGTCTCTTTTCAGTTGCTGTTGTAAATTTAAATTTTTATGGTAAAATATGTTCAGACATCTCCGTTGCAGGCTACAATGACAATGACCAAAGAGATAAGTCTTTTCCCTTTATTTTCTGTTGAGAGGAAATATTCTCTGTGCTATGTGACTTAAAGTATTATCCCCAAATCATGTGCAAGTTTTGGAAATGCTTTTCTGCTTTTTCCACAACTGATACAATAAGCTCAACAGTATTGTCTGCAGACCAAGAAAGGCCTTCAATTAGACATCAGAGCTCAGTTTGTGCCAATTGCTCTAAAGCTTGCAGTGTGGTTAGAGGTCTGAGGGCTGGTGTATCACATGAGTAGTCTAAATGCATGTCAAAAAGCAATTTATCACACGGTGAAGAACCAGCAACATGTCAAAAAATAAATGTGGAATTGCTATGCTCACTTGAATTGGTTAGGTGCAAAAAAGAAAAAAAAACAAAAAACTTAAAAAGTCAATTTAAAGCCACAGTGAATTTAATATATCATCAGAGCTGATGCGTACGGTTTGACAGTTAAGTTAAAAAATTCTTGCTTAGCCTGCCAGTGTTGGTACAATGTAAAGATGTGTGGAGAGAAAAAGGCTGAAACTGTCTCGTGAATATAATTCCCCAATCTGCCAAAGACAATAAGGACATGTGGCTTTAGAAAAAGGATGAAACTTACAACCCATTTTATAAACCACAGGGGGGAGGCTTTTCCTCATTGGCTGCAGTGAGTTAAACATTCTCTGCAGACCAGTGATTCCAGCAGCTACCATGAGGCAGATTTCTTTGATTGCATTTTTGGAGGAGTAGCCTTTGAAGTCGTTGGTGTAGTCCATAGTACTTAAATTCAATAGGAAGTGGGGAAATGTTAATTTAGCCTGCTTGGGTTTGGTTGAAGGGCTCATTTTTACTGAAGACCTTCCTCAAGCTGTGAAGCATTTAGCCTGTAACTGATGACTTGAAAGGAATGCATTAACTGCAGCCTTAAGCTCAAAACACTTGCTGTTCAGTCTTTTTTATTCTTCTTTCTGACCGTAAGAGGCTCGTGTTGAACACTGCTGTGAAGCAATTTAGTGTAGCACTTGTAAAAAATAAATAAATAAAATATATATATATATAAATAAATTTTACACCATCATAATTAAAAAGCCAATTTCAAATAAAAAAAACTCACTTATTTTGTCGGCCATCTATGGAGTAGAAAAGTTCTTGTAGCTCCTCAGTGGTCAGGATCCCGTCCGCAAAGTAAGCATTGAACTCTTCAAATGACAGTTTGCCATCATCTGAAACACAGAGGAAGTATTGGTTTACAATATGACAAAGGCAAAATAAAAAAACCTGGTGTGCATCACCTGTTATGAGATCATTAGCTCCCAATAGTCAAGAGGAATCCGTTTAATCTTTATTGCTATCTTTTGTTTTTATTTCAGCTTGATCATTTCTTTAAACAACACTCAAGCCAGTATCAAGACTATCTCTTCACCCGGCTGCATATTCCATTTGTACAGGAACTGATCCACGGGGGTCAGGGGCCCAAGAAGACCGCTGTAAAAAGACGTCAACAAGACATAGAGACATCTCTTCGACTAACGCTCAAGCCTCAGAGCAACTTGAAGTTGGAGGGTTAGACTCTTGAGTTGCCCAGCAAGAGTTACATGTTGTTAGTGATGCCTGACCTATAGTTATCATATTATTTTTTTACATTTTTTAATTTTTTTATTGGCCATTATATAAGCAAAGGACGAATCTGAAAATGACTAAAATATCTGAAGGACATTCTATTTATCCGTTTAATAACATCTTACAGAATAGATGTGGCCACCACTCCATGCCTTAGCTAATAACACTCTAGAAACTCCATTACCCGTAATCTTTATCGAATATTTCAATAGTTCTCTTGTGTTTGTGCACATTTTCTACCTCTTGTGTGACAGCATACTAAACTTACAACCTGATTTCATCTGTTTCCTTTCTAACTTGTTCTTCAAAAGCAGTGAACTCTCACATTGTGATAAACTGGAACCATAGGATGTTTGACATTGTATTCTTCATTTGAACAATTATCAATCAATAAAATTGATCAATAAAATTGTTTGTTATTAATTTTCTGCCAAATTGACTTATTGTTTCAGCAGAAAAATTATACTATAATTTGTATTGGCGTCAGGCAATCAAACACAAAAGTTGTTTTATTGTTTAACATTATACTGTATGTGCTGTATGTACGAGCCAATGAATAACCTCATCAGTAAGACTGTTCCACAGCACATAGTAAAATGTATGAAACTACATAGTGTCAGCAGATTGGAATTTCCTACCTCTCCTCAGACTGGTTGACCGTGAGCGAAGCTTGTTGTGACAGTGAATGCAAAGAAAAATCAATAGCAGCAGATAAATAGCTTAGTTGTCACACGTGAAGAAGTGTTGCTTTGTGAGCCTACTATCAATCTGCCCGCTAGCACTGATTAGGCAGATCAGTCAGTAGTTAGACTGCGAGAGAGAAACTGCTAGATGTTTTAATCCCTATAAAATAACCCAGGCCAACAGCTAGATTAGTCTCTGTGGAGAGCAATTCCGAGCAATGACAGACACTCAGGCAGTCAGAAGTAAAATGGAGGGAGTTAGTCACTCAATCAGTTCATGTGATTGAAGGATCAGAGGGATCAGAGTGATAAAACATAGCCAAGTTGGGCACTGGGACAAATGAGTATGATTGTGAAGATTTTTTTGAATCAGGCAGGCAGACTGCTTTTGTCAAAGAGGGTTAGACAGCCCCTGAAACAAGAGCAATCCCGCCACGTCATTACTGCACCCATATGGGAACTATAACCGCTCATTCATTATTTGGCTCCGGCTTTAAAATGTCTGAGTGCACAATGACTATTGGCTTCGTAAAGCCATCGAGTAATCTGCCCTAATAATGGACCCTGTCTGCAGCATGACAAGGTAAAATGAGACCAGTTCAATATGCCATAGAGTTCCAGTTGGCTGACTCAGCATGGCTGAAAACTCAAGGGCGAGTCTGAGGACCATCTGTTCAGCTGGAGCCTCTTTGACACTGATCGTCATTACCTCTGACCAGAATGTGTAATAGGCTGTTTGGAGATAAGGGCTGGCTCTCGCCACTTCGGCCCGCACTTTCCCTTTTTCAGACGGTCCTTTAATCTTCCTCTCATTCTTTTTTTTTGTCAGGAATACAAAGAATCGTGTGACCAAAGACGCCAGTTTAAAGAATTTAAATAGAAGTAGTTAAAGGGAAAAAAAAAAAAATCTGTTATATGTGTTATATCTGTACCTCAGAGCAGTACATCAGCATTTTCAACCACAAAAAGTTTGAAATCTGGCTTTGCCAGGTGGTATGCATAGTTTTTAAAACTCTCGTATAAAAATCATTTGGATCACCGCAATTACTCAATATTCACTGCCTTGAGTGCAGTATGTAAGTCTGTATTTTAGAAAGATCAAGGGTGTTTATTTTGGTTTCCAGTTTTACCGGAAAAAAAGCGTGGTCGCACAAAGACCGAACTCTCCTGGGGAAAAAACCCTATTTTAATTTTGAGGTGAACACCAACCCTTTTAGCAGAGATTTTATCTGTGGTATTTTTCAGGAAACTAAATCAATGCATTGTTGTTATACTTTAACAATACTTTTTTAAAACCTTTAATGCTTGGTTAATGAAGTTTTGCTTATATTTTGATGCCATCTGTTGTTAGTTTGTGCGTCTGAGATTTAAGTTCCCTTCAAATGTCTCTGTCTCTTCTCACAGTGTTGTGTTGAATGACTGTTTTTAGAAAGCTTCTTATATTCATGCTGCAAAACAAGATATGCAGCAGTCATGTTCAGAAGTGGCACTCTTGACAATCTTTTTGATGGACTAATGATAACTACTGGCAGTCTCTTCTATTCACTTTGACAGTTCTGGGTTAAACGTCTTCCTCATGAAAGAGGATGACCGCAACAAACAGACAAGCCTGGGTCTGTGTGTTTGTCCTCTTGTATTGTTACGGACATTTATGATAAAGAGAAATTATTTTGAGTCGCTAGTTAGATGGCTAGTAAGTCAATTGTTTGTTACTCTTTACATTTGAAAATAGTTTTTTCTTACCCGAAACATTTGAATCTCCAATTTCCAATTTAAATCCACTTTAAATTGCCGTAACTGATAAATGTAATCACTCAAAACAACCTGTTTACACAAATCAAGAAAATGGAAACCCAGTCTAGAAGCAGCTAAATTGCAGTGAGTGCAAAAAAGATTTAAAAAAAAGATAAAATTAAAGTTGAAGAGTTGACTTTGGCTGAATTAAGGGCTGAGAGAGCTGTTCCGGAGGTCAAGGGACGCCTTTGGCCCATGGCAGAGCACTGCTGTCACTTTTTCCCCCATGTTAGGAGACACCAGAGTCTTAATCCTGAAAATGCAAATGTGTGCATAGAAAAAAAAGCCACATTAGCAGTTAACCGATTCATAGCGGGTTTGTTTCCACCATCTGATGTATGCCATGCATTCCAAACCCACAGCGGAGAACTTTAACTACAGTACACGTTGTAAACCCACCTTAGAAATCTACTGAGCATTATATTTGGTGAAAAACAAGTTGGTTATTCTATATTTGTCTTGCGCACATTAAATGCCTGGCAGCAATCTTGCTTTTTTAATATTATACAAGCCCTTGAGGGGTGACGGTGGCAGATGGCATTAAAGGCATCGGGACAAAGAAGATTCACAGTCAGGTGGCGGTGGTATTGGTGGCGGTGGTGGTGGTGGGGTGGTGGGGGGGGGATTATATGATTGTTATCTTAAGACTCATACCTGTTTGTCTCTCCTCAATTCCAGTTTATGCATCCTCTCCTCTATCACTTGGATCTCTTTTTCTTTCTCTTTTTTCTAAAACTGGGGGATGTAAGGACGATGGCAGGATGAAGAATTTGATGCAACACATATCTGCCAAATTGGAAACCTTTGTTCAGTCAAGCGTCATTCTGAAGTGATTATTATCATTTATGATATTACAGTACAGCTGTGGTATTTATCACTGAGTTTATATTTGGTTGAACAGCTCTGCACTGATGTCTTAGATCAGAGTCTTCCAACTTTTGGGTATAGATATACCTAAAGATTTTGTTACACCCTGACCCAAACCCTCTATGGGTTATAATCTAAACAGTTAATAAACTCTCCCTCTCCCTTACAGCTTGCATATACTCAAAATAACATAATATACCATTGCACTTGAAACTGTATAACTCTACAATGTGTCATTTATGTTCTTATCTTGTCATGTCCCTCCATGTTGTTTTTTATCAAATAAATTTCATTATTTTTCATTGCCTCTGAATTACCCTCTTACAGTCCTATCAGAGCAGATATCAAACAGATTCCCAACCCAAACACCTGTTTATGCCTTTGAATTGATAAATCATTCATCCATGGCCAAGTGACATATATGGAACACAAAGTTCTCTAAGTCGATCAGCCATTCCAAAAACAAACAAATTTGGGCCTATATTATGAATATGACTTATGAGGCATTTCTTAAACAATCGCGGAGAACAAAACAATGAGCTTCCTGGTGAATAACTTCATCACAATCTGGAAGTAAATCACACTCTGCATAAGCAATTGTTGTTGGCCTGGTTTTAAAAGAAACTGGAGCTCCTTGAAACAAACTAAACACCTTCAGTTTTCTTTTTGAAAAAATGAGCCTAATTTAGATATTTTTCACATTATATAATGATATTTTTGCAAAAAAAAAAAAAAAAAAATTCCGTTCCCAGAGCTAACAAAGCTTGTGAACAGAGAGGCTCCAAGGCCACAAGGAAACAGTAAGCTTTTTATCCTTAATTTTCCATGTCAAATCATTTCTGGGATCAAGAAAAAAACAAACAAAGAAACAAAAGCAAAACACAAAAATAGTTCATTGCACTTTGGTGACAGGGTAGAGTCATAAGAAATATGGACCATATTAGACCCAAACTCCAACTACAGCCACTTGTCATTTCGACAATTTGTCTGTACAGCTGTTTCATTTTAAAGAAATAAATCGCAAGTATGTTGTTGTATGCCACAAACGTGGCTGAGAATATCAGAGCACAAATGTTGAAAAAAAGGCACAGGCTAACTGTGTAATACCTCCAAATTAAACTGAACCAAAAACCTGCACTGTTAAACCCCTCATACAGCACACTGCCACACAGGAAATTCACTTATTACAGCAAGAAAGCAGCTATAAATCCCAATGTAGGTTGAGTGAAAAGCAATGTGTGTAAATTGCTCTTTAATACTGCGCCAGAAAAATCAATTTGGAATTTTAAGGGGAGAAAATTGTTTCTAAAGAAAATGTGTGGCTGATAAAGTGTGCTGATTCTTTCACCAACACTACTCTCCTTTACAGTTAAAAAAAAAAAAGGCAGAACGGTCTAAATAAATGCTAAAAGGATCAGAATAAACAAGAACCGAATGAGCAAGTGAGGAAGTCTTGTAAAGTAGGCCACAAAGTAGGCCGCACTCTTATCTCTCATAAGGTTAGTCCCATTGCAGCCTCTCCTAAGTGGTTTATAAAGTCCCACTGATGTACAACAGTTTCAAAAGCAACTACTATTTCTAAGTGAGTATGGTCTTCTTTTTTCATGGTTTCTTCATCTTGTTTCTTCTGTATACCTAAACCTTTTCCAATGCTGGTTTACTTATCGGTGCTCTATTTAGGATGTGTTCCACCAGGGCATTGTTGAGGATGTCTATGAAATAGGCTGCCTTTAGCTTCAGTATCCTAATTTAAGACTGTATGCTGTGTGTGGTCCATATACTCTATCGCTTGTTCATTCTCCAATACACTAATTGTCTGAAGCTGACGGGTCTTTTCCTCCACGTCAGAGAAGTTGTCAGGCAGGAAGCTTCGTTATAAAGTCGAGGAAATAATAAGGCATGGACCTCTTCAGCCATCACACCGGAAGGTCTGTTCTGTATCTATGGAAAAATCTGAACATCTGGATGAGGATGACAAATATTTTGCAACAAAATGTGAAGTTCTGTCTTGCATTGATCTATGAGCACATTTTTGGACCAAAGCTTTAAGCTGGTGCACATAAAAATTTCAAGCAAGAGGGCTGATGTTTGACCATTCTGCCAATTACTTTGTTTCACAGTTGGGGTTATGTAAAATGGCTAATTATCCTCAGGATTTCATGCACTCTGGTAACAGTGAGTTTTAGACCATTAAAAGCAGGATATGCCTGCAGTACAACACTTAAAGGAAATGAACATTAGCTTTAAAGCCATAGAACTTCAATGCTCAAAGCAGTGGTTTAATTTTTGCCATATGAGGGCAGAACAAGCTGTAAACACAATGTTGATGTATTATCACCTCATAAGTTAGCAAGCATGCAGGCTATAGCAGACATGAAGCAACATTAGTGTTCACTGGGAGCAATTTTTACATCCAGTGAATGTGGACAATTTTAAGTTCAATATTCCTTTTAGCTCTGGTCTGGTCTCAACAAACCCCTGAGAAAAAACACATCTGTATCTATATCTACGCTAAATAGTCCACTATGTTCATGGGCCGGTGCTGGGCAGGTGGTGTCAGAGCTCCTACAGCTACCCTGCTTGCATGTTAACAAATCCTCTACTCATACAAGATGAGATGTTCAGTAAAATGTTTGTGCAGTAATTAGTTTCAACTACAGACATATTTTAATATTAGTTCATTATTCTTCACATTCTACTGCTGGAGATCTCATCTTTTTTTTGTTGATATTACATATTCGGTCTGATCCCTGTGGTATTTATTACTGAAAGATAAAGAGCAGTGGATGCAGCACAGTATATTTTCTTTGTGTTTTCCTTTTATATTAATAATCCTCCTCCCCCCACTTTTTCCACAACTGTTTCAGTGATGACAGTCCTCTCAACTGAGCTCATTATAATAAGAATCTAATGGTGAATATATTTGGCTTGAAGCTGCAGAACAATTCATCAAGTACAAGACCCATCACTGTGAAGGTTAAGAGCTGTTCCGAAGTAATTGCTGTTCAGATACATGCTGATTGCAACCGCTGTAAATGCAACAGTGGGCCACTGATGTAAAATTTTTTCCTGATTTTCTTTGGCACCTTATTTCCTAGTTTGAGAGAACCAGATATATTTTTTTTGGCAGGACATTCTTATATTACTTTCATAAATGTGTTCTGGGTCAGGCGGATTTTTTTACACAAGACAATCAAGATTGTTGGGATTTCCTGTAGGTGCAATGTTTAGGCAATGTGACAGGACAATGGAATGGGTTTGTTTGAAGCGCACTTCCTCCAAATCACTACAACAATAAAATAATAAAGGTGATATGTTCTGTATTTTTTTTCCAAAAGAATTGTTTGGTATGATTTATCTAAAATTCTGAATTTATGATTAATCTATTTGAGGAGATTTTTCTTTTGGTCTACTGAGACCTGGGCCTGGACGCTAAAGGTTATAGAAACTGGACCCATAGGCGGTGTTCATAAGACGCTAGGAGGGGCTAAGTCTCCCCAAACTGATCACTGATATATTATGAATTGTGAATTACTGGGCTTTCAGTTTTTTATTTGGATGCAATAGCTAGTAGACTATTTTGGTGAGAGAGAGCAAGCAAGTGAGAGAAAACAGCTCAGAGACCAAGTGGGAAAAGATGCATCTAATTAGTGATTGTAAAGACCGAAGCAAACAGCACTCTGGCCATTTCCTGATTTCCTTTTGCCTGTCTATGTGTTTTGGTGCCATGTGTAGCACACATGGTGCACAGGTGGGAAGAAAGGAACAGACAGGTGGGGGGGTTTATTCCGATGAAGCAGTGCCAACCGAGTTGTTGGTGTTGCTGTGCCTGAGAACAGATGTCTGAGAGCAACATGTTTTGTTTGCCACAGCTACTTTATACTGCATAAAAAGCGTCTCCTCTAGGTCCTTAAATCCCCGCAGCCACCTGAAGGCAGCAGGACACATGTTAATTAACCTGCAGCCTCTATACCCTTCAGACAAGTCTGCCTGTTACACAGGAGACATCAGATTACCTGAGCTCTTTATTCCTGAGCGTCATCAAACTTCTTTCCTACTTTGTTTGCAGTTTTTCCATAGTTTGTATTTTATTTTTGAAATGCTTTACAATGCTATTACTGCCGCATCACATTTTGCAATATGATGTGACATTTTACAACACTTACAACACAGTCCTTGCAGTGCCTATGGCTGAACCATCAGCTTTCTCTCTTTTCATGCACCAGCCATTCTGTCTGTTACTCAGATTCAGTCTAACACCATAAAACCACTGTGTAATTTCTTTCTTTGTTATTTTGACAAACATGGCATCTTTTTTTTTTTTGTACTATTACTGCAGGATAGTTAAACATAAAAGAAAATGGGTCTAAAACAGCTAAAACAATAACAAACTTCAAGTACTGATTTCAGTCTCAAGGACAAAGGATTTCTTTCTGAACTCAGCAGTATTAATCCATGATGCAACATAACGACAAACACACACACACATACATACACACACACACACACACACACACACACACACACACGCTAACACACACACACACACAAACACACACAAGAGTCTAACCTACAGCTATATGGAGTAAGTGCTGCACATGTCCTGGGACTTGTTCAAGGTTGTAAAAGTCAAGAAAATCACTCAGGTAATACTAAATGAGACAAATCTGAAGATATTGGATATGTAACAAAAAAAGTAAATTCATCATCAATATAATTCCCGGAATATAATTCCCACATGGTAACACCCCCCACCCCCCACCCACACCCTGCTCCATAGAAAAATAACTTGGCTCAGCTTGTGTTAGCATGAATCACATTAATTTGTAAACAGCACCCAGTCATCTTTGTCAACACTGACAGAGGGGCGCTTTATTTCGTGTGACAAGTTCTTCCAGTCATGGCTATAATTCAGTATCTTAGCATCATTTTAATCAGGCGGAGAAAGTTGTTGGAGCATGAGGAGGAAAGGAGCTTCACTTGAAGAGTCATTCATGCAAATCACTTCTTTCTCCGCCTAGACGGTCTCAGGCATAACAACAAGCGAAAGAATGTGGGGAAACAACAAGCATGCACTGTGACAAATTATTCATCGCAGAACATATTATGAACTGTTTACTCACCGTTTTTGTCTGCTCGGCGGAAAATCTGAAAAAAAACAAAAACAAAAAAACGGGAAAGAGATGGTTACTACTTCGAGCCAAGTTTCACTAATCCTTGCAATAAGCAGGTGCAGATTATCAAACATCGTTGCAGTTTTTCAAAAACACAAAAGGAAGTTTGACGTCTGCTGTACAAGGTTCATTTGCTCTGCTGCGCTGAACAGAACCATTATATGAACAAGGACACTGACAAAGGCTGCTATGCTCTGAGTGCGTGAGTCATGTTTGGTTGAATGCCAATTGGTAAAATGTGCTAGTTCGATAACAGATTTAATAAGTGTCACCTCTGAGGTAAATAGTAATTTGAGAAACAGTGTGAGAGTAGCAAAGAGGCTAAATAGTCATTATCTCATTGGTGCTTTACATATGAGAACGGCTCAAGGGAAAAACGTCTTTAAAACCATATTCACCTTCCACAGTAAAACTTCACTAATACAGTTTTCAGTGTGAGGTCTAGCTGTGCAAATGAATAAAACATTTGTTGATTACACTTGATAATTTAATATGTAAGACCTCTTGTTGCCCAAGTAACAAATAATTAGGATCCAAATAAACAATAAACAGGAGAGCGACATCTCTCTGAGCACTGTAAGTATCACTACACTGAGTGGCGACAGAACAAAAGATCAACTAACCACGCAAGCCTCTCTGTACATGGCAGAAATACTCTTTAAATAATTTTTAAGGTAAAATTGTGCAAATGCAGTTATGTATAGTGTCCAAAATGTAAAAATCTGTAAAAAACATTCTTCTGATTCTGTAAGAAGTCAGGAGCTTGCAGGGATTGTTTTAGTAACTGTCACCTATAATAGAAAAACCTATTTTTACCAGAGGTTTAAATATTCACAACTTCCAGTGATCAGATCAGCTTAAATCAGCAACAGAAAGACTGATGTGGAAATGAGTGACTAACGCTGGCAACGTCTTTTGTTGCCTTATATAAACAAGACACAAGGTCAAAATATGGCTTATGGCTGACCATGTTAAGGGTGTTAGTCAGCTGCTGGTAGCCTTGAGAACTGAGGCTGCCTTCTGGTTAACAGAAGAAAATTCCAGTTTTTACATAGTCTGGGTTTTACTTGGTTTGTAAGGAACTTTATTGTTTACAAAATGGAAATGCTTTTGGTTTCACCATACAGCATGAATTCGGAGATCTACGGATGAGGCAGGATTTGAGGACAAAAAACTGCGCTCGGCAGTCAATCCGACTCAACAGTCCACTGGATTGCTAAATTGCATGTACACAAAACTAAAGTACAGTGGATAATGTTGGAGTAGTTTGAAGTAGCTCTTGTAAATCGAATAGATGTTTACAACAGACAGTTTGGGTGACAATTATAACACTCATCCTTGTTTTCATGTCTAATAAGTGCTTTATGTAATTGGACTTTGGAAAACCTGCAGCTTTAGAAGTCACAGTCATAATAAGAGGATGAAAAAACACAATTCTCCCCAAGTCCATTGGGCAGAGATGTGTTTCAGTATTAATAAATTCAGACCAACATTTCTTAAATCAGCATTTTCATAGGACCATTACAATTTCAAATTTCCGGCAGTTCAAATATAGCGTCAGAATTTGTTAGAAGAGTCTAATTACAAATTTGATTTCCGGCACATAAATAAGACTCCTGCCTGACTAGATCTACAGTATAATGGGGCGGCTGTGGCTCAGTGGGTAGAGTGGGTCGTCCCCCGACGTTACGGTCGATGGTTCAACCCCAGTCTGCATGTTGAAGCGTCCTGGGGAAAGTAACTGAACCCCAATTTATCATCGGTTTATGCGTCTGTGTGTCTGGGTATGCCCATAGAAAGCGTTGCATCTGTAGAAGAAAGCGCTGTATGAATGTGTGTGGGAGAACGGGTGGACGCGACATGTAGGGTGAAGTACTTTTATTTGTTAATAAGAGTGGAAAAGCGCTATATAAGTACAGTCTGTTTACCATTTACAGTAACTTCATCATCGATTTTACAAAGACACTGTGCCATGAAAAAAAGTTCTGTTCTGTTCTGTCGATGCTTTTCCACCCCCTCAGTCTGTTGTTTCCATTGTTAGGCGGCAGTCAGGACTGACGCGCTTGTCAGTTATGACCTACAGGTTATTAATAACAGGAGAACCAGCTTCTCACTTTCATCTTCCCATGGGTCAACAAGCTCGAAGTCTGCACTTCTGCCCTTTTTCTGTCAAACGTCTGTCTCTCCTCAGTCAGTCCTGACTAATAACAAGAGCTGGGTCTTTCAAACCACTAATTGCTCCATTTCTCATTCATCTGTCTAGACTCAGGGGTGACTGTAAAGTTGCAAATTGCTGTGTTGTTAATGTATAAGCTGCTTTTAATAGCATGATGGCAGGACAACATCTCCTCCTTAAATACATTAATCCAAAATTGATATTCTGCATGGTCTACAGCCCATCTCCTTCCCCCATCAGCAATCTTTTCTTTTCCCCCTCTGGCACTGTGACCCAC